>OX393554.1:3615000-4215000 GCA_947650365.1 Chamaelirium japonicum | reverse complement strand
CCTTTTTATCGGACTTTAGCCTTGAAAGGGCGTAGCCAATATTGCTTCGAGCTTCCTACTTGAACTAGCAAAGTCGAAGACTTAGTTTACCTGGGTTGCCAAAAGCCTTTTTATCGGACTTTAGCCTTGAAGGGGCATAGCTAATGTTGTCTCAATCTTCCGATTTGAACTGGCTGAATCGAAGACTTAGTTTGGCCTGGGTTGCTAGGAGCCTTTTTATCAGACTTTAGTCTTGAAGGGGCTTAGCCGGTATTGCTTCGTGCTTCCGACTTGAATTGGCAAAATCGAAGGCTTAGTTTGTCTTGGGTTACTAGGATCATTTTTATCGGACTTTAGACTTGAATGGGCATAGCTGGTGTTGCTTTGAGCTTCCGACTTGAACTAGAAGAATTGAAAGCTTACGTTGACCTAGGTTTCCAGGAGCATTTAAGTCTCTTGAACGGGTTGAATTAAACTTCAAGAGATTTAAAATTTGATGATCGGCATTTAGTGACCTTTGCTGCCCCAATACTCTATGACGTACGACCCCTCCCAAGCCAGAGCGAATTTGCCACTGGCAACTTCCTTCGTGTTTGGAAAAACGACTCTGAGTACCAAGTTTCTCTTGTTGAATTCTCTTCTTTTGTCCCTTCTGTCATATGCCTCCTTGATTTTTGTTTGTAATTGGTCATATATGCTGCTGCCATTGAGAGGGCATAGCCGCTTTTGATTCGAGCTTCCGATTTGAACGGACGGAATCGACGTCTTTGGTTGACCTGGGTTGCCAGGAGTCTTTAGATGCCTTGAACTGGCGAAATAGAATTTCAAGAGACTTTAACTTCGAGAAAAAGATACATTTTATTGATAAAGCAAATCCTTGGTTACAATTTTCAAAGTTCTCCCGCCGGACGTTGTGAACTCGCATTTCTAGGTGCTCAACCTCTTTGCTGGAGGATGCTTGCCGATATAGGTATCCATGAATATCGTTTGCTGCATCCACGTATCACGTTGACTTTCTACCTCTATTGCTGCTTCATTTCCTTCTCTTGGCTTGGTTCCTTGTGTTGTAGCTCGTGTGTCCTGAGTGTGGATTTTCTGTATTAACATTAATAAAGATGACTTTGGTTATTGCTTTAATTCGAATACTACTTTGGTATATGTTAATACACATATAATAAAAGGACCCTAGGGAACACAGTAGGCCATTGAGGCGCATGGTGGATCCATGCTTGGGAGACCCAGTGGACCAGTTCTGTGTAGACCTAGAACTAGTTCACAACTTTGGTGATGCCGGTCGCTTCACCGAGAATAAGCTGTTGGCAGGTAGAGGATGTGGTGAAGTCTCCACCACGGGAATATGGGATTCCCATTCACCTGACCAAGCATGATGATCGTATTGAACAGGAACCAAGATGGTGCACAGTTCAGTGATTCAGACACTGGTGCATAAATCGTCTTACTACTATAGATAATATGTCCTTAATCCTGAGGGACCATATACACTGGGCCAACCAGTTATGTGGTGCTTTGATGAGCCAACGTGTGCGAACCTTCCATAGTCCAATACCACGGTACGTTAGGTTACCCGGTTGGCGCTTGAGTGGCATGCAAACTCTACAGGTTATCCGACGTACAGTGTTGGATGGGTGCGTTTTGATGAGTCAATCTGCTCACCCAGTTAACCCAGGCCTGGTGGTTATCAGTATGCCTGACAATGTTCTGGATGCTAGGCATAGCACTAAAAGGTATGTGGTATTATAGATGACAAGTCATCAACTCCTAGTCCAATGATCGATCAGGATCTGACGGTGCTTCCCACCGCCCGAGTCGTATCATGGCACCAGGAATATGAGGGACTAAGGATTATCAGAGTATAGTAGAGAACAGGGTTACGAGGGAGTAACTTAAGTTTAGGATCACTAGAGTTTAACTCGCATCGCACTTTAGGTGGCTACGCGGGTTAATCGGATTAGGGGTGATTAACGGAACTTTCGGTATGTCACCGGAATAGTTAATTAGGGATCCGGTTAGAGCTAGTGATCCTGAACCCTAAAGGTTCCACCCTGTCGTTGCTTATAGGAATTATTTCTCGACCTGGTTGGATACGTTGGATGCGAAGTAGTGCGATGGAGCGCAAGCCCGGAGCCTAAGAACCTAATTCACATGTGTTAAGGGCCGTAGGGGCATTTTGGTAAATACTGAAATATGGCTCAGAACATATTGAATATGGATCCTAAAATGAGCAGAAATATTCCAGGAGCTCATAGGCGCTAACGGAACTCAATTCCGACTAGCGCACCTCACTCAATCTCTCTTACAATGATTCACTTTTCGTGAAGGGCGTTTTCGTCCAGGCTTTACGATAGACATGTGGAAACCCTAAAAACTGCCCCCCTCATCCCATTCACTAGGGGGTTGGCCCTAGCTTGCTTATGTGAGTTGGGGTTGGCCCTATAAAGGAATTGGAGGAAGAGGGGGCCGGCCCTAAGTGCTCACCTCTCCAGAAAACCCGACCCTCTCTCTCTTCTCCCCTTTTTGTAGTTTCGGCCAAGGAAGAAAGAGGAAGAAGAAGGATGGAGAAGGAGGAAGGAAGGAGAAGGAAGAAGAGAGAAAAAGAAGAAGGAGATCTCACGGCTCACAGTCGTCTTTGTAACGAATTCCTCTGTTAGCTCGTAGTCATTGCACTCAGAGATAGGACATCGAGGATTCCTCCATTCGCAAAGGACAAGGTGCCATCCGATAGCTTCCCTTGCGATTCATGTGCGGTTCATTATCATTTCGTTCTCTTTGGATCATAGATCCACAAGGTATGATGATTCTAAACACCTAACTAGATGCATGCATGTTTCCGTAGATCGTAGTATGCCTCTAGGGTGTCCGCACATATGCTAAGATCATAGATTTGCATGTAGATTATTTTATAGAATTAATTGTAATAAAACATATACCGTAGGATCTTCGGATCTATCTTTTGCTTCCGCTGTGACTTTTATAATGAGATTTAATTCCAACAATTGGTATCAGAGCACGCTTCGGTGTGTGTTTCATGCATGAATTCATGAAAACATCATGTGAATATATGATGGCATATGTTTTCATCGGGGTTCGACGTAGATCATGCATATGGCTTGTGTTATGTATCGTTTCTTTGCAGGTGTCGTGCTGAATAATAATCTGTGATTGCATGCCTCAGGGGGTCGGACCCCAGATTTATTTTTTGCATTGATTATTATTGTGCTTGTGGATTTTAAGGCTCTAGATGAGTGGGGGTGGAGGTTGACCACCCTCAGTTCCTTGGCCATATTTTCTAGGATTGTTTCCTTTTATTTCTAGCAAAATTATACATGAACGAGCACTTGCTCGGAGTGTGTTAGTTTTTCGGTCACAGGAAGAAGGAGATGATGCTACATCCACGGTTCGGACAAGCGGTACCATAGAGTGCAAATACCCGGTGAAAGCGTGCACGTTGGCGATGATCGGGATCGTCGTCAGAGATCGTGCAGAATGGAAGAACATGATATCTTGGCTGTGCTATTCAAGTTCAGGGGTCGGACCCAGGACTTGATTCAGTTTGGATGCTTTTTCTATTGTTCTTTTTATTTAGTAGTTAGAGAACCCCGATGATAATTTAATTATCTATCTTGCTTGTGAGTTAGTCTCTAGATCAGGCTTAGGATTAGTACTTAGCTTATGGATTCATCGGTGTCTCTATATGGTTCTAACACGTACGAATCCGGTGGCTAACTAAAAGAAAAGGTAGTAACCGCCCTCGTGGTAGTTCAGGTAGCCAAGTACTGTGCACCGAGATAGACGTAGTGTTAGATTTGTTTAGAGATAACTAATATCCCCATAAGAAGTATGATAACCCTAGTGGGATGCCTTTTCCCCACATGGTCCTAGCGACCAAGTTAGGTTAGGATTCCACTAAGTGATACCCATTTTTAGTTGACGTTTGATGATAGTATGAACTCATCACGATTTGGTTATGGCACCATTAGGTTGAGGTTCGGCGGAGGTTGTCGGATGTCCCTATTTGGCCAGTATCGAAACCTATAATGAGATGAGGTTTACTATGACATCAGGCATCAAATTGTGAATGAGGCATCATTCTAGTGGGAGTCATTTCCACGTTGATCTTAGGCTAGGCTCCAGATCTTATAATTATGGGCAAACTAGTAAAGTATCGAGATCCTTGGAATCTATATAATGTGATCCTCACAAGAAAGGCGAAAGCTGAGTATTCAAGGTAGGGACTATGATATTTTCCAAGGATACTAATGCTTTACGGGAAGGTTTGTAATCCTAGTGGAAGCGCGGTAGACCAGGGTCTAGGTCTAGGAGGTCGTGACCTTTCTAGATATGCATAAAACCTTATAAAGAAGGGATATGTAAGAGGTTCCCTCCAAATGGGAACCCCTGGCCTCCACAATCAACCGGCTAAGGGTCTAGATGGGAGGTACGCAATTCGATATTCCCACCGAGTAAGAGCTGTGTTTCCTTCCATGCTGGTTCACCTAGTGGTTTCCTTCAGGACATGGAGGATGCTGGTGGCAGTGGGTGATGGTTTTTTTTTCCTATACCGCGGGAGCCTATGAACCCGCCTGCCGACACCACCTAGATTTATGGAAAGCATCCGAAAGCTAGTGTGAAGCCACCGTTACTGCGCATGGCGGGTCACATAAAGCTGGCCAAAAGGAGACTGGGAGGTCTTTCAGTTTGCCATGGGTAATTCTGATGAAGACTGGGTCGTAAACACCCCGTTAGCAGAAGCGGTTGCATGCTCTCATCGAGATGCTGTCTCCAATTCAAGACCGATAGTCTCAGTGCTCAAGCCTAGGGAATTTAGATTCCTGGATGTCTCCACTTAAGGTAGTGAAGACATAGCGGCTGGAGTAAATATTATCTATTTTTTAAATTTTATAAAATAGATTGTAGTAGACCCTAATTTTTGCTTTAAACCACTGTTTATAGAAATTATGACCAAGCTCGACCCCTTTGCCTCCATCCTTAATGATAATAAACTTATGGGACCAAACTACGAGGACTGGAAGCGTAACCTTATGCTCGTCCTAAGGGTTGGCAAACACTCAATTGCCCTAAGTACCCCTCAATACCGGGACCAAGTGCTACTGAGGCCCAGTTGAAGGAATGGAAAGACTGGTTAGATGCTGATGAGATATGCAAGTGCTACATAGTGGTATCCTTACAGACCGTCCTTCAGAAGCAAGTCGAAGACATGGCCTTCGCTTCAGACATGATGCTCTATTTAAAGGAAAAGTTCGAGGGTCGTAGTCAGGTAACTCGTTACCTGACCATCAAGAAATTGGTGTCCATGAAGATAGCAAAGGGGACTTTAGTTCGGGATTATATGCTGAAATTGTTTGGCTATGTGAATGAACTTGGTTCCTTCGATATCATCTTGGATGCAGAGATCCAGATCGATATTTTCCTTGTGTCTCTGTCAGGAACGTTTGAGGGCTTCGTTACCGACTTTAACCTTAACCGGTTGGAGATGACTAACGCAGAGCTCCTAGCGGCGCTCCAGGCGGCAGAGGACAGGATGAAGGAAGGAGCCCAATCTCTGAATGTAGAACGAAAGTCTTCTCTGAAAGCCAAAGGTAAGTTTCAGAAAAGAAAGTCTAAGAAGCCCGTAAAGATGGGCCAGGTGCAATTGCAGGTTCTTAAGCAGGATGGTCCGGCGAAGCCCAAAGAAAAATGTTTCTGATGCGGCAAGAAGGGGCACTGGAAGGGTGACTGCCATACGGCTCCCAAGAAGGCTGAGACAGGTATATCTCAAATCCACATAGTGGAATCCCTTGTAGTATCCAGTTGTTCTCCAGTCTCATGGATTGTGGATTCTGGTTCCACTAACCATGCTTGCAATAATTTGCAAGGGTTCAAGGAGACAAAAAAACTGGGTAATGGGGAGATCATCCTGAGCATGGGAACTGAGGCCATAGCAGAGGCTGAAGCAGTTGGAGATATCATCTTGCAGTTTCTTGATGGAAGAAGTTTATTACTTAGAGACATACTTTATGTACCGTCCTTGAGATGAAACTTAATCTCTATTTCCTTATTGAATAATAAAGATTTTTTAGTTTTATTTGATGCTTCTGGTGTGTCAATTAAATTGAATGGTTCCTTTGTTTGTAAGGGAAAGACACATAATGGTCTCTATGTAATTAACTCCAATCATAAGCAAGATAATATAACTGAAGCCTGTGTGGTTAATTCATCTAAAAAAAAACCCTCAGATAATCCAACACTCCTTTGGCATTTAAGGCTTAGACACATAGCCTCAGACAGAATTCACAGGTTGGCCAAGGTAGGACTTTTAGGTTCAGATATTTCAGAGAGCCTACTAACGTATGAGTCTTGCCTGGAAGGCAAGATGACTAAAAGAACTTTTCTAGCCAAAGGTAGCAGATCTCAGGAGGTATTAGAGTTGGTACACATTGATATATGTGGGCCCATAAGTGTCCATGACATAGGAAGCTTCAAGTATTTTATCACCTTCACAGATGATCACTCGAGGTTTGGATATATATACCTAATGCGGCGGAAGTCTGAATCCTTTGATAAGTTGTAGACGGGTAAGAGTATCAAGTCTCTTCGATCGGATTGAGGAGGTGAATACCTATCGGATGAATTTATTGGGTACCTGCGTGAGTATGAGATTGTATCCCAATTGATTGCAGTAGGGACACCGTAACAAAACGGTGTATCTGAGAGGAGAAACCGAACTTTATTAGACATGGTTCGGACTATGATGAGTTATGCAACATTGCCACCTAGTTTTTGGGGATATGCCCTATAGACGACAGTATATAGCTTGAACTTTGTTCCATCAAAGTCAGTACCTCTAACTCCTTGGGAGTTGTGGTTGAAGCGAAAGCCAAGCCTGTAGCACTTTAGGATTTGGGGTTGTCCAGTATATGTGCGGAATGACAAGCGAGATAAGATGGAGTCAAAGACTAAGGTATGTCTATTCGTTGGGTATCCAAAAGGGACAAAGGGTGGTTTATTTTATGATCCTAAGGATAAAAAAGTTGTCATATCAATAAACATCGTATTCCTGGAGCAGGATTATTTAATAAATCATAAGCCCACCAGTAAAGTAGTTCTTATAGAATTGCTTGGTACTGATGGGAGTACACAGATATAAAATATAGTTGGAGCCGATACCACTAAGATAAACGATACTGTAGAATCGACTCCTATGGAACCACCGCAGGCTCGTCGCAGTGGGAGGACCACAAGAGCTCCTGATAGATACATTGGAGAAATCTTCTTAGTAGATCCAGATTTTTAGGAGGATGATTCTCTGAACTATGACGAAGCGATGATATCCTCTGACCATGCAGCATGGCAGAAAGCCATGGAGGTAGAACTGACATCGATATCCCAAAAACTAGTCTAGACACTTGTAACACCACCTCACAACATTAAACCTGTTGGGTGTAAGTGAGCGTACAAAAGAAAAGGAGGTCTGGATGGTACCGTTGAGACTTACAAAGCTAAACTAGTCGCTAAGGGTTATACCCAGCGAGAAGGAATCGACTATGATGAAATCTTTTCGCCAGTGGCTATGCTTAAGTCTATCTGGATCCTCTTGTCCATTGCAGCCCATTATGATTGGGAGATTTGGCAAATGGACGTCAAGACCGCATTCCTCAACGGGGATTTGGAAGAAGACATCTATATGTCTCAGCCTCCAGGCTTTATCGCAAAAGGTCAGGAAAGTCTGGTGTGCAAGTTGTAAAAGTCCATTTATGGACTGAAGCAAGCATCCAGAAGTTGGAACATGCGTTTTGATCAGGCTATCCAGTCTTATGGATTTGAACAGAACATGAATGAACCATGTGTTTATAAGAGGAGGGATAAGACTGCAGTAGTTTTTCTAGTACTTTATGTAGATGATATCCTGCTCATTAGAAATGATGTTGGAATGTTGTCTACAGTAAAGGTGTGGTTATCCTCTCAATTTGACATGAAAGACCTAGGTGAAGCGAGTTATGTTCTGGGGATCAAGGTAACTCGAGATCGCCAGAACAAGATTCTTTCGCTGTCACAGTTAGCCTACATAGATACTATCTTGGTCAGATTCAGTATGCACAACTCCAAGAAGAGACTCGTTCCATTCAGACATGGAATAAAATTGTCCAAGGATCAGGGTCCTAAGACTCCTGAAGAGATAGCAGAGATGCAGAAGATACCTTATGCTTCGACTATAGGGAGTTTGATGTATGCTATATAGTGCATGAGACCAGATATATGCTATGCAGTAGGCATGATGGGCAAGTATCAGTCAAATCTGGGTCTAGGGCACTGGACTACTGTGAAAAATATACTCAAGTATCTTCGTAGGATAAAAGATTATGTATTAGTTTACTCTTCACAGGAACTGATGCCGATTGGATATACGGATTCTGACTTTGTAGCAAATCTGAAATCAAGGAGATCAACATCAGGGTTTGTATTTTCATTGAGAGGAGGAGATGTTAGTTGGAGAAGCGTGAAGCAGGGATGCATCGCGAATTCAACGATGAAGGCTGAGTATGTTGCGGCATGCGAAGCAGCCAAGGAGGCACTGTGACTTAAGAAGTTTTTCACGGAATGTACCGGGAGCTCAAGATCCTATTATCCTTTACTGGGATAATAGTGGAGTAGTAGCACAATCCAAGGAGTCAAGAAATCACCAGAAGAGTAATCACATCGAGCAGAAATACTATATTATCTGGGACTTGCAGAAGCGAGGGGAGGTTGCTGTGACTCAGGTGGCGTCTACAGATAACACGGCAGACCATTTCACAAAGGCGTTACCGACCAAGGCTTTTGAGAAGCACATGGATGCCATGGGAGTTAAGACTGTTATTCCCCGCTATGCCAAGTGGGAGGTTGTTGTAGCTCGTGTGTCCTGAGCGTGGATTTTCTGTATTAACATTAATAAACATAACTTTGGTTATTGTTTTAATTAGAATACTACTTTGGTATATGTTAATACACATATAATAAAAGGACCCTAGGGAACACAGTAGGCCACTGAGGCGCATGGTGGATCCATGCTTGGGAGACCCAGTGGACCAGTTCTGTGTAGACCTAGAACTAGTTCACAGCTTAGGTGATGCCAGTCGCTTCACCGAGAATAAGTTGTTGGCAGGTAGAGGATGTGGTGAAGTCTTTACCATGGGAATATGGGATTCCCATTCACCTGACCAAGCACGATGATCGTTGTAGACACAAATTGTGTCTAACCCGGACCCGACTCGCATGCACCTATGCGGAGGCAAACCCGACATGCACTCGGGCCTGGACCTGACTTGCATGCACCAATACGGATGCAAAACCGACACGCACTCGGACCCGGACCCAAACTCGACTCGCATGCACCGACTCAAGGGGAGAAACCGCACCCGACCTGCGCCAAACAAGAGGCCGGGTGGGCCCATCCCCAAGTGGGGCCCACTTAGCCCCCTTCTTGAAACTCGAGCCCCCTACCCGCGGGTAGGGGGTGACCGGCCATGCAAGGAAAAGAAAAAAAAAAGGAAAGAAAAGAAAGAAAGAAAAGGAAAGAAAAGAAAGAAAGAAAAAGAAAGAAAAGAAGAAAAAAAAAGAAAGACCGCTATGCACGGGGGGAGGTTGCATATGACGTCTACTTATGTGTGGATCTGCGACGATCCCTCGATCCGACGGACAAGAAGAAGAGCCGGGTCGCCATCGATTTCATGTGCAAGATTCAGCCATAATTACCCCACCGAAAAAGAAAAGCAAATAAAAGTTTATTCCTCTCTTCAATTGAAGAATAAATCTTGGATAATTATGGGGGAGATATTAAAGGGATTTAAAATTAAACTTCCCATATCTCTCCCCTCCCCCCTTCACCTATAAATAGAGGGGGAGGGGAAAGGCTCAAGGGTTCAAAAAGGTCGGAAGCTGAAGACGAAGCGAGGAAGCTCTGCAGAAGAGGAGACACGCTCTTTATCGACCCAAGGCTTCACGAGGCACGGGCAAGCCTATCCCTTCGGGACCGGCTTAGTCCATTGAAAGCCCTCATCAATGTGAAGACCCTTGCACAAGAAAATCAAGCCTTCGACTCTGTGCACGAAGAAGAAAGCTCGGAGAAGAAGAACCCTTCGACCCCGAAGACGCCAGAAGCAAAGGCCGGAGAAGAAGATCGGAGCGGCATCACCTCATCGCCTCCAACAAGCCTTCGACTTCGATCAAGCCCAAAAGCCCGGAGAAGAAGACCGAAGCATCCTCACCCCGTCGCCTTCGACAAACGTTCACTCCATCCACGAAGAAGAAAGCTTGGAGAGGAACACTCGAAGCGTCGCTACACTCGTCGTCTTCAAAGCAAAGCCAACACTGTAACCATCGCACGGAGATCGGTGCTACCCCCGCCATCTTCAAAGGAACCCTTCGACTCCGATCACGCCAAAGAAGCCTGGAGAAGAAGCAAAGCAAAGCCGATGCTACAACCATCGCACGGAGATCGGTGCTACCCCCGCCGTCTTCAAAAGTAAAGCCTTCAACTCTGATCAAGCCAAGGGAGCCTGGGGAAGAAGAGATTATGAGTTAGTTTACTCTTCACAAGAACTGATGCCGATTGGATATACGGATTCTGACTTTGCATCAGATCTGGAATCTAGGAGATCGACGTCAGGGTTTGTGTTTTCATTAGGAGGAGGAGCTATCAGTTGGAGGAGCGTGAAGCAGGGATGCATCGCAGATTCGACGATAGAGGCTGAGTACGTTGTGGCGTGCGAAGCAGCTAAGGAGGCGATGTGGCTCAAGAAGTTCCTCACGGACTTAGGATGCGTACCGGGAGCTCAAGATCCTATTGTCCTTTACTGTGACAATAGTGGTGCGGTAGCATAATCCAAGGAGCCAAGATATCACCAGAAGAGCAAGCATATCGAGCGGAAATACTACATTATCCGGGACTTGCAGAAGCGATGAGAGGTTGAAGTGACTCAAATGGCGTCTGCAGATAACATGGCGGACCCTTTCACAAAGGCGTTACCGACCAAGGCTTTTGAGAAGCACATGGATGCCATGGGAGTTAAGACTGTTGTTTCCCGCTAGGCCAAGTGGGAGATTGTTGTAGCTCGTGTGTCCTTAGCGTGGATTTTCTGTATTAACATTAATAAAGATGACTTTGGTTATTGCTTTAATTAGATTACTACTTTGGTATATGTTGATACACATATAATAAAGGACCCTAGGGAACACAGTAGGCCACTGAGGCGCATGGTGGATCCACCACAGGAATATGGAATTTCAGTCGCTTCACCGAGAACAAGATGTTGGCAGGTAGAGGATGTGGTGAAGTCTCTGTTAGGATTGATGTGTTCTAAGCTTGTAAAACTTTATGTTTTGGTCTAATAAAGATTGATAGTTATTAATATATGAGATGCATATAGGTGCGTAACATAGTTACGTGTTCTTTTGAGAACAGAGAGCCATGGTTATATGGTAGTCCACTGAGTTGAAGACTGAGTGGATTGGTCCCGTATAACCTAAATAAGTTCGCAGCTATGATCAGGTTGGTCGCCTCATCATGTTAAGCTGTTGGCGATGACAGTTCATGGGATGTCTTCACCATGGTCATCACCAGGCACAGTGTCTGTGGCTGAACGGAACTAACACGGTGTACAGATCAGTGAGCAGACACTGGTACACTAAGCCGTGTTTCTGCTTAGGGTAAAATGGTCCTAAACCCTGAGGAACCACGACTGATGGACTAACCAGTTGCGTGGTGCTTTGGCGCACCAATGTGTGAGGGTCCATATGCAGTGATCCAAAACCACGGTGTACTGGGTTACCCGGCTGGCGTTGCATTAGCGTGTCACTCCTGCAGGCCATCCACACCCCTGATGGGAGGTGCGTTCCTTGGGGTGACTTACACTGTACCAAACCCAGGCCTGGTGGTCATCAGTTTGACTGTTGACCGGGTTCGATTACTCGACGGGGTAATCAGAGGTACGATGTATAGGTCAACCTGGAAGGAACCAAGTCATATGATCGTTCGAGTCTGACGGTAGTCTTCACCGCTCGAAGTGAATCATGGCATCAAGTGGAGGGACAGCGGGTTTACCACTACTGAGCGGAGAGCAGGGGTATGATGGAGAACATAGTAAGTCTGGGTGAATTGGAGTGCAGCCTGCGTCGCACTCTGGGTGGCTACGCAGGTTAACTCGAGCTCAGAGGATCGATGGTACACTCGGGTAGTGTGTCGATCGAGCTTGAGTTGGAAGCCATGAACCCCGGTCCCTGATGGTTCCACCTTATCAACATTACGTACGGTTCTTGAACCGTCTCCTCGGAACACCATAAGCAGGAGGAAGAAAGAAGTATACGCTCCGTGTGTGCTTGGCACTAGAGCACGGTAGATGCGTAACTACATACGAGTACTAAGGGTTGAGCCCGAGACTAGTGCGGAGTCGTATGTTGTAATCCCTAGCCATAAGTGAACTTCGCTGCATAGGTGCGATGCACCGGGGTATGTTGCGAGTTGACTAGTTGACTTTGCTAGAGGCACCTTCCGGTGGCCTCAGTTAATAGTAAGTAACTAGTAGATATCACTTAAGTAATGGCCGTTAGGTATCGCACGCTAGAAATGGTCAAAATGAGGCGTCGGGGCGTTTTGGTAAAAACCTCACTCTGCCGGACCTCACTGTTGGCCGACCCTAGTGGTGGGACACCTCACTAGGGCCGGCCCTATGATGTAGGGATAAGAATCCCTCATCTATAGGGCCGGCCATATGGATAGGGATGGGGCGATAAATCGGTTAATATCGAGCCCTAAAAAGTGGGAAAACGGATAAATACGCGGAGAGATAAAAGGGAGATAATGGAGAGATAATGAGAGGGGGTTAATATCCCCTTGGATCCTTATCCAAGGGGTGTTGGCCGGCCCTATAAAGCCCTATGGGGCGCCGGCCCCATGTGCATGAGAAACCGAACCCCCCCTCTCTCTCATCTCTCGAGTTCTCTCCCGTTTCATCTCCCGTTTCCCGCTTGCTACTTCGTCTTCCTCGCGTGGAGTTCTGAAGAAGGAGAAGGGTCGTTCTTCGGAGGCACTCAGAGATCCGAGAGCGACGTTCCGTGCATCGTGTGAGATCGGGTGAACAAGAAGGCAACATCTCTATTCGTACCGTCGGCATCTTCGCGAACGATCTTCCGTCTCCATCGACAAAGAAGACAATCCTCCGCGGTTAAAAGATCCGTACGAAAGGTATGTGTAATCTAACATGTAGATCTAGCGAGCATTATGATTTGCATCCATGCTAGTTAATCATTACGCTAGATTGCCGTTAGGGGTTTTCGATTCTCGTGCATACACATGCACACATATGTAGATTAGTTTCTGTGAAAAATTAAATCGTGTAACGTGCACCATGAACGGTCTTTCGACCGCCAAATCGTTTCCGCTGCGAGCCTCTGACCCGGATTAACTTCCAACAATTGGTATCAGAGCCGCATTAGTGGTGTGTGTTTCACGTTTTTTCATGAAACTAACATGTGTGCGCATGATGAATGCGTGAGATCATCGGGGTTCTTACGCTTAGATCATGCATATATATAGATTGTGCTTGTTCTATTAATCATTCTTGCAGGGCGCCGCTATAAAAAAATCTAGATCTATGCTTTGTGCTTGCTACCGGGGGTCGGACCCCGAGTTAGCAATTGTCTGGATTTGCTTTCTGTGTGTGGATATGTAATTGAGCCATAGATTGGGCGAGCGATGGGGTTTGTCCATCCTCGGTTTCCCATGGCCTTTTTTCTAGGTGTGTTTTCTTTTCTTTCTAGGAAATTGTGTACGACCGAGCACTTGCTCGTAGCGTACTAGACTTTTTCAGTTACAGATCGAGAAGAAAGACGTGCCAAAGAAATCCACCATCGGGAGCGGAAGCGGAACCCTGGAGGATGAAGACGATTCGGCAAAGTGTTCGCAAGCGCGACGGAGGAGCCGGACCGAGGAACCTTGCGAAGAAAGCTAGAGGCCTGCGCTGTGCTAATTAGGTTCAGGGGTCGGACCCTGAACTTAATTCAGTTTTTATGGTTGCTTTCTTTAATTAGTTCTTTATGCTTCATATCGAACCCCGATGAGATAATATGATTATCAGTTTTCAGAGGGATGCCTTTCCCCTCCGGTCCAAGCGACTGTTTGAGGTTAGGATCCCGCTAGATGACGCCTATTATTTAGTTGACTTTTGATGTTAGTGGGATCCCATCACATATGGTTATGCCACCATTAGGAGAGCACCCGACTAGTCGGGTGTGCCTATTTGGCCAGCATCGAAATCAAAGATGAGATGGAGATCCATTGAACATCAATTGTCAAATCTATAAGCGAGGCGCCATGACTAGTGGGAATCCTTTCCAGTGAGTCTGACTCTAGGATTAGCTCCAGAGCATTAGCGTGATAACCAATTTTGCAAAGCATCGATACTCTTGGAATATGTAATGTGACCCTTGAATGGAGAAATCCACTTGAGGCAGGGACTATGATATTCCGAGAGTGATTAATGCTAGGCGAAAGGTTTGAACGCTAGTGGGAGCATGGTGTGACCAGGGTCTAGTATTTAGGAGGTCGCTACCTTTGCATTTTCATAAATTCATACTCGCAAAATAACCCTCAGAATTATAAGGGATGCAAGAGAGGACTTTTAAAAGATCCTCTGGCCTCCACGGCCAGTCATTTTGTGTTTGGGTGGGGATGCATAACTTCACACCCCCTAGGGTGGGAGCTGTGTGTTTCCATGCCAAATTACTTAATGACCTCCCTGTGGATATGGCGATTACGGGGCCAGGAGAGAAGGGCTTTTCATCCCACCCTAGTGGGGGCCGCATGAACTCCCGTGTCGTAATTGCTTAGGCTCGTGGGTAAGCATCCTAAGTACACGTGAGGTATTCGTTGCGAAGACAACGGTGATCACGTGGTACTGGCCGAAAGATAACCATGGTCCATCACAGCCCTTAGTTGGCAGATTTGGATAGGGTCAAGGAAAAGGCCCATGTGAGCGGATTGACGCTGTATGATGCCCCCTAGGGCAGGTACAGTCGATTCCGAGATCTTACATACATGGTTAATTAATCCATAGAGATGGCTTCGCTTGAGGGTAGCGTCGACATATGGATATAATTAGCTTGTTTTAAAAATCCATAAAATAAGTTTTTATGCATACTCATTATTCAATCTTTATTTTTAGATGACTAAGTTAGACCCCCTGTCCGCTATCCTAAATGACCACAAACTTACCGGTCCCAACTATGAGGACTGGAAGCGCAACCTGTACCTGGTCCTAAGGATTGGTAAACATATGTCAGCCCTTAATGACCCTGAGCCAGATTTGCCAGGACCCAATGCCACAGAGGCACAGTTAAAGGCATTCACTGACTGGAAGGAATCCAATGAGATATGTAAATGCTATATAATAGCATCCTTGCAAACAACTCTGCAGAAGCAAGTCGAGGAGATGCCCGACGCTTCTGACATGATGTTGTATTTGAAGGAGATGTTTGAAGGTCACAATCGCGTTACGCGATACCTTACCATCAAGAAACTCGTCGGCACTAAGATGTCCAATGGGACGCTGGTTCGGGAACACATGATGAAAATGTTTGGGTTCCAGAACGAACTAGCTACCATGGACATTGTGCTAGAAGGCGAGGTGATGACAGACATCTTCCTCTCGTCACTGTCTGGAGCCTTTGAAGGCTTTGTCACCAACTTTAATTTGAACAAGTTGGCTATGACAAATGCAGAGCTTCTGGGAGCTCTCCAGGCAGCTGAGGATGGCTTCAAGCAGAAGGGCGAAGCACTTCACGTGCAACGCAGATCCTTCAAGAAGCCTGGTAAACCTCAGGGCAAGAAACATAAAAGGAAACCTAAGTCATTGCCTGTGCAGGACTCTACTGGAGCCTCTGGGTCTGGAGAATCAAAGAAACCGGGCACGAAGTGTTTCCGGTGTGGCCAGAAGGGTCATTGGAAGAAGGACTGCAAGAAGCCTCAGAATGCTGGTGAAGGTAATCTACAACTCTTAGTTGTTGAATCATTTCTTTCAAGTAATAGTACTTTTGCTAGTTGGATTGTGGATTCTGGATCCACTAACCATGCCTGTAACTCTCTTCAGGGGTTTCGGGAAAGCAGAAGATTGCTTGATGGAGAAGTGACCCTGAGCATGGGAACTGAGGCCGTGGCTGCTGCTGAAGCTATTGGAGATGTTAATCTTAGTTTTTCGAATAATAAGACTTTGACACTTAGAGATGTCTTTTATGTACCGTCCTTGCGACGTAACTTAATTTCTATTTCTTCTTTAGTTAATGAAGGTTATTCAGTTTATTTTGATGCTTCTGGTGTGTCGTTTAAACTGAATGGAACTTTTATAATAAGAGGAATGGTTCAGAATCATCTCTATGTTGTGAGTCCTAAATTTGAAAAGGATAACATAATAACTTCAGCATTTAATGTTAATTCATCTAAGCGTAAGAATCCATCGGAAAATTTAACTCACCTGTGGCACTTACGACTTGGGCATATTGCCTTAGATAGGATCCATAGAATGGTGAAGGCCGGGCTTCTGGAAACAGATCCTACGGAGATCCTTCCCACCTGTGAATCCTGCCTGGAAGGCAAGATGACCAAGAGGTCCTTTAAAGGCAAAGGAGTAAGAGCCACTGAGGTATTAGAGTTAATCCATTCGGATGTATGTGGACCCATGAACGTCAAGGCGATAGGAGGCCATGAGTATTTCATCACATTCATTGATGATTACTCAAGATATGGTTACATTTACCTGATGCATCGGAAGTCGGAATCCTTTGACATGTTCAAAGAGTTCAGGGCTGAAGTAGAAAAGCAGACAGGTAAATATATAAAAACCCTTCGATCTGATCGAGGAGGTGAATACCTATCTGACGAGTTCCTAGGGTATATGGTGGAGCATGGGATAAAAACCCAGTTAACTGCTCCAGGTACCCCACAACAGAATGGAGTTTCCGAGAGAAGGAATCGAACCTTGTTGGACATGGTTCGTAGCATGATGAGTTACGCCAGTTTACCAATGACCTTTTGGGGATATGCCCTACAAACAGCAGTTTATATTCTGAATCACGTTCCGTCTAAGTCAGTGCCTCTGACCCCTAGAGAACTGTGGTCAAAGCGAAAGCCATTGATACAGCATTTCAGAATATGGGGATGCCCTGCACATGTGCGAAGGGATAAGAGGGAAAAGATGGAAACTAAAACCAGAGTATGCTTATTTGTAGGGTATTCCAAGGAGACCAAAGGTGGTCTATTTTATGATCCTGAGGAAAAGAAAGTGATCGTTTCTACGAACGCCTATTTCCTAGAACAGGATTATATTGTGGACCACAAACCTACTAGTAAGGTAGTTCTGGATGAACTGCTGGGTACTAGTTCAGATAGCGCATCCAAAAGCATAGTGGGAACTGACATTACAGATAATAATATACCAGATACTGTAGAACCTGTTAATCCTGTAACACCACCACCACCTCGTCGCAGTGGGAGAAACATCAGAGCTCCTGACAGATACTATGGAGAAACCTTATTGGTTGATCCAGAGTGTCAGGAGGATGACCCACTGAGCTACGATGAGGCAGTGGGAGCTTCTGACAGCTCTTACTGGCAAAAGGCTATGGAGGTAGAAATTGAATCAATGTCCCATAACGCAGTCTGGACTCTTGTTACACCATCATCCAATATTAAACCTATTGGGTGTAAGTGGGTGTATAAGAAGAAGAGAGGATCCGATGGTACAATAGAGATTTATAAAGCTAGATTAGTTGCCAAGGGTTACACCCAGAGAGAAGGGATCGACTTTGACGAAACCTTCTCGCCGGTAGCTATGATAAAGTCTATTCGGATCCTCCTATCCATTGCAGCCCATTATGACTGGGAGATCTGGCAAATGGATGTCAAGACAGCATTCCTTAATGGAAATTTGGAAGAAGACATTTATATGATTCAGCCACCAGGCTTTGAGTCAGAGGGTCAGGAACATCTAGTTTGCAAGTTGCAGAAGTCCATTTATGGACTAAAGCAAGCATCTAGAAGTTGGAACATCCATTTTGATCAGGCAATCCAGTCATATGGATTTACTCAAAACGAGGATGAACCATGTGTATACAAGAGGACTGATAAGACCACAGTAGTATATTTAATACTTTACGTAGACGATATTCTGCTCATTGGAAATGATGTAGGAACATTGTCAACGGTAAAGGTCTGGTTGTCAACACAGTTCGATATGAAAGACCTAGGTGAAGCGAGTTATGTTTTGGGGATCAAGGTAACACGTGATCGCCAGAACAGGATTCTCTTGCTGTCACAGGCTGCGTATATAGATAAGGTTATGGCTAGATTTGACATGCAAAACTCCAAGAAGGGTTTTGTGCCATTTAGACATGGCATAAAACTGTCTAAGGATCAATGTCCTAAGACACCTGAGGAGAGAGCAGAAATGCAGAAGATACCTTATGCCTCGGCATTGGGTAGTCTAATGTATGCTATGCATTGTACAAGGCCAGATATCTGTTTCGCAGTAGGCATGATGGGTCGGTTTCAGTCGAATCCGGGTCCAGATCACTGGACAGCTGTGAAGTGTATACTCAAGTACCTTCGTAGAACAAGGGACTATGAGTTGGTTTACACTGGATAAGAACTGACGCCGATTGGATATACAGATTCTGACTTTATGTCAGATTTGGAATCCAGGAAGTCGACATCAGGTTTTGTGTTTATGCTAGGAGGAGGAGCGGTTAGTTGGCAGAGTGTGAAGCAGAAATGCATCGCAGACTCTACCACAGAGGCTGAGTACGTTGCAGCGTGCGAGGCAGCCAAAGAGGCGGTATGGCTCAAGAAATTCCTTACGGATTTGGGATGTGTACCAGAGGCCCAGTTACCTATTGTGCTTTACTGCGACAATAGTGGGGCGGTAGCACAAGCAAAGGAGCCAAGACATCACCAAAAGGGGAAGCACATCGAGCGCAAGTTCCACTTGATTCGGCAGTTTCAAAAGCAAGGGCGAGTAGCGGTGACGTAGATTGCATCTACAGATAATGTTGCTGATCCTTTCACAAAGGCAATACCTACCAAGGCATTCGAGCGACATGTGGACGCGATGGGAGTCAAAACCGTTTTGCTTCGCTAGACCAAGTGGGAGATTGTTAGGATTGATGTGTTCTAAGCTTGTAAAACTTTATGTTTTGGTCTAATAAAGATTGATAGTTATTAATATATGAGATGCATATAGGTGCGTAACATAGTTACGTGTTCTTTTGAGAACAGAGAGCCATGGTTATATGGTAGTCCACTGAGTTGAAGACTGAGTGGATTGGTCCCGTATAACCTAAATAAGTTCGCAGCTATGATCAGGTTGGTCGCCTCATCATGTTAAGCTGTTGGCGATGACAGTTCATGGGATGTCTTCACCATGGTCATCACCAGGCACAGTGTCTGTGGCTGAACGGAACTAACACGGTGTACAGATCAGTGAGCAGACACTGGTACACTAAGCCGTGTTTCTGCTTAGGGTAAAACGGTCCTAAACCCTGAGGAACCACGACTGATGGACTAACCAGTTGCGTGGTGCTTTGGCGCACCAATGTGTGAGGGTCCATATGCAGTGATCCAAAACCACGGTGTACTGGGTTACCCGGCTGGCGTTGCATTAGCGTGTCACTCCTGCAGGCCATCCACACCCCTGATGGGAGGTGCGTTCCTTGGTGTGACTTACACTGTACCAAACCCAGGCCTTGTGGCCATCAGTTTGACTGTTGACCGGGTTCGATTACTTGACGGGGTAATCAGAGGTACGATGTATAGGTCAACCTGGAAGGAACCAAGTCATATGATCGTTCGAGTCTGACGGTAGTCTTCACCGCTCGAAGTGAATCATGGCATCAAGTGGAGGGACAGCGGGTTTACCACTACTGAGCGGAGAGCAGGGGTATGATGGAGAACATAGTAAGTCTGGGTGAATTGGAGTGCAGCCTGCGTCGCACTCTGGGTGGCTACGCAGGTTAACTCGAGCTCAGAGGATCGATGGTACACTCGGGTAGTGTGTCGATCGAGCTTGAGTTGGAAGCCATGAACCCCGGTCCCTGATGGTTCCACCTTATCAACATTATGTACGGTTCTTGAACCGTCTCCTCGGAACACCATAAGCAAGAGGAAGAAAGAAGTATACGCTCCGTGTGTGCTTGGCACTAGAGCACGGTAGATGCGTAACTACATACGAGTACTAAGGGTTGAGCCCGAGACTAGTGCGGAGTCGCATGTTGTAATCCCTAGCCATAAGTGAACTTCGCTGCATAGGTGCGATGCACCGGGGTATGTTGCGAGTTGACTAGTTAACTTTGCTAGAGGCACCTTCCGGTGGCCTCAGTTAATAGTAAGTAACTAGTAGATATCACTTAAGTAATGGCCGTTAGGTATCGCACGCTAGAAATGGTCAAAATGAGGCGTCGGGGCGTTTTGGTAAAAACCTCACTCTGCCGGACCTCACTGTTGGCCGACCCTAGTGGTGGGACACCTCACTAGGGCCGGCCCTATGATGTAGGGATAAGAATCCCTCATCTATAGGGCCGGCCATATGGATAGGGATGGGGCGATAAATCGGTTAATATCGAGCCCTAAAAAGTGGGAAAACGGATAAATACGCGGAGAGATAAAAGGGAGATAATGGAGAGATAATGAGAGGGGGTTAATATCCCCTTGGATCCTTATCCAAGGGGTGTTGGTCGGCCCTATAAAGCCCTATGGGGCGCCGGCCCCATGTGCATGAGAAACCGAACCCCCCCTCTCTCTCATCTCTCGAGTTCTCTCCCGTTTCATCTCCCGTTTCCCGCTTGCTACTTCGTCTTCCTCGCGTGGAGTTCTGAAGAAGGAGAAGGGTCGTTCTTCGGAGGCACTCAGAGATCCGAGAGCGACGTTCCGTGCATCGTGTGAGATCGGGTGAACAAGAAGGCAACATCTCTATTCGTACCGTCGGCATCTTCGCGAACGATCTTCCGTCTCCATCGACAAAGAAGACAATCCTCCGCGGTTAAAAGATCCGTACGAAAGGTATGTATAATCTAACATGTAGATCTAGCGAGCATTATGATTTGCATCCATACTAGTTAATCATTACGCTAGATTGCCGTTAGGGGTTTTCGATTCTCGTGCATACACATGCACACATATGTAGATTAGTTTCTGTGAAAAATTAAATCGTGTAACGTGCACCATGAACGGTCTTTCGACCGCCAAATCGTTTCCGCTGCGAGCCTCTGACCCGGATTAACTTCCAACAATTGGTATCAGAGCCGCATTAGTGGTGTGCGTTTCACGTTTTTTCATGAAACTAACATGTGTGCGCATGATGAATGCGTGAGATCATCGGGGTTCTTACGCTTAGATCATGCATATATATAGATTGTGCTTGTTCTATTAATCATTCTTGCAGGGCGCCGCTATAAAAAAATCTATATCTATGCTTTGTGCTTGCTACCGGGGGTCGGACCCCGAGTTAGCAATTGTCTGGATTTGCTTTCTGTGTGTGGATATGTAATTGAGCCATAGATTGGGCGAGCGATGGGGTTTGTCCATCCTCGGTTTCCCATGGCCTTTTTTCTAGGTGTGTTTTCTTTTCTTTCTAGGAAATTGTGTACGACCGAGCACTTGCTCGTAGCGTACTAGACTTTTTCAGTTACAGATCGAGAAGAAAGACGTGCCAAAGAAATCCACCATCGGGAGCGGAAGCGGAACCCTGGAGGATGAAGACGATCCGGCAAAGTGTTCGCAAGCGCGACGGAGGAGCCGGACCGAGGAACCTTGCGAAGAAAGCTAGAGGCCTGCGCTGTGCTAATTAGGTTCAGGGGTCGGACCCTGAACTTAATTCAGTTTTTATGGTTGCTTTCTTTAATTAGTTCTTTATGCTTCATATCGAACCCCGATGAGATAATATGATTATCAGTTTTCAGAGGGATGCCTTTCCCCTCCGGTCCAAGCGACTGTTTGAGGTTAGGATCCCGCTAGATGACGCCTATTATTTAGTTGACTTTTGATGTTAGTGGGATCCCATCACATATGGTTATGCCACCATTAGGAGAGCACCCGACTAGTCGGGTGTGCCTATTTGGCCAGCATCGAAATCAAAGATGAGATGGAGATCCATTGAACATCAATTGTCAAATCTATAAGCGAGGCGCCATGACTAGTGGGAGTCCTTTCCAGTGAGTCTGACTCTAGGATTAGCTCCAGAGCATTAGCGTGATAACCAATTTTGCAAAGCATCGATACTCTTGGAATATGTAATGTGACCCTTGAATGGAGAAATCCACTTGAGGCAGGGACTATGATATTCCGAGAGTGATTAATGCTAGGCGAAAGGTTTGAACGCTAGTGGGAGCATGGTGTGACCAGGGTCTAGTATTTAGGAGGTCG
Organism: Chamaelirium japonicum; assembly: GCA_947650365.1. Lineage (NCBI taxonomy): Eukaryota > Viridiplantae > Streptophyta > Magnoliopsida > Liliales > Melanthiaceae > Chamaelirium > Chamaelirium japonicum. The sequence continues at coordinate 4,192,562 of OX393554.1, read as the reverse complement.
CTACCTTTGCATTTGCATAATTTCATACTCGCAAAATAACCCTCAGAATTATAAGGGATGCAAGAGAGGACTTTTAAAAGATCCTCTGGCCTCCACGGCCAGTCATTTTGTGTTTGGGTGGGGATGCATAACTTCACACCCCCTAGGGTGGGAGCTGTGCGTTTCCATGCCAAATTACTTAATGACCTCCCTGTGGATATGGCGATTACGGGGCCAGGAGAGAAGGGCTTTTCATCCCACCCTAGTAGGGGCCGCATGAACTCCCGTGTCGTAATTGCTTAGGCTCGTGGGTAAGCATCCTAAGTACACGTGAGGTATTCGTTGCGAAGACAACGGTGATCACGTGGTACTGGCCGAAAGATAACCATGGTCCATCACAGCCCTTAGTTGGCAGATTTGGATAGGGTCAAGGAAAAGGCCCATGTGAGCGGATTGACGCTGTATGATGCCCCCTAGGGCAGGTACAGTCGATTCCGAGATCTTACATACATGGTTAATTAATCCATAGAGATGGCTTCGCTTGAGGGTAGCGTCGACATATGGATATAATTAGCTTGTTTTAAAAATCCATAAAATAAGTTTTTATGCATACTCATTATTCAATCTTTATTTTTAGATGACTAAGTTAGACCCCCTGTCCGCTATCCTAAATGACCACAAACTTACCGGTCCCAACTATGAGGACTGGAAGCGCAACCTGTACCTGGTCCTAAGGATTGGTAAACATATGTCAGCCCTTAATGACCCTGAGCCAGATTTGCCAGGACCCAATGCCACAGAGGCACAGTTAAAGGCATTCACTGACTGGAAGGAATCCAATGAGATATGTAAATGCTATATAATAGCATCCTTGCAAACAACTCTGCAGAAGCAAGTCGAGGAGATGCCCGACGCTTCTGACATGATGTTGTATTTGAAGGAGATGTTTGAAGGTCACAATCGCGTTACGCGATACCTTACCATCAAGAAACTCGTCGGCACTAAGATGTCCAATGGGACGCTGGTTCGGGAACACATGATGAAAATGTTTGGGTTCCAGAACGAACTAGCTACCATGGACATTGTGCTAGAAGGCGAGGTGATGACAGACATCTTCCTCTCGTCACTGTCTGGAGCCTTTGAAGGCTTTGTCACCAACTTTAATTTGAACAAGTTGGCTATGACAAATGCAGAGCTTCTGGGAGCTCTCCAGGCAGCTGAGGATGGCTTCAAGCAGAAGGGCGAAGCACTTCACGTGCAACGCAGATCCTTCAAGAAGCCTGGTAAACCTCAGGGCAAGAAACATAAAAGGAAACCTAAGTCATTGCCTGTGCAGGACTCTGCTGGAGCCTCTGGGTCTGGAGAATCAAAGAAACCGGGCACGAAGTGTTTCCGGTGTGGCCAGAAGGGTCATTGGAAGAAGGACTGCAAGAAGCCTCAGAATGCTGGTGAAGGTAATCTACAACTCTTAGTTGTTGAATCATTTCTTTCAAGTAATAGTACTTTTGCTAGTTGGATTGTGGATTCTGGATCCACTAACCATGCCTGTAACTCTCTTCAGGGGTTTCGGGAAAGCAGAAGATTGCTTGATGGAGAAGTGACCCTGAGCATGGGAACTGAGGCCGTGGCTGCTGCTGAAGCTATTGGAGATGTTAATCTTAGTTTTTCGAATAATAAGACTTTGACACTTAGAGATGTCTTTTATGTACCGTCCTTGCGACGTAACTTAATTTCTGTTTCTTCTTTAGTTAATGAAGGTTATTCAGTTTATTTTGATGCTTCTGGTGTGTCGTTTAAACTGAATGGAACTTTTATAATAAGAGGAATGGTTCAGAATCATCTCTATGTTGTGAGTCCTAAATTTGAAAAGGATAACATAATAACTTCAGCATTTAATGTTAATTCATCTAAGCGTAAGAATCCATCGGAAAATTTAACCCACCTGTGGCACTTACGACTTGGGCATATTGCCTTAGATAGGATCCATAGAATGGTGAAGGCCGGGCTTCTGGAAACAGATTCTACGGAGATCCTTCCCACCTGTGAATCCTGCCTGGAAGGCAAGATGACCAAGAGGTCCTTTAAAGGCAAAGGAGTAAGAGCCACTGAGGTATTAGAGTTAATCCATTCGGATGTATGTGGACCCATGAACGTCAAGGCGATAGGAGGCCATGAGTATTTCATCACATTCATTGATGATTACTCAAGATATGGTTACATTTACCTGATGCATCGGAAGTCGGAATCCTTTGACATGTTCAAAGAGTTCAGGGCTGAAGTAGAAAAGCAGACAGGTAAATATATAAAAACCCTTCGATCTGATCGAGGAGGTGAATACCTATCTGACGAGTTCCTAGGGTATATGGTGGAGCATGGGATAAAAACCCAGTTAACTGCTCCAGGTACCCCACAACAGAATGGAGTTTCATAGAGAAGGAATCGAACCTTGTTGGACATGGCTCGTAGCATGATGAGTTACGCCAGTTTACCAATGACCTTTTGGGGATATGCCCTACAAACAGCAGTTTATATTCTGAATCACGTTCCGTCTAAGTCAGTGCCTCTGACCCCTAGAGAACTGTGGTCAAAGCGAAAGCCATTGATACAGCATTTCAGAATATGGGGATGCCCTGCACATGTGCGAAGGGATAAGAGGGAAAAGATGGAAACTAAAACCAGAGTATGCTTATTTGTAGGGTATTCCAAGGAGACCAAAGGTGGTCTATTTTATGATCCTGAGGAAAAGAAAGTGATCGTTTCTACGAACGCCTATTTCCTAGAACAGGATTATATTGTGGACCACAAACCTACTAGTAAGGTAGTTCTGGATGAACTGTTGGGTACTAGTTCAGATAGCGCATCCAAAAGCATAGTGGGAACTGACATTACAGATAATAATATACCAGATACTGTAGAACCTGTTAATCCTGTAACACCACCACCACCTCGTCGCAGTGGGAGAAACATCAGAGCTCCTGACAGATACTATGGAGAAACCTTATTGGTTGATCCAGAGTGTCAGGAGGATGACCCACTGAGCTACGATGAGGCAGTGGGAGCTTCTGACAGCTCTGACTGGCAAAAGGCTATGGAGGTAGAAATTGAATCAATGTCCCATAACGCAGTCTGGACTCTTGTTACACCATCATCCAATATTAAACCTATTGGGTGTAAGTGGGTGTATAAGAAGAAGAGAGGATCCGATGGTACAATAGAGACTTATAAAGCTAGATTAGTTGCCAAGGGTTACACCCAGAGAGAAGGGATCGACTTTGACGAAACCTTCTCGCCGGTAGCTATGATAAAGTCTATTCGGATCCTCCTATCCATTGCAGCCCATTATGACTGGGAGATCTGGCAAATGGATGTCAAGACAGCATTCCTTAATGGAAATTTGGAAGAAGACATTTATATGATTCAGCCACCAGGCTTTGAGTCAGAGGGTCAGGAACATCTAGTTTGCAAGTTGCAGAAGTCCATTTATGGACTAAAGCAAGCATCTAGAAGTTGGAACATCCATTTTGATCAGGCAATCCAGTCATATGGATTTACTCAAAACGAGGATGAACCATGTGTATACAAGAGGACTGATAAGACCACAGTAGTATATTTAATACTTTACGTAGACGATATTCTGCTCATTGGAAATGATGTAGGAACATTGTCAACGGTAAAGGTCTGGTTATCAACACAGTTCGATATGAAAGACCTAGGTGAAGCGAGTTATGTTTTGGGGATCAAGGTAACACGTGATCGCCAGAACAGGATTCTCTCGCTGTCACAGGCTGCGTATATAGATAAGGTTATGGCTAGATTTGACATGCAAAACTCCAAGAAGGGTTTTGTGCCATTTAGACATGGCATAAAACTGTCTAAGGATCAATGTCCTAAGACACCTGAGGAGAGAGCAGAAATGCAGAAGATACCTTATGCCTCGGCATTGCGTAGTCTAATGTATGCTATGCATTGTACAAGGCCAGATATCTGTTTTGCAGTAGGCATGATGGGTCGGTTTCAGTCGAATCCGGGTCCAGATCACTGGACAGCTGTGAAGTGTATACTCAAGTACCTTCGTAGAACAAGGGACTATGAGTTGGTTTACACTGGACAAGAACTGACGCCGATTGGATATACAGATTCTGACTTTATGTCAGATTTGGAATCCAGGAAGTCGACATCAGGTTTTGTGTTTATGCTAGGAGGAGGAGCGGTTAGTTGGCAGAGTGTGAAGCAGAAATGCATCGCAGACTCTACCACAGAGGCTGAGTACGTTGCAGCGTGCGAGGCAGCCAAAGAGGCGGTATGGCTCAAGAAATTCCTTACGGATTTGGGATGTGTACCAGAGGCCCAGTTACCTATTGTGCTTTACTGCGACAATAGTGGGGCGGTAGCACAAGCAAAGGAGCCAAGACATCACCAAAAGGGGAAGCACATCGAGCGCAAGTTCCACTTGATTCGGCAGTTTCAAAAGCAAGGGCGAGTAGCGGTGACGTAGATTGCATCTACAGATAATGTTGCTGATCCTTTCACAAAGGCAATACCTACCAAGGCATTCGAGCGACATGTGGACGCGATGGGAGTCAAAACCGTTTTGCTTCGCTAGACCAAGTGGGAGATTGTTAGGATTGATGTGTTCTAAGCTTGTAAAACTTTATGTTTTGGTCTAATAAAGATTGATAGTTATTAATATATAAGATGCATATAGGTGCGTAACATAGTTACGTGTTCTTTTGAGAACAGAGAGCCATGGTTATATGGTAGTCCACTGAGTTGAAGACTGAGTGGATTGGTCCCGTATAACCTAAATAAGTTCGCAGCTATGATCAGGTTGGTCGCCTCATCATGTTAAGCTGTTGGCGATGACAGTTCATGGAATGTCTTCACCATGGTCATCACCAGGCACAGTGTCTGTGGCTGAACGGAACTAACACGGTGTACAGATCAGTGAGCAGACACTGGTACACTAAGCCGTGTTTCTGCTTAGGGTAAAACGGTCCTAAACCCTGAGGAACCACGACTGATGGACTAACCAGTTGCGTGGTGCTTTGGCGCACCAATGTGTGAGGGTCCATATGCAGTGATCCAAAACCACGGTGTACTGGGTTACCCGGCTGGCGTTGCATTAGCGTGTCACTCCTGCAGGCCATCCACACCCCTGATGGGAGGTGCGTTCCTTGGTGTGACTTACACTGTACCAAACCCAGGTCTGGTGGTCATCAGTTTGACTGTTGACCGGGTTCGATTACTCGACGGGGTAATCAGAGGTACGATGTATAGGTCAACCTGGAAGGAACCAAGTCATATGATCGTTCGAGTCTGACGGTAGTCTTCACCGCTCGAAGTGAATCATGGCATCAAGTGGAGGGACAGCGGGTTTACCACTACTGAGCGGAGAGCAGGGGTATGATGGAGAACATAGTAAGTCTGGGTGAATTGGAGTGCAACCTGCGTCGCACTCTGGGTGGCTACGCAGGTTAACTCGAGCTCAGAGGATCGATGGTACACTCGGGTAGTGTGTCGATCGAGCTTGAGTTGGAAGCCATGAACCCCGGTCCCTGATGGTTCCACCTTATCAACATTATGTACGGTTCTTGAACCGTCTCCTCGGAACACCATAAGCAGGAGGAAGAAAGAAGTATACGCTCCGTGTGTGCTTGGCACTAGAGCACGGTAGATGCGTAACTACATACGAGTACTAAGGGTTGAGCCCGAGACTAGTGCGGAGTCGTATGTTGTAATCCCTAGCCATAAGTGAACTTCGCTGCATAGGTGCGATGCACCGGGGTATGTTGCGAGTTGACTAGTTGACTTTGCTAGAGGCACCTTCCGGTGGCCTCAGTTAATAGTAAGTAACTAGTAGATATCACTTAAGTAATGGCCGTTAGGTATCGCACGCTAGAAATGGTCAAAATGAGGCGTCGGGGCGTTTTGGTAAAAACCTCACTCTGCCGGACCTCACTGTTGGCCGACCCTAGTGGTGGGACACCTCACTAGGGCCGGCCCTATGATGTAGGGATAAGAATCCCTCATCTATAGGGCCGGCCATATGGATAGGGATGGGGCGATAAATCGGTTAATATCGAGCCCTAAAAAGTGGGAAAACGGATAAATACGCGGAGAGATAAAAGGGAGATAATGGAGAGATAATGAGAGGGGGTTAATATCCCCTTGGATCCTTATCCAAGGGGTGTTGGCCGGCCCTATAAAGCCCTATGGGGCGCCGGCCCCATGTGCATGAGAAACCGAACCCCTCCTCTCTCTCATCTCTCGAGTTCTCTCCCGTTTCATCTCCCGTTTCCCGCTTGCTACTTCGTCTTCCTCGCGTGGAGTTCTGAAGAAGGAGAAGGGTCGTTCTTCGGAGGCACTCAGAGATCCGAGAGCGACGTTCCGTGCATCGTGTGAGATCGGGTGAACAAGAAGGCAACATCTCCATTCGTACCATCGGCATCTTCGCGAACGATCTTCCGTCTCCATCGACAAAGAAGACAATCCTCCGCGGTTAAAAGATCCGTACGAAAGGTATGTGTAATCTAACATGTAGATCTAGCGAGCATTATGATTTGCATCCATGCTAGTTAATCATTACGCTAGATTGCCGTTAGGGGTTTTCGATTCTCGTGCATACACATGCACACATATGTAGATTAGTTTCTGTGAAAAATTAAATCGTGTAACGTGCACCATGAACGGTCTTTCGACCGCCAAATCGTTTCCGCTGCGAGCCTCTGACCCGGATTAACTTCCAACAGTCTCCACCATGGGAACGTGGGATTCCCATTCACTTGACCAAGTACGATGATCGTGTTGAACAGGAACCAAGACGGTGCACAGTTCAGTGATTCAGACACTGGTGCATAAACCATCTTACTACTATAGATAATCTGTCCTTAACCCTGTGAGACCATGTACACTGGGCCAACCAGTTATGTGGTGCTTTGATGTGACAACGTGTGCGGACCTTCCATAGTCCAATACCACGGTACGTTGGGTTACCCGGCTGGCGCTTGAGTGACATGTAATCCCTACAGGTTATCCGACGTCCAGTGTTGGATGGATGCGTTTTGATGAGTCAATCTGTCCACACAGTTAACCCAGGCCTAGTGGTTGTCAGTATGACTGACAATGTTTCGGATACTAGGCATAGCACCGGAAGGTGTGTGGTGTTATAGATGACAAGTCATCAAACCCTAGTCAGATGATCGATCGGGATCTGACGGTGCTCCCTACCGCCTGAGTCGTATCATGGCACCAGTAATAGGAGGGACTGAGGATTATCGGAGTATAGTAGAGAACAGGGTTACGAGGGAGTAACATAAGTTTGGGATCACTATAGTTCAACTTGCGTCATACTCTGGGTGGCTACGCGGGTTAATCGATTAGGGCTGATTAACGAAACTTTCGGTGTGTCACCGGAACAATTAATCAGGGATCCGGTTGGAACTAGAGATCCCGAACCCTGAAGGTTCCACCTTGTCGTTGTGTATAGGAATTGTTCCCCGACCTAGTTGGATACGTTGGATGCGAAGTAGAGCGATGGAGCGCAAGCCCGGAGCCTAAGAACCTAATTCACATGTGTTAGGGGTCGTAGGGGTATTTTGGTAAATACTGAAATACAGCTCAGAACATATTGAATATGGATCTTAGAATGAGTGGAATAATTCCAGGAGCTCATAGACGCTGACGGAACTCGATTCCGAGTAGCGCACCTCACTCAATCTATGTTTCAGTTTTTCACTTTTCGTGAAGGGCATTTTCGTCTAGGCTTCACGATAGACACTTGGAATCCCTAAAAACTGACCCCCCCCCCCCCCCCCCCCCTCATCCTAATCTAATTAGGGCCGGCCCTAGCTTGCGCATGGCACTAGGAGACCGGCCCTATATTTATAGAGGAGGGGGAGGGGCCGGCCTTTAGTGCCTCCCCTCTCCAAAATCCGAACCTCTCCCCCTCTCCTCCTCTTTGTAGTTTTGGCCAAGGAAGAAAGAGGAAGAAGAAGGAAGAAGAAAGAGGAAGGAAGGAGAAGGAAGAAGAGAGAACGAGAAGGAGGAGATCTCGCGTCTAGCCATCGTCTTCGCAACGAATTCCTCCGTCGGCTCGTAGTCCTTGCACTCAGAGGTAGGACTTCGAGGATTCCTCAATTCGCAAAGGACAAGGTGCTATCTGATAGCTTCCCTTGCGATTCACGTATGGTTCATCATCGTTCCGTTTTCTCCGGATCATAGATCCACAAGGTATGATGATTCTAAACACCTAACTAGATGCATGCATGTCTTCCGTAGATCGTAGTATGCCTCTAGGGTGTCCGCATATATGCTAAGATCATAGATTTGCATGTAGATTGTTTTGTAGAATTAATTATAATGAAATATACACCGTATGATATTCGGATCTTTATTTTGCTTCCGCTGCGACTCTGATAAGTGGATCCAATTCCAACACCTTACAACTAGCTGATAAATCCATTAAAGTACCGAGAGGAGTTATTAAGGACACGCTAATCAAAGTAGACAAGTTTTATTTTTCGGTTGACTTTGTGGTGCTAGATATGGAACCGGTGCATAATCCTCAAAAGCAGATATCATTATCTTAGGCCAACCCTTCTTGTCAATGTTAAATGCTTGCATAAATTGCTATAATGGTGTGATGAATGTCTTTTGGAAACATAAAAGTTAAGCTTAATGTTTTTTACACATCAAATAAACCTTCTAAAAAAGACAAGTGCTCTTTGGTAGAAAATCAAAAGGGTGCAAAACTATACTCTAACTTGACTAATCCCTCAATTGCCCCTTTTTTACAACCCTACCCTTCTAAATCTTAACAACCCGATAAGTCGCCTTTGTTGTCAGTTCAAACTGATGCATCTTCTCCCCCCTCATACCTCCAAGGTAATATGGCGGTGACTGAATATGGCCCTTCCTTTGACGATGAGTTGGATAAATTTAGAAAACGAATTGAATCTATGCATAGTAAGGGAACTCGTTAACTGAATTTTTGCAAGGTATCAGACAGGCCACCCAAAAATAATGCATGCCTTTTACTAGATAGCCTGAACAATGGCATAGACATACCCAGTAAACATGAGAACACCCATGTAACTTTTAAGCCTTCTCTAAATTCAATTTACCTAGGCTCAATTACAAAAGCACCCGAGCACTATTCTATTCTTTTCAAGTTCCCAATCCTTTTTCTATTTTTCTTGAGGACCGTTTTCATATATTTAGGCCTCTTAATCATATGCCTATTTTGCCCGGGCACCACTTTGAATATTTAGCCCAAAACAAATTCATAGATCTGGATCCATACCATACACTTCGTTTGCTCGAGCATCCCTATCTAAGTTCTCTGGCACCATTCTACCAGTCAGGGAACCCATACTCCATATTTCATTCACTTAGACCTCTCGATAAAGTCGAAGATTTAGGTCCCCCTATCTATACTTGATTCGTGTGTGTGCATAATGTCTGGTTGAAGACCTTAAATTTAGCACTACTAGGAGGCAACCTAGATCTTTTGCTGTTTTATCTTCTTTTTAATTTTGTATCATAGTTTTTACCTTATTACATGCCGTGCATGTCGATGACAAACTAAGACTCCTATTTTTTTTTTGCATACTTTATTTTCTATCATACTGCAAAAATATTTTTATCCTCTTTCTGCTTGACTAACAATATAGTTACGTAAAAGTTAAAGTTTGGGGGTGCATCTACCTTCATACCTTTCAGGGCTCAAACCATGAACCATGCACTATTGTTCTATTATATAAACTATAATCTAGCATCCTGGTAATTTTTTTTATCAATTGTTAGTTAACATACTTCCATTTTATATTGAGGATAATTTGTCATTCAAGTTTGGGGGTGTGCATCTTAGTGTCATCTTTTTAACTTAAACCAACATTACACTTAGACAAATCTCTATTATAAAAGTTACTAGGATGTGAAAATTTTCTGAAACTTATACTGAGTTCAGTCTAAATAGCAATTAGGAATCAGAAAATCCACACATTATCTTACTTAACTGCAATATACACTAGCCTAATTTTATTAAATGGATATTCAAAATTCAAAATTAACCTAAAGCAATACTAAAATTGATTGGATTTAAAATTAGAATAGACTAGGTAACCATATGTATGTGTGTGTGTGTGTGTCTATATATATATATATATATATATATATATATATATATATATATATATATATATATATATATATATATATATATATATATATATATATATATATATATATATACAAAAAAAAAAGAAAAAATATTATAATAAACTTCATCCTAATTATCATCTAGTAACCGAGACATCCAACCTAACCAATTGGAGTTTTATGTCAAACAATGAGAAGTTACGATGAGGTAACATGTTCAGCCGAGATCATCATTTAGTAACCGAGGCACGACTTAACTAGTTGTGTTTCATGTAAACAATAAGAAGTCAAAGCGAAACAGGAGGGTAGTATGGTCTAACCTCGTAGCCTAAGCTAGTAGGTCTATAGGGTTGTCTCTACACCCAATGCCCCAAATCCATATGGTTAAGGAGTCATTGATCAAAAAACTCGATAAATGAGATATGTAGAAAGCTTAAAGGGGTTGGACATTGCACTGACTTCTATTAAAAAAGAGTATACTAAGTATTAAAAAAAGTATATTAAGTATAAATATATACTTTCATGTAAATATGTGGTTTTATTGATTACATTTAGGGTTGTAGGACAATTTGCTCTATTAAAGGTTTAGGTTAAACCTGTCTTTCGTATTCGTATCCGTGGATCAATGTTTCTTCTATTCAAGCAAATTTTCGAACTTATGTTTCAAAGCTTTTTCAAGTTCGTGATTTTACATGTATTCATAATTTTTGAACTTGACTATTTGATTTCATATTCCTTAGATTTACGCTTTCCGAAATGATTCCTTAGGTATTCTCGGGTTCGCTACGTTTCACATTTTCACTGAGTTCAGCCTTGACTCTTAGTTTTCAGATTTCCCGGATTTACCATGTGCATTCTTACACTACCTCGAGTCATAGGTTGCACCTGGCGGTCTCATGAGGTTCCGCAATTAGATTCTTTTAAGTGTTGAAGAGACTCTGCACACGTCCGAGCCATCATTCAAGCCGTGTGGTTCGTCCATCCGAACGATAGATCAGATGGTGAATATCAAATCCGAACAGTGCAAGCTGGTTCAAACCAACTTGGTTTTCTAACAATAGGCAGTTTGAACCATTGTTCAGACTCCTAAGGCTGATCATCAAACTTCTTGGGTCTGGTAGTCCAAACAATCGTTCAGACGACATGTAGCCAGACCAACATGGCCGCAAGTTGCTTGTATTGTTGGCTTGCTTTCAACCCTTGGATGCCCATCTAATGGCCTCCATTCATTAGGAATATATCTAGTATGTATAAAAGCCTTATGAGAGCAGATTTTAGTGACTCTCTCTCTCTCTCTCTTATTTCACTTGATAATTTTGGAGAAAGGTTAGAAGGGAATTGGAGATTTTTTTTAAAGATGGCCAACTTGGGTTAATGTGATTCCTCTTCTTGGCGGCTCTTGTCATCAACGATTGCTCCCTTAATTTAAACTTAGATTCTTCCTCTTATGGTTTGGAGATTCAATCTAAAGAGGTAAATGAGCTAGCTTTTGAATTTGCAAAGCCATTTCTTCTTTTTAGCTTTTAAAGCTTTATTTCTCTTGCGAGAGAACTCTCTTTGGTGGGTCCTATCTAAAGAGCCTCAATGGTGGGTAATGTTTGTCGAGGGAAAACAGAGACTTTGGAGTTGTGGCTCCAGATTGCAAATCCCCTCTTAGTTGGTGCATTAAGGCAGTGCAGTGCATAGCATCCGTTCTAGACCCTCTTAGGGATCGGTCGTGGGAGCAACGGTCGTGGAAGAACAACAAAGGGAAGGAGCGCATTGGTCGTGTGTGCATCGGTCTAGACCTTAGTGTTGTATGTCGAAATTGTTGTAACTTCAGAATCATAGTGGATTTGCGTAGGGCTCCGAGTTTGCTTAGCAAGGTTTTTCCTATTTGGGTTTACTCGTAAAAATCTTCAGTGTGCTTTATATGATTGTTGTTATACTAGAATAGAACCTTATATTTTTCCACCCTTTTGCCTATTGCATACAATCTTGAAAGCTTAAGAGAAAGAGTGAGAGAAATTAGGAAGCACGACGTGCTTGTATTACTAAACCTATCAGAGTAGCTTCCCCAGTGCTTTGCGTAGTGAGAGAATCCATACAGATCACCCTTTGAGAGTTACGAAGTTATTACCAACCTATTTACCAAGTTTTCTTTGAGCAACGTGACATTGCACGAACATAGTTGTCCATTGCACCAGCCCGGCAAGTGAATCACACTCAGCCTTAGCCGAATAACAAAGGTACAGCTGTGACAGGGTCCGATAGTAATCTGGTTAAAAGAAAGTTGGAACATATTAATTTTTGAGGCTCAAACATATGGGTCCTACTGTTCCAGCACATACTACTTAAACTTGGGCTATATGAAATTTCAGATGAGAAATGCTATTCAGCCCAAAGGTGTTTCCGATTCTGCTCATCCGTACGAATTGATGTGGCAGCGTACAATTGGTGGTATTAAAGATTTAAATATCATTAGTGAAATTCAGCCACCAATTGTACACTGCCTTGTCAGTCGTACTTAGCGAAATCGGGAAAACCTTCGGGTTGAATAGCATTTCCCATTTCAGATTTGTTGCTCGTTGAGTCAGGAGGAGTCAGGTGTCAGGTCTCAAACTGTCAATGGGTGGGCTGAGAGCATCTCCAATGATCTCCGAGAGCTGCTCCGAAGGCATATGTGGCGCTCCGAGCAACTCAAAGCGTGCGCATGCAACGGTTCCGAGCACCGCTTTGAAGGCATATGTTAGAAACTCGGGTCCCACATGCTCTGGACTCTGAAGACAACATATGCTAGAGCTCTTTCAGATCCTCTGAGGGAGTGGACACCATGGATTTTATCCAAACCCTCCTCCAGAGGAGCTCCCAAGTAGGAGATTTGGATGAGGTGACTCCACAAGTTGGGCCCGCGGTCCTTAGGAGCTCCTCCCAATTAGGAGATCGTGTCGGATGCTGTCTGACTAGACACAGACCACTAACCCATTGTGAAGCTGTACACCCCACCAGTCGATAAGAGCATAACTTAACAAAATCGAAGTGCCTGATATGTCATGAAGCTCTCCCAGGTCAATTGATATGGGTGCCACCTCCTCCGCCTTTGGTGTTCTCGATCCCATACACCCCATCGTTTTCAGTCATGCACAACCAACAACAATTGTCGGTCTTCCTCCTCCCTTTCTTCTTTCTCCTCCTTATTCACATAAACATGATATGTATTGTTGGTCCATTCCCTAACAAAGCTTAAGCTTTAGGTGAGATGGTAATTTAACACCCCCTTTTTTCCTTTTCCTCCTCCCATTCTCTTCCTCCTCTCCTTCCCTCCTCCTCAACGGCGGTGGCTGCTGGTTGCATTGAACCGATGACAGAGGAGGAGGGGGGAAAGTTTAAGGGGGAGGAGAAAGGAGGAGGACCGATGGCTGTGGTTAGTTGCACAGGATTGGCAGCGGAGGAGGAAGAAGAAAGTCGAGGAGGAAAGGATGGAGTGAGCTCTTCAAAAGGGTGCTCTTATCAAATCACCACCGATTTTGATATTGGTGCTTCTATCAATTTGGGGCCCTTATAGATTGGTGGGTGCAAATAACAACGCACTTATTGGGTGATCATGATCATGAACTTTGGGGGAGAGGGGGGGGGGGGGGGGGGGGGCGAGGGAGTGGAGGCCCGGAGGGCGACATGAGGACGGTTGCTTTGGGGGGAATTTTTCCCTCACCACCCCCCTCTCCTTCTTCGACACCTGCTAGGGCCAGGGTTGCTCCCTGCAGCAGCAGCAGCAGCAGCAGCAGCAGCGGTGGGAAAGAGCTCCCTCCTCTCTCTTCCCCTGCTGGAATCCCGTCCGGATCAGGTAGGCGATTCTAATCCGGTCCATTGCCCTCTTTATCTCCGCCGGGCCCATCTCCTCGAATTGGACAACTCACTGTGGATCTTACTGTGTCTATTCGGTTATAAAGCCCCCCTTACCTTTGTCGATGGCTTCTCTCGTGTCCTGCAATCAGAAGGGGAGATCTTGAGGAGTCGTTTCTTATACCTCCTTGTCTTCCTAAGATTATAATGTGAATTTGTTTTTGTTCATTTCAATATTTAAATCAAAAAGTGTGATTTTTTAAGTTTAGTTATTACTTATGATCGGACGATCACAGCGTCATCATCTCGGTATGTGTTCATGGGGAGCCCATTTTTTGTATCTTTGTCCAATGTTCCTTTTTCCATTTAGATTTTGAAATCCATTGTGTTTTTATTATTTTTGGCTATTTTTATTTAGACCGTATTGGGAAAGAAAGCATCTTTTATTTGCGTGAGAGAGAGAGAGAGAGAGAGAGAGAGAGAGAGAGAGAGAGAGAGAGAGAGAGAGAGAGAGATTTGATCACCTACGGGGCGTCCCACATCGCTTATTTGCGTGACGTGTGTAGACCGTCCGATGCACTCTGATTGTGCAGTTGAAAAAACGAGCGGCAAACCCTCTCTCTCTCTCTCTCTCTCTCTCTCTCTCTCTCTCTCTCTCTCTCGCAGGAGGTGGCCGCCGGTTGGGACTAGGTGCGATTCACCGATCGGGACTGGGTCGGAGGAGCATGCCGGAGGGGGTAGCCGTCGGTCGGGGTTGGGTGCGATTCATTGTCGGGGCTGGGTCGGAGGAGCATTCTGGAGGGGGTGGCTGCCGGCGTGGGGCTGGGTGCGACTCACGTTGGGGTGGTTGCAGGTCGGTGATGGATGCTGTCTCGGCTGACTGACTGCGATTCACCTCAACGGAGAAGAAAGAGGGGATGGTGTGGTGTATAGTTTCTTCACAATGAGACAAAAAAATCATAGTTACTGTAGCAGCTATAGTAACCGCGATAGTTTTTTGTCTTGTTGTGAAAGAAAGCTTTTGCCGCTCGTTTTTTTCAACCGCATGATCAGAGAGCATCGAACGGTCTACACACGTCGCGCAAATAAGCGATGCGGGACGTCCCACAGGTGATTATATATATATATATATATATATATATATATATATATATATATATATAGGGCATGCTATAATGCGGCATGCGGTAAGTGCGGCACCGCACTACAACCGTCTGATGCATCGCTGCGTGCATGCGATGCACACAGCGGGTGCATTAGACGGCTACGGTATGGCGCCGCACTTACCACTTACCGCATGTCGCATTATAGCATGCCCCTATATATATATATATATATATATATATATATATATATATATATATATATATATATATATATATATATATATATATATATATATATATATATATATATATATATATATATATATATATATATATATATAGGGGAATGCTTAGGTGCGGTCTGTGGTCCGTGCGGTCCGCAGCCGTCCGATGCATCGGTCACGTGCATCTGATGCATGGAGTGGTGCATCGGACGGCTGCAGACGTGGACCGCAGACTGTATCTAAGCATCCCCCATATATATATATATATATATATAGATATATATATATATATATATATATATATATATATATATATATATATATATATATATATATATATATATATATATATATATATGGGGGCGGGGATGCTGGACCTGAGGTGCAGCAAGAACGCTGCACCTCGGCCTTATTTTACCTACCTAGAAGTTTTGGAATTGGATGAAATTTGGTGAGGGTGTTGTCTAGGGTAAGGTGATCATCCTCACAAATTTTCATCAAATTCCAAAACTTCTAGGGGGGTCAAATGGTCGAAGCAAAATCAGCCGTCCGCAGTCACCGTTAAAATCTACAGATTTTGCTTCGACCAGTTGAGCCCCCTACAAGTTTTGAAATTTGATGAAAATTTGTGAGGATGATCATCTTACCCCAGACAACACCCTCACCAAATTTCATCCAATTCCAAAACTTCTAGGTAGGTAAAACAAGGCCGAGGTGCAGCGTTGTTGCTGCACCTCGGGTGCAGGCTCCCCGCCCCCTATATATATATATATATATATAGGGAAAGGGTTTGGTGAACTTGAGTTCACAAATGAATGGTGAAACATGGTTTATATTGTGCCATGTGTCCACTAAAAAGACATAAAGCAAGTAAGAGGGGATGAGCATTTAAGAGGGTTGAATATTGAAAAGACAAAAAGCAAAAAGTAAGAGGGTTGAACACTTTCTAAGGACACGTGGCAACCTCTCCATTCGAGTTCACCATTCAACACTCTTTTACTTTCTGCTTTATGTCTTTTCAATGTTTAACCCTCTTAAATGCTTATCCCCTCATACTTGCTTTATGTCTTTTCAGTGGAAACATGGCGTAATGTAAACCATGTTTCACCATTCATTTGTGAACTCAAGTAACTCAAGTTCACCAAACCCTTTCGCATATATATATATATATATATATATATATAGGAAAGGGTAAGTTTGTATGCCCATGCATTAAGGGCTTAAATGTATGCTCGACTCATAACCCTTTGATGGGGACATCGAGCAGAGCCCATGGCGCGTGTACGAGCGCAGGAGGCGCCACCTGAGCCTATGGCTCTGATCAGACAGCCTGCACTATCATGGATGTTTGTATTTGTTTTTTTATTTTCTGCATTGTGTTATTTAGTCCCACCTCGACTTTCAGGGGTTTTCGTTTGTTATCGCAGGCCTTTATATAGGCCTGCCCATGGAACATGTAAGGGCACTGAATAATGAAATGAAAATTTGTTTCTCCACTTTTGTGTTGAGTGACAACAGGGTAAGGTGTGTGAAACCCGATCCCAAACCCTAGGTGTGTGAAACCCTAGGTGGGTACTAGGCGTGTGAAACCCTAGCCCAACCCTTACCTCATCCCCTTCCTTCCCCTCCACCGGCCACCAGCCCCGCCTCCCCTTCCTTCCCATCCGCCGGCCACCAGCCCCTGCCCCTGTCCCTGTGCAGCCGGCCCTCGACGCCACCCCTCCCGTCCGATTCCCCCACACCCTGCCCCTGTCCCGCGCCTTCCCCACCGGTCACCGCCCTCCTCTCCCGTGCGGCAGCCCCACCCCCCTTGGCCTCTTGTGGCTGGCCCGATCCGGCCACCCCACTCGGCGCCGCCGGCCCGATCCGACCCCGACCTCCCTCCCCTGCCTGCTGTTCCCCCCACCCGACCGGCCTGCCCCCATCACCGGCGCCATCACCCCACCCCGATCCCCTTCCCTTCTCTCCCACTCGACCGGCCAGCCCCACCACCGGCGCCACCACAACCACCGAACCCCTTACCACCACTCCGAGCCCTCCCTCCACCCTACCCGACCGGCCTCACCCCAATCCCCCTCCCTCCCTCTGCCGGCCACCATCCCGAGCCCCCCCCCCCCCTCCACCCCTACCCGACCGGCCTCACCCCACCACTTCCCCTTCCCTCCTTGCAGCCCACCCGAACACCTCCATGCCCTCTCTCACCTGATTCACTCACACCCCTTTCGGCATCGCACCTCCGGCACCCTCGGCATGCGTGCAGGGCCGGACCCAATGGGGATCACGGTATGATCCCGGACACGGACGGATACCTCGACATCAACTCCCCCTTCATCGGACGAAAGGGAGAGCGTGGAGGAGCACGTGGCTTGTGACGTTGGCGTTCCCGCACCGCCATTACAACCCTCAGTAGGTACGTCTCTTTCCAGTAGGGTATGTCCGGTAATTCTACTAATCGGATCTCCAGTATATTATCTGTGCTGACGGCTGTCCACCATCGTGAGGTTGTGCGTCCCCACCTGCCTGTTAAGCTCATTAGTATTTGATATTGCGGGACGGACTCGTGCCGTTTTAACTTAAGCATTATTTATTGTAATTCTTAGAACTGAGATCGAATTGCCTGATGCGAGTAGTTTCGGTTAAAACCCATTATTCCCTGCTAATGGTTTGAATAAACTTCCTACCTGAGACTTTTAATTCATAGCGAAACATTGCTAGGACAATTAAACTACTGATTTCCTGCCCACCCGCATTTGTTTCGCATCATTTTGGTATCAGAGCATGGTTGTAGGTAGGAACTGTCATGCATTAGTTGTACTGCATCTAGAAAAAAAAAATTTCTTTTAACTTTTGCATTTGATTGCCATATTTAACAAAAAAAATTCAGCATGCATCATGTTGTGAGTTTGTCTTTGCATGCCAACCCCTGAGGTAGGTCCTACCTGTTAGGAGAGTCGAGTGAGTCGGACAATATGGATCCTGATGTCTTAACTAGGGCACTTGCCGAGTTAGCCCAAGGAATAGCAACTATGAACCAGAACCTCACCGCTTGTCAGCGTGACACCAATGGCCGTTTTGACCGTTTGGACCAAGCTCCACCACCCCTAGGCACTCAAGATTTTCGGCCACCTTGGCAGAACAATCAAAATCCGGGTAAACAGTATCTCCGGAGCATCAGGTTAGAGGTGCCCTCTTTCGATGGCAGGCACGATCCCCAATTCTTTTTGGACTGGCTCCAGTCCATGGACCGATACTTTGCCTGGTACCCTTTAACCGAACTGCGAAAAGTGCAATTCGCTGCCATGAAGCTTAGTGGACCTGCCAGCCAATACTGGACTAATTTAGAAGCCTTGAGAGCCGCCAAACCTTAGGACCCCAGTGATACTTGGGTCGCCATGAAGAATGAGCTAAAGGGCAAGTATGTGCCCCCATCATATCGAGCCCACCTATTGGACCGATGGCACCAATTCACCCAAGGCAACAAATCAGCCAGGGACTATGTCACCAAATTCGACAAGTTCCTAAATCGTTGCAAGGTCCTCGGAACAGAAACCCCTGCCCAGGTCCTGTCACGTTTTCGATCAGGTTTAAGAGAAGACCTGAGGAGTGAGCTCCTTGCCCTACATGTTACAGAGTTGGAAAGAGCGTATGCCTTAGTTCAGAACCTCGATAGCATTAGGTCCAACCATTTTCATCGGGATCAAGATTCCCGAAGCAAAGTCCCTCGACCTTTCTCGGATAGCTACCTAAGTCGGCCCTACCCCAACGAATCCCAACCAAGAGCCGACTCCACTAGTCGAAGTAATGAGAGAGACAACCATGACAAGGGCCCTGAGAAAGACTTCTCCAAAGTAAGTCCCCTCATCATGTGTTGTAAATGCCAAGACTACGGACATGTGGCCGCAAACTGTGCAAGCCATGTCAAAGTCAACATCATTGATGGCAATCTCACTGAAGTGATAGAGGCTAAAGAGGCAGAATTCGTCTATCAAGCTGAAGAAGAAGATGGAGACTTTGATAATGATGACGAAGCCATCTTGACTTCCCTTAAACCAATGTCATCTCCCTCCATGTCAGTTGTTAGGTGCGCCCTGTCTCAACCCAAGGACAAGAAGGTCAAACTGGGTCCCTGCCAACCTAAGAGTAGTCAGGCCGAACAGCAATCAACTCTAGCTAAAAAGATTTTCAAGGAGCATGATTCGGTCCTAATCTTCGTAGACCGATTTTCTGAGGTGACCCATTTCCTCCCTTGTTCTAAGACGTTCGATGGCGTCATAAAGTTACACGGATTGCCTGAGATCATGCCCAACAAGGATGTCAAGATCACCAGTTTTTGTTGGAAAATCCCATGGCCCAAGCTGGGCACTAGGCCCCAGTTCTCCACTACCTTCCATTCCCAGACCAATGACCAGACTGAAGTTGTCAATAGGAGTCCGGGAAACCATGTACGTACCTTGATGGGTGAATACGTTAAGACTTGGGATCTGAAACTGTCAGTAGCCGAGTTTGCATGTAGGTCCACAGGTATGAGTCCTCATGAAGTCGTGCATGGGTTCAAACCTAGGCAACCAGTCGATCTTATTCCCATATTTGAGCATCATAGAATTTCCGAGTCGGCATCTGCTTTTGCATCTCATGTGCATGAACTACATAAGGAAATCAGTAAAAAAATTGAACAGAGCAATGTGAGCTATAAATTAAGGGCCGATGCCCGGAAGCGAGTTCAGACTTTCAGTATGGGAGATTATGTGATGGTCCGGATTCGTCTGGAACGGCTTCCTTCGGGAGCCGTTAAGGAACTACATACGTGCAGTGCGGGTCCTTTTCGGGTTCTAAAAGATATAAATAATAATGCTTATTTTATATTACTACCCGAGGGTTTTGGCATCAGTCCCACCTTCAATATTAAAGATCTAGTGGCTTATAATGGCCCATATTTTAACCCTGAAAATCCACTGATAACTGAGCCTACCCTGGACCCTGCCCCTGAGTGCCCCCCCCTACCCCCACTCCCAGAAATATCCCCACCACATACAGCAAAAGGCATTGATAATATTCTGGATGACGAGATTGTCTCGGCAAGACGACAGTGGAATCCGGCGGTACCTGGTTTGTTGGAAAGGAAGGCCCCATTCTGAGGACGCGTGGATTGAGCATCAGGGACCCCAGCAGATGGACCCAGACCTGCTGGAGCTGTACGAGAGCCGCACCGAGCCTTACTCAACGGAGTCGAGTTCTCTCCCACCCCGGGAGAATGATGGGGACATCGAGCAGAGCCCATGGCGCGTGTACGAGCGCAGGAGGCGCCACCTGAGCCTATGGCTCTGATCAGACAGCCTGCACTATCATGGATGTTTGTATTTGTTTTTTTATTTTCTGCATTGTGTTATTTAGTCCCACCTCGACTTTCAGGGGTTTTCGTTTGTTATCGCAGGCCTTTATATAGGCCTGCCCATGGAACATGTAAGGACACTGAATAATGAAATGAAAATTTGTTTCTCCACTTTTGTGTTGAGTGACACAGGGTGAGGTGTGTGAAACCCGATCCTAAACCCTAGGTGTGTGAAACCCTAGGTGGGTACTAGGTGTGTGAAACCCTAGCCCAACCCTTACCTCATCCCCTTCCTTCCCCTCCGCCGGCCACCAGCCTCGCCTCCCCTTCCTTCCCATCCGCCGGCCACCAGCCCCTGCCCCTGTCCCTGTGCAGCCGGCCCCCGACGCCACCCCTCCCGTCCGATTCCCCCACACCCTGCCCCTGTCCCGCGCCTTCCCCACCGGTCACCGCCCTCCTCTCCCGTGCGGCAGCCCCACCCCCCCTTGGCCTCTTGTGGCTGGCCCGATCCGGCCACCCCACTCGGCGCCGCCGGCCCGATCCGACCCCGACCTCCCTCCCCTGCCTGCTGTTCCCCCCACCCGACCGGCCTGCCCCCATCACCGGCGCCACCACCCCACCCCGATCCCCTTCCCTTCTCTCCCACTCGACCGGCCAGCCCCACCACCGGCGCCACCACAACCACCGAAACCCCTTACCACCACTCCGAGCCCTCCCTCCACCCTCCCCGACCGGCCTCACCCCGATCCCCCTCCCTCCCTCTGCCGGCCACCATCCCGAGCCCTCCCTCCACCCCTACCCGACCGGCCTCACCCCACCACTTCCCCTTCCCTCCTTGCAGCCCACCCGAACACCTCCATGCCCTCTCTCACCTGATTCACTCACACCCCTTTCGGCATCGCACCTCCGGTACCCTCGGCATGCGTGCAGGGCCGGACCCAATGGGGATCACGGTATGATCCCGGACACGGACGGATACCTCGACATCAACTCCCCCTTCATCGGACGAAAGGGAGAGCGTGGAGGAGCACGTGGCTTGTGACGTTGGCGTTCCCGCACCGCCATTACAACCCTCAGTAGGTACGTCTCTTTCCAGTAGGGTATTTCCGATAATTCTACTAATCGGATCTCCAGTATATTATCTGTGCCGACGGCTGTCCACCATCGTGAGGTTGTGCGTCCCCATCTGCCTGTTAAGTTCATTAGTATTTGATATTGCGGGATGGACTCGTGCCGTTTAATTTAAGCATTATTTATTGTAATTCTTAGAACTGAGATCGAATTGCCTGATGCGAGTAGTTTCGGTTAAAACCCATTATTCCCTGCTAATGGTTTGAATAAACTTCCTACCTGAGACTTTTAATTCATAGCGAAACATTGCTAGGACAATTAAACTACTGATTTCCTATTCACCCGCATTTGTTTCGCATCACCCTTGGATACAGTCATACAGATCTAAGGGTATCAAATGGGCTTTTGAACTCTAGTGTCCCATGTGACCTTGTCAACTCTAGTGTCCCATCTAGCATTAATTGTCCAAGTCCTTGTCTCGTTTGGAAGTCAAAAGCCCATTTAATACCCTTAGCTCTATATCCAAGGGTTACAAGTTGAGCATACATTTAAGCCTTTAATGCATAGGCATACAAACTTTATATATCTATATATATATATATATATTTATATATATATATATATATATATATATATATATATATATATATATATATATATAGGGTTAAATTCAATGGACACTGTTTTTGCACTTAAATTTTTACACCGATTTTCAAATCAACTAGATAGAGGTTTCAGAATTTTTTGATTTTTTGTGAGCATAATCACCTTGACTTAGATAGCACGTCCACAAAAAATCAGCACATTCTAAAGCCTCCAAGTACATCAAAACTAAAAGGCTTTATCAACCGTCCATTTTAATCGTTAATTTGAAGAGCACATTTAATAAGTCTAGAGGCTTTAGAATGTGCTGATTTTTTGTAGATGTGTTATCTAAGACAAGATGATTATGCTCACAAAAAATCAAGAAATTCTAAAACCTCTATCTAATGGTTTGAAATTCGGTGTAAAAAATTGAGTGCAAAAACAATGTCCATTGAACCTGACCCATACATATATATATATAGAGGACTGTTAGGTTGTGCTGTGCGCTGCCGCGAAAAAATGCGCTGCGGATTTATGACCGTCCGATTGAATCGGATCAAACGGCAGACCGGCCATCCCGCTCAGAAAACCCGGATCAACCCCGCTGCAGTGCACTGAAATCCCGCTCGATTTCCAGCCGTTCGATCGACTGGAATCGAACGGGCCAAAAAAATTTCGCTGTTACTGTAGCGGCTACAATAACAGCGAAATTTTTTAGGGCCGTTCGATTCCCATTGATCGAACGGATGGAAAATTCCAGGACCAATTGTGTGCTCGTTCGGTTTCCATCTGTTTGATTGATGGGAATCGAACGGCAAAAAATTGATTCGCTGTTACTGTAGCCGCTACAGTAGCAGCGAAAATTTTTTGGCCCGTTCGATTCCCATCGATCGAACGGCTGGAAATCGAGCGGGATTTCAGTGCACTGCAGCGGAGTTGATCCGGGTTTTCTGAGCGGGATGGCCGGTCTGCCGTTTGATCCGATTCAATCGGACGGTTATAAATCCGCAGCGCATTTTTTCGCGGCAGCGCACAGCGCAACCTAACAGTCCTCTCTCTCTCTCTCTCTCTCTATATATATATATATATATATATATATATATATATATATATATATATGGGCATGCTATAATGCGGCATGTCGTACGTGCGGCACTGCACCGCAGCTGTCTGATGCACGCGCTGCGTGTATCGCATGCACGCAGCGGTGCATCAGACGGCTGCGGTTCGGTACTGCACTTACCGCATGCCGCATTATAGCATTTCTCTCTCTCTCTCTGTATATATATATATATATATATATATATATATATATATATATATATATATATATATATATATATATATAGAGGAATGTTACAGTGAGCTGTGAGCTGCGGTTTTTGAAAGTGAGCTGCGGGTATTTTCACCCCCCTAGAAGTTTTGGAATTTGATGAAATTTGGTGAGGTTGTTGTCTAGGATTAGATGATCATCCTCACCAATTTTCATCAAATTCCAAAACTTATAGGGGGGTCAAATGGTCGAAGCAATTTCTGCCGTCCGCAGTCACCGTTAAAATCTGCAGATTTTGCTTCGACCATTTGACCCCCCTAGAAGTTTTGGAATTTGATGAAAATTGGTGAGGATGATCATCTTATCCTAGACAACAACCTCACCAAATTTCATCAAATTCCAAAACTTTTTGGGGGGTCAAAATACCCGCAGCTCACTTTCCCCCCATGGCAGCTCACAGCGCAACGTAACAGCCCTCTATATATATATATATATATATATATATATATATATATATATATATATATATATATATATATATATATATGGGGCGGGGAGCCTGCACCCGAGGTGCAGCAACAACGCTGCACCTCTCGCTTGTTTACCCTCCTAGAGGTTTTGGAATTTGATAAAATTTGGTGAGGGTGTTGTCTAGGGTAAGATGATCATCCTCACAAATTTTCATCAAATTCCAAAACGTCTAGGGGGATCAAATGGTCGAAGCAAAATCTGCAGATTTTAACGGTGACTGCGGACGGCTGATTTTGCGTCGACCATTTGACCCCCCCTAGAAATTTTGGAATTTGATGAAAATTGGTGAGGATGATCATCTTACCCTAGACAACACCCTCACCAAATTTCATCAAATTCTAAAACTTCTAGGATGGTAAAATAATGCCTGAGGTGTAGCAACGACACTGCACCTCAGGTCCAGGCTCCCCGTATATATATATATATATATATATATATATATATATATATATATATATATATATATATATATATATATATATATATATATATATATAGGGGTATGCTAGAATGCGGTAAACGGTAAATGCGGCAGCATACCGCAGCCGTCTGATGCACGCGCTGCGTGCATCGCATGCACGCAGTGCACGCGCGCTGTGCATCAGACGGCTGCGGTAAGCTGCCGCATTTACCGTTTACCGCATTCTAGCATTTCTCTCTCTCTCTATATATATATATATATATATATATATATATATATATATATATATATATATATATATATATAGGGGACGGGGAGCCTGGACCTCAGGTGCAGCGTGAACGCTGCACCGGTGGCCTGCATGCATGCCATGTGTCATTAAATCCCGAAATCCCGATCGGAAACATCCCTCCGAGACCGCCCAACACCTCAGCCGTCCGATCGACTTAATCGGACGGATCGCATTCCACCCGGCTCGCTGTTATGTTGGCGGGCACAGTAACAGCGAGAATCCGGTCCGGGGGAATCCCATCCGTTCAATTCAGTCGATCGGACGGTTGAAAATAAAATCGCGATTACTGTAGCTGCTATAGTAACCGTGAGAATCCTTTCAGCCGTCCGATCGCAGGATCCAACGGATTGGATTCACCCGAACGACCAACTGAATCCCAAATGAATTCAATCCGTTGGATCCTGATGATCGGACGGTTGAAAGGATTCTCGCGGTTACTGTAGCGGCTACAGTAATCGCGATTTTATTTTCAACCGTCTGATCGACTGAATCGAACGGATGGGATTCCCCTGGACCGGATTCTCGCTGTTACTGTGCCCGCCACAGTAATAGCGAGTCGGGTGGAATGCGATCCGTCCAATTAAGTCGATCGGACGGCTGAGGTGTTGGGCGGTCTCGGAGGGGTGTTTCCGATCGGGATTTCGGGATTTAATGACACATGGCATGCATGCAGGCTACCGGTGCAGCGTTCACGCTGCACCTGAGGTCCAGGCTCCCCGTCCCCATATATATATGTATGAAACGGAAAATAAGCTACCAGCCTATTTTGGCAAAATAGATAGCCACCTATTTGAAGCCCTTAGGAGCTTTAAAATGTGCTGATTTTTGTGATTTTTTGGCAAAACAGAAAATCAGCACATAAATGTTAGAAGTTTTATCGAACGTCCGTTATAATCGTTAATCTGAAATATAACATTTGATACCCCTAAAAGTTTTAGAATGTGCTGATTTTTTGTGGGTGTGCTATCTAACGTAAGGTGCTTATGCTTACAAAAAATCAGCATATTCTAAGACTTCTAGGGGTGTTAAATGGGTGGCAGCTGATTTTGTCAAAATAGGCCGCCAGCCTATACCTCGTATCCTCTCTCTCTCTCTCTCTCTATATATATATATATATATAGGGGAGGTATACTCTTACTCATATAGTTACCTATGATCCGGGCCGTCCATTAGATCCCAACGTACGGTTTATATTAGATGGGGAGTTAAAGCAATGGTGTCCGCATTAAATGCGGGCTTTTAATACGGGCTTTTAATATGGACATTTAATGCGGACACCATTGCTTTAACTCTCCCTCTAATCCGAACCGTACGTCGGGATCTAATGGATGGCCCGGATCATAGGTAACTATATGAGTAAGAGGCCATGAGTAAGAGTATCCCTCCCCATATATATATATATATATATATATATATATATATATATATATACTAGTGAATGCTCGTGCCTATAGGCACTGCAACGGGCCGCCTTTGGCGGCGAAACACGGTCGAACCGCCTTCGGCGGGAACACAACCCCTGGGCATCGTCACCCCTAACTCCCACCGTTGTCTTCAGCGGCAACACACTTGGCCGCCTCCAGCAATAAAATATTTTGTAGTAATTTGTTATATATATAGTAATATCCGTGTCTGTCGACACTCGACGGCCGCTTTCGGCGGCATCACTTCCTCGGCCGCCTTTGGCGATAACACTTTCATAACAGTTTCACATATTTATTTTAGATAATCACACATAACGACATAGTATTAAAATAATTATTCCATAATTTATAATATTTTATTAAATAAAAAAATACAACAAATAATTGCTCCATAAATTATTAGATTATCCTAAAAAAAACAAATGTATGTATTGTTTATTACATATATTGAATAAAAAGAGGATAATGATAATTACTTTATAATGGCTTTGATGTATTCTTCACATAATCAAGTGCCTCTGAAACGCTTATCTAACGAAACTCCATACAGTAACTCAAAAAATAACAAAATTATTTATATTTTTTTCATTAATTATTTATAGTTCTTAAAAAAACAATAGATTTTAGTAAGAGAACTTACATATATTCACCAACCATTCACCATAATGCGTTCAACAGTGTCATCGTGTAACCTCGGTAACCTATCGCCGGCAGCGGCTTTCCTCAGCTTACAGTCGTTTCACCTCTGCAAACAGTAATCTAATAGCTTCGGTAGTCTCTCGTTGTCGCCACCTCTCTGTAGTCTGCAATTGTACTCTCTAAAAGATTTCGTCAAGCTATCATGACTCTCTTCCTTGTAAAATCTACAATAAGTATACGAAGTTTGTACTAATAAATATCTTTTTAAAAATTTGTATTAATTTAAACATACGTTATGTTTCGAGGCGATTTCACGTCCTTAATATGTATCGAGATATTCTAAATGTGTCCATTCGTATACTCCGAAAAACGCCGTTGGTATCGCCACAAAGACGCAATATCCTTCCGGAGACATAAAATGGCGTGAGATGACAAGCCATGGTCTACACCCCGCTAATCTGTACCTCAGGAGTATATTGTACATACATATCTCAAGACTAGATATTGGATGAGTTAAAGTTATAAGTCGAATTATTCACAAAGTGAAATAATTTGAAAGAACAATAACAAAATCAGAATACCAAATTTATGATAGTGATGTATAGATTATGTGTCATACGTATCATACTGATGTCATAACATGTTATTTAGTTATAATGAAGGTGTGTCCGCCACAGACAGTAAATTTAATAGTCCAATTAAATGTGCAGCAAAAGAATAAAAAAGAATAGAAAAATACCTCATCAATGGTAATTGCAACCTCTCCCCCTTCTATACCGGAAGATGCTTGGTTTGGATCAATCTATTAAGAGATTGGATTATGCAAAGAAATCAAAATTAAAAGAGATTGAAGCAAGGGAAGAAAAAAAATTAAAACTGATATCAACAATGGTAATAATGAAATAGAAAATCTATTAAGAGAAACGTATAGTCCAACTAAACATGTAGTAAAAAGAAAAAAAAAAAGGAAAAAATAATACCTCATCAACGGCAACTGTAACCTCTCCCCTTCTATGCTAGAAGATGTTTGGTTTGGATCAATCGATTAAGAGATTGGATCATACAAAAAAATCAAAATTAAAAGAGATAGAAGCAAGGGAAGTCAAAAAAATAAAACTGATATCAACCATGGTAATAATTGCATCATTCTCCATGTTGATATCCATCTCAACCTCCTGAAACGTGGATCAATGGATGTCAATGCTAAAAAAAAAGAGGACGTCAATTCCACAAAAAAAGGGAGTTGATCACAACCTGATTGGAATGCATTTTGAATTGTTATGGCCCCATTATATCGTCGATGACGGCATCATCCTTCTCTATATTGATGTCCATTGTAACCTCCTAAACGCGGATAAAGGGACACCAATGCCATTAGTCATGGAAAAAATATACAATCAACGAAAACCAAGTAGAAATTAAAAAATATACCTCATCGACGATATACGATGGCCCCATAACCTTGTCTGCTTCCATTGCTTCCTGTGTAAAAATAAGGACCTCTGTCAAAATTCGAGCACGTAAAAAAACACCAAAGACACCAAGAAAAAAACTATTTGAAAACGAAAAACGAAAAGAAGAAAAAAAACAAATGGCTGAAGAGATAATTATTACGGGACATACTATCAAACATTAAATTATACATTAGAATGGTTAGTTTTCTTCTAATTAACTAATAGTCGGTTGGCTCCGGTCAGAGGGCCCGGGCACCTGACAACCGCATAGGACATACTATCGAACATTAAATTATACATTAGAAATTTAGAATGCATAGTTTTCTTCTAATTAACAACAAAGGCAAGTGATTCGAAAGTGAATCGTATCGCAGCTAGCTGCATGCCGCTGTGCGGGGCCCACAAACCGGGGTTGATCGAATGGAGGAGATTATAACTCAACACAATAGTTGTACTATACAAACACTGGGCCCACTATGATTCAATAGACATCAGTGTAGTCAAGGTGTCGCCTAGGCGTTTTGGACCTCCGGTGGAGTCTAGGCGACCGCCTGGGCGCCAGGCTTTAGGCGTCACCTAGGCGCCTATTTAAATATTGGTTTTTTTTTTTGTTTTTTTTTAAAATTAGTCAGATTCAAATTGAGTTTTCTTGGCTCTCTTTTGGTTTTATAGGGTCCATGTTGCTTTATAGATGGCCAACACCATGCCATCATTAATGGGAAAAAAACTATTATGTCCATGTTCTCAAGGTTTGAAAAGGAAAAAGGCATATAAGGATGATTCATATAAGAGTGACGATGATGTATAATGTAGATGGTTAGGTGAGTAATTTTAATTGTTTTTTTTGGATACTTGGATGTAAAATATTTAAAAAATAATAGATTACCTAATATGATTATGTTTATGCTTATGATATTTGCTTGAATTTATGAGTATGATAGGGTTATGTTTCTCTTGCTGATATGTGATTTATATTTGTTGCAATATATAATCATTATGGTTGATATGTGATTCCTATTTGATGCAATAATAATGGTTTTGTAGGTTATCATACGCTCTGTATCATACCCATTATCAAATATTATTATTTTGACCGTATCTTTCTCTAGAAATTAAATTTTACTATACATAAAACCATAAATTACTTATGTATATATATTACTTATATTTATTTTTTATCGCCTAGGCCTTAGGCTTCGCTTAGGCACCTCCTCTCCTAGGCAGGCCAAATCGCCTAGGCATCGCCTTGACGCCTTAACTATACTGAGAGACATGGTTTAGCAGGCTCCAACACATGTTGTTGCAACCCCAATTAGTTATTTGACCGTGAGAAAACCGTTAAAAGTAGGGTTGTAAGTATAAAAACACTACTTTTAAAGAGTTGCTCACGCCTCACGGATGGTTAAGGGACGGATTGGGGGTAAAGTCAAATTTTTAGAAAAGTGGGGGTGTAACTCAAATTTCAACATAAAAGTAGGGGTGTAAGTAAAACAAACATGTTCAGTTTTAATCAGATAAAAATTACCAAATGAGAAAATCAAGTAGTTGACAAAAGAGGGTATTGCGCTTAACCAATCAATTATTAGACCATAAGCAAATCATTAAAAGTGGGATTTAACTCAAATTTTGACATAAAAGTGGGGTTGTAAGTATAAATACCCAACTTTAAAGGTCGCTCACGTCTCACAGATGGTAATGGACGGATTGGGGGCAAAGTCAATTTTTTAGAAAAGTGGGGGTGTAAATCAAATTCGATATAAAAGTAGGGGTGTAACTAAAACAAACCCATTCATTTTTTTTAAACGTATACCCATTCAGTTTTGATCAGAGATAGAGATAGAGAGAGAGGGAGAGAATGGGGGGTGGGGGGACGTTCCTAACGCACAAAGGGGAGGGAGAGAGAATAGGTAGAGAGAGATAAACCCGGGGAGGGAGAGGGCGAGAGAGAGAGAGTTAGTTAGAGAGAGAGAGAAAGAGATCTAGAGAGAGGGAGAGAATCAGGGGGAGGGGGGACGTATCTGACACACAAAGGGGTGGGAGAGAATCGATAGAGATAAAATTGGGGAGAGAAAAAGTGGGGGTATAAATCCAATTTTGACATAAAGTATAGGGGTGTAAGTCTAAGTGTAACTAAAATAAACCCATTCGGTTCTTTTTTTTAAAACGTAAACCCATCCAGTTTTGATTAGAGAGAGAGAGAGAGGGAGATAATAGGGGGGAGGGGGGGACGTACCTGGCGCACAAAGGGGAGGGAGAGAGAATCGATAGAGAGAAAACCAGGGAGGGAGGGGGAAAGAGAGAGTTAGTGAGAGGACGCGAGAGAGATTTAGAGAGAGGGAGAGAATCGGGGGGAAGGGGGGCGTACCTGAGGCACAAAGAGAGAGAAAGCGATAAAACCGGAAAGGGAGGGGACGAGAGAGAGATAGAGTTAGTTAGAGAGAGGGCACGAGCGAGAGAGAGAAACCGGGTAGGGAGGGGGCGCGGAAGAGAGAGTTCAACCCTCTTTAACTTTTTGCTTTATGACTTTTCAGTGTTCAACCCTACCCTCTTAAATGTCTATCCCCTCTTACTTGCTTTATATTTTTTCAGTGGACACGGCGCAATATAAACCATGTTTCATCATTCATTTGTGAACTCAAGTTCACCAAATCCTTTCTTTTATATATATATATATATATATATATATATATATATATATATATATATATATATATATATATATATATATATATATATATATATATATATATATATAGGGCAGAGATACTCTTACTTATGGAATGATTACTTATGGAGTTACACACCACCTTTTACCTACCCTAGAGGTTTTAGAATTTGATGAAACTTGGTGGGGATGCTATCTACGGCAAGTTGATCATCCTCACCAAAAAGCATCAAATTCTATAACCTCTATGGGCAACAAATGTTAGAAGCTTTATCGACCGTTCATTTTAACCGTTAATTTGAATAGCATATTTGATGCCCCTAGAGGTTTATATAATTTGATGATTTTTTGTGAGGATGATCAACTTGCCATAGATAGCATCCCCACCAAGTTTCATCAAATTCTGAAACCTCTAGGATAGGTAGCAGGCGGTGGGTAATTGCATAAGATTCCATAAGTAAGAGTATCTCTCCCCTATATATATATATATATATATATTTATATTTATA
This sequence comes from Chamaelirium japonicum, assembly GCA_947650365.1. Lineage (NCBI taxonomy): Eukaryota > Viridiplantae > Streptophyta > Magnoliopsida > Liliales > Melanthiaceae > Chamaelirium > Chamaelirium japonicum. Next base: position 4,161,080 of record OX393554.1, on the reverse strand, counting down.
TTTATATATGAGAAAGATTTTTCTAGACCAGTGGACCAACAAATTTCCTGGTCCACTAGCCTATTTGATGACCCTACAAGTTTCAGAATTTGTTGAAACTTTGTGGGTGTGTTGTCTAGGGTGAGGTGATTATCCTCACCAAAAATCAGAAAATTCTAAAACTTATAGGGTCATAAATGCTAAAAGCATGGAATCAAATTTTGACAAATGTCGGTCGAAATCACCGAAGTATGTCAGTATTTAGAGGCTTCGATATAAAAAAAGTATGAATTGTCGACATTACAATTTGTCGGTCGACATTGTCGGTAGATGTCGATAAATATCGGTGATTTGTTGGTGCTGTCGGCGAAAAGAACATGTGACTGTACAATTATTTCATTTGTCGGGCTATTTGTCGGTGACATCACCGACATTTGTCGGTTTGTCGGTGGATTTCGGTGGAAAAGCTGGGATTCCCAGCTATTGCTCTTTTTTTGTGAATAAAATATAAATTTTTGGGTTCGTAGCATTGTATAAATTGTATGCTTGCTTGTATTAATAGTTTGCAGTTGTATGTTTGTATTTTGTATGGAATTTGAGCATCTAGTACTATATTTGTACTTTGTACTTTGTAGTTTGTACAACTATTCTACAATCGTTGTTTATTCTATGGTTATGGATTCTACTTTCAGTTTCAGATTTTGAGTGGCTTTGAGATTTTGTATGACATTCTACTTTGTAATTCATTAAGTGGTTTAAAATTTTAAATATGAATCTAAAGTCCTAGATAAGTAAATATGTATATTTATGTCACGGAAAGGTTATCTTGAAGTTTTGCTGAAACGGTACCTGGGCTGATAACGTGAATGAGTTCGATCCTTCTAGGTGCCCAGCAACCTACAGCTGGAAACGGTACCTGGGCTGATGCGTGCCATGTTTCACTAACGGCATTCGACGGCTGAGCATGATTCATTAGTCGTGTGTGCTTGCCATTGGGTCTCACCGTGAATCGCACTAAAACCAACGGCCCGTTAGTGCCACGTGGCGCACAATCGCCCGATATTGTTTTCAATTGTAGGTTTCTGGAACTGTAAAAGATGCGAGCTAAATGCAAATGGGGTAGCAGGCCCCAACACATTGCGGCAAATGTGGTAGAGAAGTGCTATTCAGGGCGATGTAAGAATGGCAATAGAGCAGCTTTGGGAATTGATTTTATGGTTTTTGCAAAGGCTGGCCTGACCCATTGCCATCTCTAGCCAAAGTGTCTGTTCCGAATGGTCAGCCCAATTGACGTGGCTTTGGATCACAGTGTCACTTGGCCTGCAGGTCCAGGTTGAATGCGATTCACTGGTCGGAACAGGGTGACCAATGATTTTATTTACACCCCTTTTTTATGTCGAAATTTGAGTTACACGTCCACTTTTAAAAATTTTGACTTTACCCCCAAGTCCGTCACTTGATCGTTAGCCACCGGTTAAAAGTAGGGGTGTAACTCAAATTTCAACAAAAAAGTTGGGATGTTATTAAATAAAAAAAAACCCACTTTGAACGGGTTGCTCACAGTCAGGTGACCGATTGGGGGGTAAAATCAAATTTTATAAAAATCGGGTGTAACTCAAATTTCAATACAAAAGTGGGGGTGAGCAAAACAAACCATTTCTTACACATGGAGTCACGGGATCTTCCGTGACCTCTGTAAACGTAATACAGAGGAACAGGGGACTCAGGGGAGATCAGGCTTCACACCGCCGTTCGCCTCCCCGACCCGCCACCGTTGTCAGGATCTATGCTGCCTTCCGCTCCCACCTGGTCCGTTTCCAGGTCCGTCGGATCTAGGCCTTTGACGCGGAAAACAGTGAGAGAGGGATGGCCAGATCGTAGCGGGGGGGGGGGGGGGGGTGAGGGGTTGCGGCTTGAGTGGAGGAGCGGGGCTTGGCCAGCGTTGGGACGGGTGTGTTGCGTCCGGAGTGGAGGAAGGAAGAGGAGGCGGGGGCTATACTGCAGTGCCGGAGAGAGGAGGATGTGGCTCCTCTCTCTCCTTGTTTTTTTTTTATTTTTTCGATGCATGGGTTTCAGCGGTTGTCCGGGACGGGAGAGCGCTTATCCGGGTCGAACACTTCCTCTTCCCTCCCACCGTCGAGGCGGTAGAGCACAGATTGAAATTGGGCCGTGTCGTGGCCGGGGACTTGATTAGGGCTGGACCTCGGCTTGAGTGGAGGTGCGGGGCTCGGCCGGCGTCGGGACGGGTGCAGGTGTGTTACGGCCAGAGTGGAGGAAGGAAGAGGAGGGGGCTGTGCTGCAGTGCCGGAGAGGAGAGATAGACTCCTCCTTCCTTCCCTTCTCTCTTAGCCGATCCGAGACCGAGGGCTGGGACTTGCTTTGTTTTTTCTTCTGGGAAAGAAGAGCGTCAGAAGAGGAAGAGAGAGAGAGAGAGAGAGTGAGAGAGATGGGGGGGAGGGGGAGAGACCCCTGGCGCCTGCAGGTTTTTGGCGACGACTTCATCCCGTCGGCGACGGAATGGCCCTTTGGTTCTCCATCTCCTCTATGTTGTTGCTGCTCCTGCTTCTCTCTCTCTCTCTGTTTCACAGAGAAAGGAGGTGGGGGGTTGGGTGTGTGGGGCTGGAGTTTTAGAGGACACGGGGTCGGGGAGTGGGGGCAATGCCCGATTAAGGGGGTGTGTCATGTTGCCTGAAGCTGGGTGCAACAGAAGGTGGGCGGTTCGCGGGGTGGCATAACTGACGAGGAGAGAGAAAGAGAGAGAGAGGGGGGAGATCGTGCGGTGAGAGGGGGTCGCGAAACTGACGAGGAGAGAGAGAAGGGGGGGGGGAGATCTTGCGGTGAGGGGGGTGGCCAAACTGACAGGGGGAGAAAGAGAATGAGAGAGATCTGCGGTATGAGAGAGAGAGGGAGAATCAGGGAGGAGAGAGAGATCGTGCGGTTAGGGGGGGGGGGTTGGTGTAACTAAGAGAGAGAGAGAGAGAGAGAGAGAGAGAGAGAGAGAGAGAAGGGGGGAGATAGATAGAGAGAGAGAAGGGGGAGATTGGTGAGAAGCTGGATGCAACGGACGACTATGATTAGGACAGGTCAATCAGGCTAAACCCGTTTGTGGCTTTTGGTTGAGAGAATTTGGAGAGAGAGATCGTGGAGATGAATGTTCAGCCCACTGTAACCTCTCTTAGAAAGATCTTGGCCTTTGATTTTCTAACCGTCACTTATGTTTGTATCCAACGGCTCTTTTTATCCATTCCTTTTGAAATATTATATATATATATATATATAATATAATATATATATATATATGGTTGTTAGGATGCGGTGTGCAGTGCGTGTGGCGCACGCATGCAACGGGTGCATCAGACGGCTGCGATGTCGTGCCGCATGCACTGCACACCGCATTTTATCATCTCTCTCTCTCTCTCTCTCTATATATATATATATATATATATATATAATATGTTCTTTGCACCCTCCCTTCGTGTGTGTCGAGGGGTTCTGGACAAAACACCACATGCATGTGCACACAGTTGGGCAGCAGTAGCTACATGCTTGTGAGCCTTGCAACCTAGCTCACCTTTATTTTGCTGTTGATACCCTAAAGCAAGGTTCTTGATTCTTTAATTACCATCATCTCCAAATGGAGTATTTATATACAAGAAAGGAGGGAGGGAGTTGCACTCACGAACTCCCTAACAACCCTAATAACTGGTTACCAATAACCTCTAACATCTCCCCTCAAACTCAAGGTGGATCAACAACCAAGAGTTTCTTATAAGAATACGAAGACGAGAAAGTGACACGGTCTTGGTGCAGATCGACAATCTGTGCATTGGATGACACATACAGTAGGGAGACGATGCCAACCTTGAAATGAAGTCAGGTAAAGTGATAGTCTATTTCATTATGCTTCGTGCGCTCATGGAACATCGGATTGGTAGCATTCTCATTTTGTATAGCACTCCTATTACTGCAGTGTAGAGGAGTAGTATCGGGATTAGCAACACCCAGGTCAAGAAGTAGATGACGTAGGCAAATACCCTCAGTTGTCATATCAGCCTTGGCACGATACTCTGCCTCAGTGCTGGAGCGGGAAATAACCCTCTACTTCTTGCTTCGCCACGAAATAAGAGAATCACCAAGGATGATGCAAAAGCCGGTGGTAGATTCTCGATCGATATTCGGTAGGATCCCCCACTCAATCAACATCAGTGTAGGCTCGAAGCCCCAATGAAGATGTGACAAATTAAGGGATAGCGAGTCATCATACCACGAAGACATCTAGGGCCTAGGGGTTCGGGACATAACGCCACATGCATGTGCACAATGCACACATAGCCGCAGCAGTGGCCACATGCTTGTGAGCCTTGCAACCTACTTCAATCGGACCTTACCTTTACTTTGCTATATTTTACTACTATTGATCATTTTTTTTCTTGTATCAAACTTGCATCCCCAAATCTTTAACTTATCATTATGGATATGGGCCATCCAATCGTAAAAATCGATGGTTAGGGTTGATTGGGTGGAGATCTGAAGGCAATGGATGGACCATAACAAAATGCAGGGAATAACGGCCACTCTGTGTGTCGAATTGACCATTAATGAGCTTATTTGCCCCCTGTAATCTTTTTCTTGTTTGTGACTTGATGTATCATCTATCATGTAACAGGGGGTAAGATCAGAAGTTGATCACAATAGATTATCGAATGAAGCTTGGTTAAAAAGCTATATCATTAAGGGTAATTTGACAATCAGTTATAAAAAGAGAGGATAGGCAATTTAAAAGTGGGCCTTATAGTCATTGATCCTAGTAGAGCCAACGACTCTCTTTCCACACGAAAAAGGGACCCGTGGACTCTCTTCCTCATGAGAAAGATTTTGCAGGATTTCTCCTTCCGAGATTTTTTTTCCGTTTCCTTTTTGGGGATTTGGTTAGTGTGGGGATAAAGCAAAGGAAGCATCCGAAATACCTATAAAAGGATATCTGGTGTACCCTTTTGAACTGATGAAGAAGGTGAATAAATTTTGGGGTTTTGCCCGTGACTTTCTTTCTCCTAGTTCTCTAAATTCTTTCTACTTCTATCATCTCATCTCAATAATGTTTATAATCATTTTTAGTTCCCAGTTCGTATATCAACTACATTCAAGGCAATAAGGATATCAATTCTATATCAATAAATGATCAATAAATCGGAATTTCTACACATTGTTTCAATGTAATTTCATATTCTATTTGTGTGATTGCCTAATTAGTTCGTAGATTAGTCAATTTCCTGCACTTTCCTTCTTATTTTCTGCAATTCATAATTTATGCATATTTCTCCAGAAGCTATCTCTTGCACCATCGACCTGGGGTCCTAAGTTTCTTGGGACTACGATTTCATCTAAATCTATATTTTCCCTCCATTTTGAGCATATATTTTGTGACACCAGCAACCTCAGTTGGTCAAGTATTTAGGTAGCATATGGGAGATTGGAAATCTATAAACTTTGGTAAAAAAAGGTTCTGGACTGTTTATAAATTTCCAGCAGAATGAAATCACCTTAATTTTTTCGAGGCCATTATAGGATCACAAGGAACTTAAGAACGATATAGAGATAATTCTGTAGAGTTCAATAAATCAAAATTTGACTCCCTGTAATACAATTTTTATGTGGGAACTGGGAACTCAATAAGATGATCTGAGTAATAGCATGAAGCCTCTGTTTCATTATAACATAATATATCTGTTGTATATCTGGAGAACAATGGGTCTGTCCAGAAGTGAAGTTTAGATGAGCATGTGTAAAGTTTAATCAATAATTGAGGAGAAAAGTGATTTGAGTGTAGGTGTTTTTACTCTTTTTCCCCCAACTACTGGGTTCTTGACATACCGACATCTCGTTTATTTATTCAACTACTTCACTTCTTTGTATAGGAGTTCGCAGGGTTAGTCAAGTTGTCGACTTGTTTCCATCAATTTGCCGTGAGGTTGTTGTTCGAGACGCCCGGCTTGAGGACTGTTGGGAAGTGGCTGAGACCCACTGCAGCTCTTTCTTTCCAGATTATACTTTTCCGGTAGATCTGGTTCTGAGGATAGACCGATTTGTGGCACTGCTGTCGGGATTCTCGGTCCCTCCAGGTTGCATGAGAACATGTCTCGTTGCTGTTACTGGTTCTTCAGTCAATGATAACCTTTATATTGGAAGTGAGGACTTCAAGGTTGGAGTCTTGGAAGGAAAATTTAGCCTTAACAAGGGATTGGTGGCTGGAATTCTGACAGTTGACACAGTAGCTGATTTCCTTCCTAGGAAAGGTCCACTTCGTCAAAGAAGGTAAGTCATGCTTCAGTGTACAGCCAAGGGGGGCAAGGTCTAAAAATTAAAAACTTAGTTGGAAGTGTGCACTCATATGGTCATACCTTAATGCTTGATTTAACCCAGTCACATACGTCTGTTCCATCAGAGTATAATTGGATTTTGAACTTATTCTATGAAGCATTAGGCACACGACATTGTATGCTTAATTTAGAGTTACTTTGGCATTGCAAACAGAATTTTTATGTACAACGTTACATATTTCTAGTCCAAAATTCAGATTTATAATTAAATACTTCTGCTCTTTTTATTCAGTTTAATACAACTGCAAGTCTTTTTAGCATGTCTAATTCTTAACTTACGATATATTGGGTATATATAAAGCAAATGGCCAGTCGTGCTAACATTTACCGAGTATTACTAACAGAATATTATGTACACCGACAAATTTGTTTAGTGTAAATTTATATTCAATTTAAAATAATCTTGTTACTTTATGATTCAATCCAATAGGACTGCTGGTCTTTGTAGCATAGATGCTTTTTAACTTACAATATATAGAAGTATATAGCAAGTAAATGGATAACATTAATTGAAATTTTGAATTACTGAATAATCTGAAAAAAAATTTAACTTGATTCTATCATCATACGAATCCACAAAATATCCTCTCAGAATATGTGTGCTTATGAAGGGGTGAGGAAATGTTTGCAGTGATGTTATGCTCATCCCTGCCTTAATCTAGTAAATTCTGTATAATATATCTACGCCATTTTTGGTGAGGACATTGTTCAGTAATTTCATTTTGGATTTAACACTTTTAATCTAGGGTAAATTTGACTTACCACCTCCAAAATTATATGCTAATTAGTAAGTCACCCCCCTTTTAATCGTTATTAGACTTACCCCCCCAAATTACTATATGATAATTAGCCAGAATGGGGGGGTATGCCTAAATATCATATAGTTATGGGGGTGTAAGTCAAATTTTTAGGGGGGTAAGTATAATATCGATTAAAAGGGGGTGACTACTAATTAGTATATAATTTTTGGGGTGTAAGTCAAATTTGCCCTTTAAATCTATTTTAGGTATAAATTTAATGGAGCTGTCATATCTTCTATATGTGGTGGATGATGATCACCCCACTTTTAAGTTGACTACTGATTTAAGAAATCTAGCTTTGCAGATCGTACCAATCAGTTAAGTGGCTAGAACTAGTATTGAGTTTAAATTCCAGTTGGCTGAAATTTGAGTAATAATATGCAAAACATATACCAAGGTCACATTGAATGACTTGTGCCTTGTTGGTTGGATTTTTAATTTTTTATTTCCTAATTTACCTACAACAACCCTCTTGTAAGCAATCAAATTATGTATCAGTGTTACTCTAATTTTTGTTAGTGTGGTATCCTGAAAGTATCATATCAGACCATCCAGTCTAAGCGTAGTTAATAGGTCTTGCTATTGAGATTTATGGGGAATGTCAAAATGACTATTGTTGGAGAATTGTGTTCCTCCCATAGAGTTAACCCCTCAATTGTAAGTTTTATCCTTCATCACTAAACATCTACTGAACACTTGGCTACGGGTGAGAGAACACAAGTTATAGTTTGAGGGTAATAAAGCCCAAATCATCTGACTATTCTTTCTTATGTATAAGTATGACCCCACTTGAGCATCTTCTTCTTTGTATGAGTGCAATCAATATTCTTCGGCGTAGAAAACAAAGCCTATGTTGTTATGGTGTCTGTGTCGATAGAAATCTAAGGAAAACTTAGACATGAATTGGATTGGAAGCATACAAGAAAAAACGTCTTCAAGTCAATGATTAACTGTGGAAGTAACTTGTTATAATGGAAGTATCAAGAACTTCATTTTAACATAAGTATTAGAAAAGATGAACATGAATGTGGAACATAGTGCCACTCGATATCAATAAGCATGGTTGAACGAGCTCGGTTTTTGGTGAATCATCAATGCTTCTATCTCTTCTACTGGAACAAGATTTGAGATTTTAGGTTCAGTCGGGATTTGGATGGAGTCCAAAGAGAAACGTTTAGGCCATTGCAGGTTCAGATTCACCCACTTCAGTCTGAAGTTTTTTTAAATATTAATAAAGCATCTAAAAGTATGTAAATAAAAAACAAACAAATAAAAAGAAATAAAAATCAAACTACTAGGTAATTATAATATATAACAAAGTTAATAAAAAACTAATCATGCATGTTTTTGCTAAATGAAGGGGTAGTTAACATATTTTCAGTGCTTATGTAAGTGAATTTGATTGAAATAATAAAGCATGACTACAATTGCTAGGTAGTTATTGTAGGTAACATAGTTATATAGTTAACAACTATGACGTAATAATTATCAAGTCATGAATTGTGATACATTATACATTTGGTATTACATGCTACTAAGTATGGAATGTCCTCGTGGTCCTATGGCATTTGCTCTAATTGAATGATGTGATATATCTCTTTATCTCTACTAATTGTTTACATATGAGCTAAGTCAACCCTAATCAGTTATCAAATTATAAGTTGTATTTAAATCCCATAATTAAGCAACTACCATTACTTATGACCATGCTTCCCAAAATTTGCAAAATAAATGAGCTGGTGTGCCGTATATAGCTTATTCTGTCAAAGTGTGCTTGGTCGGTGGAGCAAATGCTTTTATTCCAAATGTGATATAGATAATTAGACTAATTAGAAAGACCGATATGATGTGTATTTGGATTTGCCTCAATGAAGATGACTAAGATTTCTCCACCAATGGGGAAATAAGAGGAATGTGTATGACTAGTAATTTAAAGTAAATTGCATTCAAAGGGAATTGTGCAAACTTTAAAGAACACAGCGGAATTGGCTGAAAAGAACTTCAGTACAAAAAATAACAAGTACAATAGGCTAGCAACTAAGCAAACTAAAGGCTATATAAATAAAAGGCTACATGATGAAAAGATTTAAAAGTTGGCATTGGCCAACTGTGGTTGGATTTGGGGTCCCTTTGCCTTTGCCACTCTGTCTTTTTTATAGCCTCATGAAGCCGTTTCCTAGCAGTTCTAGGAGATTTTCCAACTGTTCCGGTGGTTTTGATGATTTTCCAGCTGTTCTAGGTGGTTTTCAACAGTTTTAGACAGTTTCCCACAGTTTTAGCAATTTCCTAGTAGTTCTTGGTGGTTTCTGATAGACGGCCTATTTTGGTATATGGCTTAGCATGATTTGTTTTAAACATCGCCTCCATGGCTCGTTGACAATTGTAAAATTTTCAAATAGATTATAATCAACAAATTTCGCATAGTATGGGTATGGCCATCCAACTGTTTCGTCAATCGGTTATTTGTTAGATGAATCAAATACATTAAGATTGTGGTCATCAACGATATTCAGAGTTATTCTCAATTGATGTGCTCCGTTGACCCAACAAGATTTGAAATCCTATTAGACAAATACATAGATTCATGACTCCTTGGAATACATTCAGTAATTTATTTTTATTGGCTATTATATTGTCATTGCCATCCTTCTTTTAGGTGTTCAGAATGGTTCAAGGGAGTCACTATTTTCATTCTTGCAGGTGGTCATAGTGGGGCAAGGGAGCCACAATAGAGTAGTAACAGAGTATATACTAGCTAAAGAAGAAAAAAGAGGACTATAATGAATAACATGAAGGAGAGGGGAGAAATGTAACTAATAGTGGATTTTCTAGTGGTCACAGCGACAACATTTCTTATTTGGACACCGAGAAAAGTGGTCCCAATGTATGTGGTGCGGGCTAAGGCGCAAAACACCTAAGTGGATGCCTAGGCGGCCACCCAAACCGCTTTTTAGAACAATGGATTTTCGGTATTAAAAGTTTATTAGGCTTTTCTCTAAGATCATGGACCTCTAAGTATGCTTAAGTGGCTGGTTGATAATTTACGCAGCCTCTTATGGCTATCCTCGCATAAAACCTAATTTGCTAATGTTCCTGATGTAACGTATATGGTATCAACCTGCAACTCTCATGTTATTAGGTTTTAGGCCTGTTTTTATTCGCAGTTAAAGAATTGGCGCATTTATTTTGCATGTGCCATTTGGATCTTAGTCGGAATCTTTCTAGTAAGGGTGCTACAAACCGAATAAAACTGATGATGCCTTGCCTACTCTTGATGCATCCAATCTCCTCTTTCATCAAAATCTATATATTGTCACTCTTTTATATTAGTGTATGTGTAGAAAAAAGATTCGGGTCGTCTTTATTGCGAGCACACGAAAATTATAGAGCCGGGATCCGGGGGTTAGGGGGTGGTGAGCTGGGTGCAACAAAGATTTGATCAGGAGATTGTGGGAGAGATCCTCTGGAGGGTCCATTTGATTCGCATCTCCATGTTACTTCGTACGAGAGCTCTGGAGGGATTGCCCAGGACAGAGGTTTTTACAAGGTTTCGGGTTTCTTGAGTGGTCAAGGGTTTTGGCTTTTACTTTTGTCCCTTCCGTGCTTAGCGCTTTCTCGGCTAGTGAGCTTTTGGCGTCGTTTGCTCGATCTTCGTATCTTCCTCGGCTCTTGCTAGACCTCGGCGTTCTCAATCGTCGGTTCACGGCGTCGATCTTGCTTTCACCTTTGGTTTTGGCTCCTGGCCTCTGGCTTTGGCTTTGTTTTTGCGTAGCTTTGGCGTTGGCGTAGCTTTGACGTTTAGCACTCAAACATAGAAGGGGTAGAGGCTTGCGGTGCTGTCGTTCTTCCGGACTTCATGTCGTATCGGCTAGAAAGTGTGTTGCTTTGCTTGTGATCCTTTGTAGTTGCTTGGCTTCAGCACGTGCGTGGCTTTAGCGCGGGCATAACTTTGGCTTTGCTCTGGCTTTAGGTTTTGGCTTCTGGTGTCCTGGTTCTGACTTAGGTTTAGCTTTGACTTTAGCTTCTTGCATCTTGCTCCGACGTTGCTTTGGCGTAGCTCTGGCACCAGCATAGCTTTGGCTTATAACGTTTGAACGTAGAAGGGGTAGAGGCTTGCGGTGCTTCCATTCTTCCGGACTTCACGTCGTATCGGCTACAAAGTGCGTTGCTTTGCTCGTGATTCTTCGTAGTTGCTTGGCTTCAGCATGTCCGTGGTTTTAGCGCGGGCATAGCTCTTGCTTTGCTTTGGCTTTGGGCTTTTGTTTTTGGCTTTGACTTGATCTTCACCTCGAATGACGATGGTGATGTCTCCGAGTCTTCATTATTCTTCCTGCTTTATTGTGGCGGCGATGGTTGTGGTGCCGTCTTTGACTTCTCTTATTTTCTAGACTTTTTTTGGTGTGATCGGAGTTGAAGACTTCTTGTGAAGACAGCGGGTGTAGCATCGATTTCCGTGCGACAGTTATAGTGTCGGTTTTTGTTGATGAAGACGACGGGTGTAGCACCGATCTCCTTGCGATGGTTATAGCGTCAGCTTTGGCTTCTCTTCTTCTCCGTGCTTCTTTGGCGTTTTCGGAGTCGAAGGCTTCTTTTATAGACGGCGGGTGTAGCACCAATCTCCGTGCGACGGTTGTAGCGTCGCTTTGACTTCTTTTCTTCTTCAGGCTTCTTTGGCGTTTTCGGAGTCGAATGCTTTTTTTGAAGATGGCGAGTATAGCACCTATCTCTGTGCGACGGTTCTAGCGTCGACTTTTGTTGATGAAGATGGTGGGTGTAGCACTAGGTTCGGTTTTCTTCTCCGGCCTTTGCTTTTGGCGTCTTTGAAGTTGAAGATGTTTGGGGACGACGGGGTAATGCCGACTCCGGGCCTTCTTCTCCAAGCTTTCTTCTTCGTGCGAGGAGTCGAAGCTTTGTTGAAGACGACGGGGTGATACCGACTTCGATCGTTTTCTTCGGCCTTTGCTTGTGGCGTCTTCGAAGTTGATGAAGATCGTTGAAGACGACGGGGTGATGTCGACTCCGGGCCTTCTTCTCCAAGTTTTCTTCTTCGTGCGAGGAGTTGAAGCTTTGATCTTTGTGTGTAAGGTCTTCGCGTCGATGAAGACTTTGATGGGCGACTCCTTTTCGTCAGGATGCGCCTTCTCGTTCCTCGCGAAACCTTGGGTTGTCGAGCGTTGGAGCCTCGTTGTCTTCAGAGCCTCCTCTTCTCCAGCTTTGGCCTTGAGCATTGGAGCCTCCTCATCTTCAGAGTCTCCATGCCTCTAGCTTCGGTCTTCGATGGCTTCTTCGACCTTTGATGCCTTCCCCCACCCCTTCTATTTATAGACAAGGGGGGGGGGGGGGGGGAGAGGAGAGATATGTCTGCGATTTAATGCATCCCTTGATTATCTCCCCCCCATAACCTACAAGATTAGCCTTCATTTTTTGGGGGAAACAATATTGATCTCTTTCCTTTTTTGTAACGACGGTTATGGGCAAATATGGCTCAATCTTTTGAGATATGAGCCATCTTTTGCACATTCAAATCGATGGCGACGACTTTGTTTCTTGTCTGTTGGATCGAGGGATCGACACGAATTCACGGTTGTGTAGACGTCCACACTATCTCCCCCCGCACTAGGTGGTTTCCCTTTTTTTTTCTTTTCCTTTTATTTCTTTCCCCATAGGGCCGGCCACACCTCCCCATGGGGAGGGGGCACGTTTTCCAAAAGAGAGGGCCAGTGGGCCCTATTCGGCCCCTTTGTTGGCCGACACACCCTCCATGGAGAGGGGCACGGTTTTCGAGGGGGGTCGGTGGGCCCTTCTTTTGACTTCGAGTCGTGGATCCGGTGTGCGCAAACCGAGTCTCGTGCGCGGTTTGTTGTGTGCGGGTCAAGTTTCGTACGCGAGCCATTGTGTGTGCGTCAAGTTTGTATGCGGATCGTCGTATGCGGGCCGGGTTTGCATGCGGGCCGTTGTGTGCATGCCGGGTTTGCATGCGGGTCGTTGTGTGCGGGCCGGGTTTGAGCCGTGGGCTAATTTCGGTGCCCACAATCAGATACCAACCTTATTTGAGGAAGTGAAAACATACTGTCAGTTATTAATGTCAACGCAATTTGTATCAAATAGACCTTCCAATGTGCTTTCATGAGGTCTGCTGATTCTGTTGATTCTTAGCTATGCTTTTCTTTAGTTGTTTCTGCTAACCATTGAACCTTGTTCCCATATATCGTGACGAAGACGTACATGATTGAAAAACATTGTGTTCCCTGGCCATTCAATCCTATGACCGACACATGCATGCTTCCTACTTATGCTATAATAAGATTGTTTATGAGGATGCGTGATCCTGTGGTCTATCTTCTTTTTATAAACTGATCCTTTCCGTCCGGGTGCTGGATAACATGTTTAAATATAATTTTTTGCTACAAACACGCTCCTCTAGACTAGAAACTCGAATGAAGTCATCAAATTTGACAGGTGACAAAGTGCACCTACCATGATTCTTGAATAGGAGTCATAGGACTGTAGAATTGAATACATCCAAGTTTTTTTTTTAAAGGGATTTATTTTATATGATGGCCCCTTTTGCTTGAAAGACCTGATGATGATGATGATGATATATACTATATAGTAGTATTTCTAGCTGAAGAACTGAAATTATCAGATGAGTGCATAGACCGGTGTCCCCGGTGTACGAGACAGAATATGTTTCTTCTTCCCTTGCGGTGTCGGATATAGATCTCAAATTGTGGTGAAATGGAGCTGGTTTGAAATGTTTGCAGGGCTGGAATAGCATACATATCAAATGTCGCGGTCCGGGAGACCGAGAGACGGAAGGGCATTGCCAGAATGCTAATTGGCAATGCAGAGGCACGAGCCCGGAGTTGGGGTTGCCGATCCATGGCGTTGCATTGTGATTCCAATAACTTGGCGGCCACGAGATTGTACAAAGGCCAGGGCTTCAGATGCGTTAACGTGCCAGAACATGCAAAATGGCCCGAACCAAAGACCACACCCGGTACCCAGTTCAATCTCATGATGAAGCTCCTATCACCCTAGGGGAGGGGGAGGGGGAGGGGGAGGATTACTTGAGATCTTGTAGCACTGACTGGTTTGTTGTATGATTGGGCACACGCAGGGTTTGTGTATAATTTTGGTTACATGGTGGAAGATGTGGAATGGTGTCTAAATTGACATCATGATGGTTGCCGTGCGTGCCTCTTACCTGTATTCAATGTCCTGTATGATTAATGGGAGAATTTGAATTTCCGTCGCTCAGGGATATAGATCTTCAGCTATTCATTTGACTAGTAAGAAACCTAGACAATGCCCGAATGTGCTTGATGCACACCATTTGGCAAAGATGACATCGCAATTGTTCGAAGAAGTGTGAAATATGAAGGGAGTGTGATTCACTTGTTAGAGAGAGAGATTAACATGAAATGATCATTAAATGTCATTGAATGAAACTTTATTATCTTTATGATAGGTTTTTAAATGGATTTTAAAGAGAGCTGCGTTCACATACGGAAGAAGAATTCTAGCTCTTTATAAGACGTACACATGTCACAACACGGGAGACAGACTTTCATTTTAGTATATATTAGTAAGAAACCCGGGCAATGCCCGAATGTGTTTGATGCACACCATTTAGCAAAGACGACATCACAACTGTTCGAAGAAGTGTAAAATCTGAAGTGAGTGTGATTCACTTGTTAGAGAGAGAGAGAGAGACAGAGAGAGATTAACATCAAATGATCATTAAATGTCATTGAATGAAAATGTATCATCTTTATGGTAGGTTTTTAAATGGATATAAAAGAGAGCTGCGTTCACACGAAAGAAGAATTCTAACTAGCTCTTTAATAGATGTCCACGTGTCACAACATGGGAGAGAGGCTTCCATTTTAGTATAGATACTAGTAAGAAACCTGGGCAATGCCCGAATGTGCTTGATGCACACCATTTGGCAAAGACGACATTGTAACTGTTTGAAGAAATGTGAAATCTGAAGTGAGTGTGATTTACTTATTAGAGAGAGAGAGAGATTAACATCAAATGACCATTAAATGTCATTGAATGAAAATTTATCATCTTTATGATAGGTTTTTAAATTGATTTAAAAAAGAGCTGTGTTCATACACTGAAAAATAATTCTAACTCATTAAAAGACGTCCACGTGTCACAACACAGGAGAGAGGCTTCCATTTTAGTATATAGTATAGATAGATATAGATTAGAATTGTTATGAAACGGTGGTTGCATCGGATATAGATGCCCACCGGATAAATACCCCTAGATTCATGGGATAGGAGATTTCCCCGTCTCTATCCCAACCTCCAATTATGCCTATATATATAGGGGGGTAAATGAATAATACAACATGTTTTTTCCCAACACGTTATCAGCACGAGAACGCACGATCCGGCCTCGGCTCTTCTCTCCCGGCTCCGGATCTCGTCCGCGGCCACGACCCGACGGACCCCATCGTAAAGAGAGAGAGAGAGAGAGAGAGGAAGAGAAGAAGAGAGAAACCTTCTCTCACCTAGACCTCCGGATCTCGTCCAGTCATCCTCCCCGACTCCGGCACGAACGACCCACCCGAGCCGGCACGATCGGAGAGAAAGAGAAGAAGAGAGAGAGATCCCGTCGCAGGATACATCCACCCCAACTCCGGATCTCGTCCGCGGCCCCGACCCGGCAGACCCCATCGCAGAGAGAACGGCGACATCGAGCCCGTCCGACCTCAGAAGGTACGCCTGAAACCCCCGACCCATCAGGCACGCTACGTCGCACGTCCGCCGGCGGCGCGCGTGCGTCGACAGCGAGCGACGGGCTGCCCCCATGCGACGACAGCGGGTGTCGGCGGGTCGGTGCGAGTCGCGGTGGCCCGTGCGACGTCGGCGGGTGTCGGCGGCAGCGTTGGCGCACCGTCCGACGTCGGCCGGTGTTGCAACCGGCGGCAGCGTCGGCGCCCGAGTCGCGGTGGCCCGCGGACTGCTACAGGGCATCGGTCTGTTTCCTATGTTTTTTTTTCTTTTTGTGGGAGAAGATGAACAATGTTCATCTTATTTATTATTTAAACCCGATCATACCGAACCCTAGACTCAGATCCGACCCGACTCAGCTGTATAAGCAGACCCGACTGCTATACAGCAGACCCGACTGACTACAGTAGATCCGACCCGACTCAGCTGTATAAGCAGACCCGACTAACTACAGTAGACCCGACCCGACTGCTATATAGGAGGCCCGACCCGACTGTAATTTACAGATCTGACCCGTCCATTCTTATATGCACTCACATATATATGATTGCCTGTTTTGATATATACCATTCATTTCAATTCTGCTTCTTAAACCCGATCTATAGCCAAATTGTTCGATCCATATATGGATCTTGGGTATCTGAAATATTCTGGACGCATTGGTACGGTCAGATTTTACTATTTCATACACACTGTTTATGTATTTAACTGTTTAACCCCTAAGGGACCAATTTGCAATATCTGGTTTACAAATAAGGACAGAATTGTTCTTAATTGTAACAGACTCTATACTGTATATTTATCTTGTGTTCCATGTGCATAATATGTTATTCTCTGCATTAGTTGTATTTAAGCAATTAGTACCTTTTTAGAAAAGCTTGGCAAGGCGCATGACGGTTCCATAGAACCCGCTCTACCTTGGCAAGTGGTTTCTAAAAGGATCCTATTAATACTGAGTATTAATAGGCTTTTGTCCATGGCATGTCACTTGTTTTCTACAACATGCCTTTATATATTAATGTGATGATAATCATAGTAATTAATGTTAATATTCATTAAATCTTCAGATGTCGAACATTACAAAATTAGACTTTCATGCATTAAATGTCAATGGAAGCAATTTTCTGAATTGGCGAGTAGATAGTTTGCTACATCTACAAGCGAAGAACTTAGAGAAAGCTCTAGAAGAGAATAATGGATTGAAACCGGATGAAAAAGCTAAAGCCCTCATCTTCCTTAGGCACCATATACACGAAGATCTAAAGAATGAATATATGAACATAGTAGATCCAGCAGATCTCTGGAAGGCACTCAAGGAACGCTACGATCACCAGAAGATGATCACTTTGCCAGCAGCAAAGAGCGAATGGATCACCCTCAGGTTCCAGGACTTCAAGACCGTGGCTGAGTTCAACTCGAAGTTACTCAACATCGTCAGCAAGCTGAAGCTCTGTGAGGAGAAAATAGATGATGCTCAGATGATCGATAAAACACTCTCTACCTTCCACCCAAATAACATTATTTTACAACAGCAATACAGGGGGATGAAGTACCAGAAGTACTCGGAACTCATAGAGGTTCTCCTGATCGCTGAAGAACATAATAACCTACTGGTAAAGAATCACAATTCTAGACCCACTGGATCATTGGCATTGCCAGAAGCAAACGCCAATGATTTCTACCAAGGTAGAGGCAGAGGTAGAGGCAGAGGAAGGAGAGGTGGAAGACACGGCAGAGGAGGGCGCAATAACTACCCTGGAAGAGGTAGAAATCACCCTGGAAGAGGTGGACGTCAGAATCATCCTCGAAGAGATGATTATTATGGTCCTAGGAAGGACACTCACTTTAAAAACAAGTGGATTGCTTCTCAGAATCCAGAAAAGAATAATCCCTCTAAACCTGAAGATAAGAGGGACATATGTTTTGAATGTGGAAAGGAAGGACACTGGTCCAGAAACTGCCGTGCTAGTAAACATGAGAAGAATAAGTACAAAAGTACAGGGGTACCTGCAGAGACAAATATGAATGAAGATAACAATGAGTGGCCTGAAGATTACCAGAAGTAAAACGATGCCCTGAAGACATCGTACCTGGAAAGTTCAGATTACTTTGATGAGTTAGACGATGGCACATTAAATCCCTGAATCTTGGGATCTCTGAAGACTTTAGTTTTTCTTTTATTTATTCCATCAGACATTGCTAAGTAGTCTTTATTTCCTGTCAAACATTGCTAAGTAGTTTTTATTTCCAGTCAGACATTACTCAGTAGTTCTTATTCTGTCAGACATTGTTGAGTAATTTTTATATTCTATTGGATATTATCAATTCATATTATCGTTCTGGTGATTTTACTTAGAAATTGTGTTAGTAAGTTTTATCATGGTATTTATTGACTCATAACTTATCATTTAGGAACGATGACCAACTGCAAAGAGATTTGCCTGATAGATAGTGCAACAACACATACCATACTGAAACACAGAAAATTCTTTACAAATCTTGAATATAATTCACGTATGGTTACTACAGTGGCTGGCCCTACTGACATAGTTACAGGGTCCGAAAGAGCCCATATACTTTTACCTAATGGTACTCATTTGCTAATTAAGGATGCTCTCTACTCAGAAAATTCCAGAAGAAATTTACTGAGCTTCAAAGACATCCGAGCAAATGGATATCATTTAGAAACTAAAAATGAAGGCAATCTAGAATACCTCTGCATCACATCTAAGAACGGAGAGCATATTTCCATACTAGAAAAATGCTCGACCCTATCTTTAGGGTTATACTTTACCCACATTGGGGTTATGGAGTCCTATGCCACTCACTTGAACCAGAAGTTCCCAAATCCTGAAGATTTGGTCCTTTGGCATGATAGATTAAGTCACCCAGGGTCTGGTATGCTTAGAAAGATCATTTACAATTCCTATGGTCATACTCTTAACAATCGAAGTTTGACTTTTCCAAATGACCATTTTTGTGACCCTTGTTCCCAAGGGAAGTTAATCACTAGACCTTCTTTTAAGAAAATAGAGACAGAATCACCTACCTTCCTGCAGAGGGTTCAAGGTGATATCTGTGGTCCTATACACCCTCCTAGTGGTCCATTTAGATATTTTATGGTCCTAATAGATGCATCTACTAGATGGTCATGCGTGAGCCTACTCTCTACTAGAAATTTAGCATTTGCTAGATTATTATCCCAGATTATAAAACTTAGAGCTAGTTTTCCTGATAACCATATCAAATCTATCCGATTGGATAATGCAGCTGAATTCTCTTCTAAAATCTTCAATGACTTCTGCACATCCATCGGAATAGAAGTCGAACATTCTGTCCCCCATGTCCACACCCAGAATGGCCTTGCTGAAGCTTTTATCAAGCGCTTGCAATTAATAGCTAGACCATTACTCTTACAATCCAGACTTCCAATTTCTGCATGGGGGCATGCTATCTTGCATGCTGCTAATCTTGTTAGACTCAGACCTACTTCATACCATAATTTTTCTCATGCACAACTTGTGTCAGGTATTCAGCCTAATATTTCTCATCTTAGAAAGTTTGGATGTGCTGTACATGTCCCTATTCCTCCTCCAAATAGAACTAAGATGGGTCCCCAACGTCGATTGGGGATTTATATTGGTTTTGACTCACCTTCAATCATAAGATTCTTAGAACCCTTAACAGGTGATCTATTTACTGCTAGATTTGCAGATTGTCATTTCGATGAGACAGTCTTCCCGCCGTTAGGGGGAGATAAAGAAGTTTCTAGGCAACGACCTGTTCCTGAAGAACGACATGAATTATCGTGGAATACTTCCACTATGTCTCATCTAGATCCTAGATCTCCCCAATGTGAGGTAAAAGTAAAAAGGATTTTGCATTTGCAAGATATCGCAAATCAATTACCTGATGCCTTCAATGATGCAACTAATGTAACTAAGTCGTTTGTTCCAGCCAAGAATTAATATTCTAACTCCCACTAATGAAACTGCTGCACGTCAGAAACGTGGCAGACCTATAGGTTCCAAAAATTCAGTTCCCCGGAAGAGGAAGTTGAATAAGAAATCATGCCCTAAAACTCCAGAAGAAGTTAAGGTTCCAGAAGAACCTGGTCATAATGCTCCAGAAGAGATTATGGACCATATTTTTCCAGAAGAAAATATTTCTCAACGGCCAAATTTCCCTCAAACTCCTGAAGAGATCCCTACAGTGATTATGGATAAGGTACCGGTACCGAATAATGAGATCTCAATATTCCATATGAGGGGTGAAATTTGGGACCGAAAGGAAATAGTCATCTATGACATATTTGCATACAAAGTAGCTACTGAAATAACAAAGGGCGATGATGAAGATAATGAACCACGTAGTATCTATGAATGTCGACATAGAACTGATTGGCCAAAATGGAGAGAAGCTGTTCAAGCTGAACTTGAATCTCTCAAGAAACGTGGAGTATTTGGACCTATAGTACAAACACCAAATAACGTAAACCGTGTAGGTTTCAAATGGGTGTTTGTAAGGA
The DNA here is from genome assembly GCA_947650365.1 of Chamaelirium japonicum. NCBI lineage: Eukaryota > Viridiplantae > Streptophyta > Magnoliopsida > Liliales > Melanthiaceae > Chamaelirium > Chamaelirium japonicum. Next base: position 4,140,646 of record OX393554.1, on the reverse strand, counting down.
AAAGAAATAAAAATAATGAAATCGCTAGATATAAGGCAAGGCTTGTAGCCCAGGGATTCCTGCAGAAACCCGGGATTGATTATGAAGAGACCTATTCCCCTGTTATGGATATAGTTACATTTAGATATCTCATTAGTCTCACAGTTTCTGAAAAACTAGAGATGAGGCTAATGGATGTCGTAACGGCATACCTATACGGGAACCTAGACACAGATATTTATATGAAAATCCCAGAAGGATTCAAGTTGCCTGAAGCAACATCAAAGAGTGCGCACTCGATAAAACTAAGACGAGCATTGTACGGCCTGAAGCAATCCGGAAGGATGTGGTACAATCGCCTTAGTGAATACTTGTCTAGGGAAGGTTATAAGAATGATCCCATATGCCCATGCGTTTTCATAAAGAAATCAGAAAATGGATTTACTATAATTGCAGTTTATGTGGATGACATAAACTTGATTGGGACTCCTGAAGAGCTCAAGAAAACTTCTGATTATCTAAAAAGGGAGTTTGAAATGAAAGAACTTGGTGATACTAAGTTTTGTCTCGGCCTGCAGATCGAGCGTAACTCTAGTGAGATTTTAGTACATCAATCATTATATACTGAAAATTTGTTAAAGAAATTTAATATGGATAAATGTCACCCACTAAGCACTCCCATAGTAGTTAGACCTCTTGATATTCATAAAGATCCATTTAGACCTAAAGAGGAACATGAAACTATTCTTGGTTCTGAAAAACCGTATTTAAGTGCTATTGGTGCTTTATTGTATTTAGCTCAATGTATTAGACTAGATATATGTTTTTCTGTTAATCTATTAGCTAGATACAGTTCAGAACCAACTCTTAGGCATTGGAATGGAATAAAGCAAATATTTAGATATTTGCGAGGAACCACTGATATGGGATTGTTTTATTCTTGTGGTACTCTTCACTTGATTGGTTATGCAGATTCAGGTTTTCTCTCTGACCCCCATAAGGGTCGATCCCAAACAGGGTATGTATTTTTGAATAACAATGCAGCTATTTCTTGGAGATCGACCAAACAAACACTTGTGGCTACATCGTCGAACCATGCTGAAATATTAGCCCTGCATGAAGCAAGTAGAGAATGCGTATGGTTGAGGTCACTTGTGCATCACATCAGAAGCAGTTGTCAGTTGGCATCAGCTACCAAAGAGCCGACAGTTATCCACGAAGATAATGCCGCATGTATTGCTCAAATTCAAGCTGGCTTCATCAAGGGAGATCGAACAAAGCACATCTCACCAAAGTTTTTCTACACCCACGAACTTTAGAAGAAAAGGGAGATTGAAGTCAAGCAAGTACGGTCAAGCGACAATCTTGCGGATCTCTTCACCAAAGCTTTGCCCAAGTCTACTTTCCAGAAGATGGTGTACGGCATCGGACTGCGACGGCTCAATCACCAAACAAATTGATGTAATAAGGAGGAGATATAATCAGGGGGAGAGATGTAATAGTGATAATGTAATAGTTAGGCGGAGGGCATCCTGAAGATGCAAATTTATGCGCGCTGTACTCTTTTTCCTTTGGTAGGGTTTTTCCCACAGGGTTTTCCCATCAAAGGTTTTAACGAGGCAGCATTATGCACACCCACCATAGTTCCTGAAGAACTAAGATTGTACTCTTTTTCCTTTGATAGGATTTTTCCCACTGGGTTTTTCCATCAAAGGTTTTAATGAGGCAATCATTGATAAATGGTGGTCATCTAAGGGGGAGTGTTATGAAACGGTGGTTGCATCGGATATAGATGCCCACCGGATAAATACCCCTAGATTCATGGGATAGGAGATTTCCCCGTCTCTATCCCAACCTCCAATTATGCCTATATATATAGGGGGGTAAATGAATAATACAACAGGTTTTTTCCCAACAAGAATGGTGTTTTTGCAACCCCCTCCTCTTTTTTTATTTGGAGTACTTAGCGGTCTATCCCTGGTCAAAAGACCAAAATAGCCTAAAGGACAGCCAAATTGTATGACAAAAATACCCTTGTCATTTTTAAAATTTTTATTTGATGCCACTCCATTTAAATCGAAACATGTAATCCTATGTTCTACAGGTCATGGGATGAACCCTAGACCTAAACCTAACCGAACCAAATTGTTCGCCGACGAATCTAACCTAACCCTAAACCCAAGATCTATAGGCTATAGGAATGAACCCTAGACCTCCTATGAATTCTAAACCTAACCAAACTCCTCTATCCCTCGTTCCATCTCGTCTCCGCTGCTCACCACCGTACCGCTATGGCGGCAGCGAGCAGCGGAGGCTCAAGATCATGCCGCTATTCGCTGCGCCGTTGAGGATAGGTGGAGGCATTTTGGATTTGGGCGAGGGTAATTTCGATCGGGTTTTGGCACACAGCGCACGGATCCATGATCAAGCACGGCAAACAATAACCATCTTCTGGCCGTCCTTCACCCCAAACCGATCTGTTGTCAGGGACCACAGCCACATCACCTTTTATTTATTTATTTTTTTATCATTAAACAGCTATTCTCAGTTTTGGTGTTTTATTTGTGTGTTTTTAGGTGTACCTAGGTTTCTTGGCTGATACAAAAAGCAGGCTGATATACCCAAATGATGTTCCATCTCGGTGGGGTTCAAGGCCCTAACATGCATGCATGCATGCGCAAAGGATCTAACCAACCAAACAATAGGATAGGGCACTGATTCATATCTTTTCCTGTGAAGAACACAAAGAAATCCGAAAACACCCATATTCCAAAGCTCGGGAAGCCGTTACTGTAACTTTGAAGCCGGATGACAAGGCCAGCTAGAGCAGACCAGCTCAAGAGGCAGAACCAGGGAGATTTTATGTTTTGCTTCTCCAGAATCATCTTGGGTGCTGCTATACACACAATTGCTTCCTCGGGCGGGCTTCTTCGATGAAGTACGTAGCTCTCAGAGACCGCCGTCTTCAGCTTTGGGGATATCTGGGGCTTCTGCACTCGCAGCCCGGGATGAGGAGTGGGTGGCACAATGTTATCTTCGGGGTTAACCATCTATCTTGGGTGCGGTCGTCAACCGAGGACTACAGGAGCCAGCCGACCCCGAACCCAAGGTTGATAGAGCATCTCAGTGTTTTTTTCCCATTCCACACCCCCCCCCCCCCTACGCCACCCAATCCAATTTGAAATCTAAGGCAAACTTGTTCAAGTTCATCCACTATAACATGCTTCAGAAACAAAAGCGACACTACACTAAATGCATGTATCGTTCACAAACAATTTTAGGAAAATGCTTTACAGCCTTCCAGTCTTCCACCTTCAGCAACTCGCCGATCATCTAGGGCTTCAATAAATCAAAAGTAGACCAGACCAACACCCATCAAATCTGCAGACGCGGAGTTGGAGAGATGGAGAGACAGAGGGTGGCGGCAGTAGTGGTCTCACCTTGAGGCTTGAGGTAAGGTGGGAGAGAGGGAGCAGCCCTGTGCTATTTGGGGCTGGGGGCGGAGGGCTTCGTCAGCTTGGCCGTGGGCTCAGCCGGGGCCAACACAGGCTCCTCTACTACAGCAGCCGTGTAGTTTTACATCATTGAGTACAAGCCTCCTACTATCACAATAGTCTAACTATTGTGATAGCTAAGCAGCGTGTTTTAGAGAGAGAGAAGGAGCATTCAACACAACATATGATGATAGGAAGTTTAGAGGACATGATTATATAAAGGAATTATTGCATTTCTCGCATGAGTCGGACACCTCTATAAATCATATACACCGCCATACTGGCTAGTTTTAGTAAAGACAAGAACAAAAATGCTGTTCTGGGGAGCGGAGCCGAGTGGGGGGGGAGGGTAGTATCTCATGATTTGTGCACCAATTGAACAAGTGGTGATGTGTCGAGAGCTGCAAACTCATTCACAGCAGCTAGCACAGCAAGTCCCAGCCTCGCAGCATCCTCATCACTCGGTGCCTGCCACCAAAATTTGAATCAATTTTTAGTTCCTCGTGTTGAGGGGGAAGATTGTGTGGCAGCTCCAGGAACCAAACAGGTTATAACCTACCTCGATGTTGAGGGGGAGAAGAGGGTCATGAAGCGAGAGCCTCAAGAGGAACCACCCACCATGGCCTGAGACCCTAACCTGCATGCGATCATCACTACATTAATCTACACAGTCCAGAAGGATCATTTTTTTTCAACAGGATGATACCACCCTATGGTGTGTTTCCTACTCTGGGACCCGATTTTGGCTCCCTTGATATTTACTAACTATATCCTAGAATTTAGGGGTGGGGAAATTAGTCATGATTATCGCTCAGGATAGTTCCTAGATGTGTAGTGCATGCTTCGTGAAGCATTGTTGTCTTTCTATCGGTTTAGAATTACAAGGATAATGAACATACCCCTTCATAGTTAATGGCTGCTTTCTGCAACTTTGAATCGGAACCGACTCTGTCCTCCAACTGTTTCAACACTGCCTCTCCATACTCGCGGAAAGACCTGGAAGCAGCATAACACTGGGGGCTATTACCTCTGATGATGATGACGACTTAATTGATATAGAAATTATGGAGTTCCAGTATTAGGCGCCCCTAATTATTGTAATATTTTAAGCAAAGAATTTAATGAACAAACACTAAATCCATTGTAGTTAGAATGCCTTCATAAATAGCAAACTATCTTTAATTAGAGGGGATTTTCTCCTTCTGTTTCTTAATGAATTAGAATGGATCGTACGAATGAATTAGAATGGATAGTATGAATGAATTAGAATGGATCGTACAAATAAATTAGAATGGATACATTCGTGCGAATGAATTAGAATGGATCGTACGAATGAATTAGAATGGATCGTACGAATGAATTAGAACAGATACATTTGTGCGAAAGAATTAGAATGGATCGTACGAATAAATTAGAATGGATCATACGAATGAATTAGAATGGATCGTACGAATGAATTTGAATGGATACATTCGTGTGAATGTATTAGAATGGATACATTCGATGGATCGTATGATCCATTCTAATTTATTAGTACGATCCATTCTAATTCATTCGTAGGAGCTATTCTAATTCATTCGTACGAACTATTCTAATTCATTTGTATGAATGTATCCATTCTAATTCATTCGTACGATCCATTCTAATTCATTCGTACTATCCATTCTAATTCATTCGTACGATCCATTCTAATTCATTCGCACGAATGCATTAGAATGGATACATTCGTTCGATCCATTATAATTCATTCGTAGGATCCATTCTAATTTATTCGCACGAATGTGCCCATTCAAATTCATTCGTACTAATGAATTACAATGGATCGTATGAATGAATTAGAATGGATACATTCGTGCGAATGAATTAGAATGGATCGTACGAATGAATTAGAATTGATACATTCGTGCGAATGAATTAGAATTAGAATGAATTAGAATTAGAATGGATACATTCATTCGTACGATCCATTCTAATTCATTCATACGATCCATTCTAATTCATTCGTACAACTCATCATCAAGATGGAGTCCACTCATACAAGATTGATAAGAAATTTATGACCAACTCCAAGATTGGTGCTGAAACCTGACCAAGCAACTTGGCGCCAGAGGCATGCCAAGTAACCTTTGGCGGGTAGATAGTCCTACCTTGTATGTCTACTAGTAAATGCCTGTGCCCGTTAGCACTTAGACGGCCGCTAAAGGCTGCCTTTGGGGTGAAACCCTTGTTAGAGAGAGAGAGAGAGAGCACTAATTAACCTTTCAAAAAAAGTAAAAATTAACATCAAATGGCCATTAAATGTCATTGAATAGGTATGTATCATCTTTATAATAGGCTTTTAATATCTTTATAGTAGGGTTTTTATAGGATTTATGAGAGCCGTATTCACACACGGGAGAGAGGGGCGACTCGGCTTGAAATTGGAAGAACCGATTTGGGTGGAGAAGAGGATTCCGGCATTTATTACCTACCTAATTTAGGGTAGCTATGATTGGGGATTGGGGGCCATTTATTAGTAAGCCAGACAATTTGGGTCAATAGACGGCCATGATATATACATAAAATGGGACGGCTAAGACCGTTTTTTTTGTCCTAGTCAGCACAATACCGCCATGCCATGTTATATAGATATTTGACATAGAGTATGCAATTTATACTACCATCATTAATCTTCTATGATTCGTGGAAACAAAAAACTGGAATCGAAAAAATGTCACATCCTTCCTAAATCCCTATTGAGCTATGAATCAGAAATGTTAAGTAAATATAATTGGCACTTATTGAAAGAAGGCAGTGTATGAAATAGATTTTACAGCTAACAAAAAATAAACATGGTAAAATCAATTTGGCATACCCTCCTTTAAGTTGTGCATGGTTTTGATCAATCTTCAACCTCAGTTCCACCGCCACAGCAGATTCTTCCAGGCCCTCGACTAAATCAGTCAGAACTTTGCTCCCACTGCTTGAGCCTGAAGCTCTGACAGAAGCAAGTTTGTTCAGGAGTTTGACCTGCAGAAAAAGAAGACTTAGAAATTGAAATAAAGGAAAACGAAGGCATAGGTGAAAGATGGCCCTCTCAGTTCGCCTTGTATGCCAACTAAAGCCATGAGGTGAACTCAATACCCGGCCAGGCGTAAGATTTTGACAAATATGAAAGCTAAAATCCTAAAAAGCAAAAAAAAAAATCAATGTAAACTATTTGTATACTTGAATAGGAGGGTTGTGGATATGTAATATTGAAAAACAGTGTCCAAAAGATTTAGATGCATATCTGACAAATAGGATATTACAAGGTGCATGCGCCCACCATGAGATATGCTCCATCATCAAGCCAATGGTTCTCCTTCAGTGCACCATGACCACTGGTTTCGATAGCCAAGTGTGACTCCTCACCAACAGAATTCTACAAATGTTTGTCGCTTTAGATAGAAGCTACACTGGTAGGAATACAGGTTTGATATGCTAGAATTTCTTTTAGAAATAATGAGAAATGACCAAATAGGTTATCCTTCAGAGCTAAATTATTCATCGATAACTCCACCCAATAAATTAAGCAATAAGCTAGTCTAGAGCATACACTTCAGAAAATATCACAAGTGTTGATCTAAATTCATTAGAATAACCATCAGTATCCTACCTACCATGAGTTCGATTGCAGGAACTCATAGGTTAATATAGCCTTTTTGATGTTCCAAAACTCAATGTTAACACATCGTTTTATCAAAACTAGCATCAGAGTTATAGTCAAAACTAGTATCAGTGTTATAGTGATCTCACAGTTGTTTGACAAAGGCAAAAACAGCTTGCAAAGCATCACCCCAGCATAAGACATAATTGGTAAACCCAATAAAGATGTATGGTGATGCAGGCACAACCTAACGCTGCAATCACTAAGTTAACACCCTTGTGATCAACTAGCTAGAATTATTATCAATATATCGCACTAAGCACCCAAATAGTAATCAAACAGACGATTATTTATCATAGAACAATAGTAGATATGCAATAGAATACAATTAGGAGCAATTCCACACACCCACACAGAAATCAGCACATAATAAATAGAGGACTGCAATCATATTTTATATAGAAAAACATGCAAAACAGGGCAGCAAGGGTACCAATCAATCGCGGGACTGACGGGCAACGTTCTGGGCAACTCTGGGGCGTCGAAGATGGCAAGGAAAGGCCGAGGACAGCGGTAAAGGTAGGGATTTAAAAAGATAGTGGCGGGTGCGTGATGTGTTGCGGTAACGGCTTGCGCGGAGGCGGCGATGATCCTAAAGGTACTCTGAAAGGTTAGGGCGCGGTTGCGAAGGTGAAGCGGGAGATGATGCGCGGAGCGGGGATCTTGTGCAGGTAAAGGCGATAGAAGAAAACAAAAAATAGATCAAAGACGACGAAAGATGAAGATAAAAAGGATGATACCACTTGGGTTTCCGTCGTGGGGTGCGAGGATGCGCCGAAATCCCTCCACGGAGTAAGGCCGAGCATTGAAACACACCGGATCCTTCGGAAAAGCAAAACCAAGTCCTCTCGAAGCGAAGTCAAGGAAGAAGAACCATCCCGAGGCGAAGTCGAGAAATCAAGGTGACGATCAAAGGCACGAGCCGTTCCCGGAGAGAGTTTTCTCAAAGCAATTCAGATCTGATTTCTCTTCTTTTCTTCATGCATTTAGAGATCTAAAATTTGTATTGGAGGGCTTAGATCAAGGGGAAATAGAAGGATTAAGGGTGGGGATTCATTGGGCTAAGAAAGGAAAGGAAAAGGGAGAGAAAAACGGGGAAAAAGAGAGAGAACGGAAGAGAGAGGGGGCCGGTTCGGTGTCCGCGCGGAAAAGGGACAAGAGGAGAGAGAGAGGGACATGGATAGGAGAGAGGGGGTTCGGCTAGGGTTAAAGCCCTTTTGGGTGCCACTTGGATGCTACATCATTTATGGGGGTGCCAGGATGGTTTATGGGCTGTAATTGACGTGTCATGTCAATTAAGAGGGTGCCAGAGTTGCCCGGGAGTGCCAGAATAGTCCCGAACGCTCCCGTTGCCAGACTGCATGCAGAATTTTATTATTTCAGCCAATAATCACCTCCTGAGGCCCAGATCTACACCGAATAGCCCTCGAAAGCGGTCATGAACAATCCCCCACAATATAGGACTACATTTAAGTGCAGAAAATGGTAAATAAAAGCCCTAAAACATCTAAACGGGCCTCGAAATAACTGAAACGCAGCAAACAACAACCGAAAGTAAACTAACAAGTCTCTACTACAGATAACTGAAATAAACGACTGAAACGAAGTCCGATCGATGCATCTCAAGGTGCATCATATGGCCATCACATGAGTTGTCCACCACAAAAGCCTGGTGCAATGAACGCTTTAACCAAGCTTTGTACTTCTGATGGTGAGCGATGGCCAAGGGACGGCACGCCCAAGTGCGCGTATCAGTGGAAGGTCTCTTATGCTAATAAGGACTGTAGCAAATGATATCACACAACGTACAGTAGACCTAACATCATATTTCAAGTATTGCTATATGGAGGGCCACATTGATTAAACTGACCTATTTGGACAATAACACGGCTCGTAGGATTGGAGCACAACGATACGGTGCAATATTTAGTATATATAAAAACGAATCAACTAAACTCGCCCAAAATCAGTTAGATAGGCTTGCTACAACCCATTTTGCCTCAAATAAAACTCCTACAACCCATTTTGCCTCAAATAAAACTCTATTCCCTCTTGTGATATGATATGGACAAATTCAATTAAGAAGTGTTTGAAGAATAGAGGATCTAAACAAATAGTCCCAACACCACAAGTCCTGCCAAAATACAATCTCTACCATCACCAAGCAACCAATGAAGATGACCACTAAAGCCATGGTTTGCATTCCCTTCCAAAAATAAGGCCTCTGATGAGAAACAGAGTCCATATTTGGGGGAAAAAACAAAATACTGCCAGAAAATGTTCTCTCCATAGCCTAAGCCCATATGTACAGACTAATAATAGTTGAATTCATCTCCTCGGCGTGGTTTGAATCCTTGTTGTCCCCTTTTCCTTGCCTTTCCTTCTTCATACTGCAGGAATCTGCCCTAGTTCTTTTGCTGAAACACATCATGTGAAGCCATAGTTTTACCCGAAAACTTGCCTTGATCGATATTAGCTAATCTTTCATTAGTCAGAAGACTAATTGCATGTTATTAGTCTTTATTTCTATTGTTGTGTTTCAGTTTGTTATGGGTTAAATTTCAGCTTTTAGGAATGAATGAATATTCTTGTTAGATCTTGACCCATGCTCGTTCACTGTTTACATAAACATCAAGTTATACGATAAGAATGATCATTGTTTGCAGTATTTATTGATTGCTATGAGCTATACTGAACAATCAAACCTAGTTGTATTGATTAGAAGGTTGCCATTTAATTTGGGGTTGTAGTGTGCCTATCGGGTGCCTGCATCCTATACTATGTCAAAATAGTATACATCAAAGGCACGTGAAAAAACCTAACCAAACTACTCCAATGACATCAAATTATCCTCCAGTTAATTGTCCTCTAGAGATTGCGGAGCCTTCATTCAAAGTTTGACTTACCAACGGCATAGTGGCATACTAATGTAGTTTTATTCATCATGTATATTTGAAACTTCAAACAATATACAAAATTGAGCTCATATACAAGTATAACCCCGTGGTAATTATATATGAGTTAAATCTCACCAAGCGAATTGCTTCATCGATGACGTTTTTGTAACCTCTTTTGAACCGGTGATGCTTCCCTCCTTCAAAAACATAGAACCAATTAGAGGTTAAACATGTGAGATGATTAAAAACCCACATCATTACTTACCAAGTTTCTTTTCGATAAATGCAGTCAATCCATCCGAAGTCACACTGTCAGTGACAATAGTTGTTCCTGGATGCTATTTGCAAGTACACAAGCATATGAAAGTAAATGCTGTTGCACTATAATGTAAACTTAATGTGGCGGTCGCTATTCTGAAATCTTACTTGCTCAAGAACAATAGCGGACATTAAAGCAATCAGTCGATTGCGGTTGAACTCGAGGCCATTGGAATATACTGCAGCAGATCTGAAAGGAAAACAAAATATTCAGAAATAATTTAATAGACGTTAGAAAACAACGAAGTAATAGAAAACATCCATTATCACCTGTCAACATCTGTATCAAAGATGATACCTAAGTCAGCCTTATTTTCGAGGACTGCCTGCGTTATAGCCTTCATCGCGTCTTTATCTTCAGGGTTGGGAATATGATTGGGGAACAAACCTGATGCTCAATATAAAATTGTAAATTCAATCCGTATACTTCAGGTTTAAGAATTCTTGAGATACTTATATTTAGATATTACCATTGGGCTCCAAGAACTGACTGCCAGGAGTAATTGCGCCTAGAGGTTCAAGTACCTTTCCCTGTTAAAAGCATCATTACGACAGCGCAAAAGAGGTGTATAGTTGCAGGCACTGTTTTAAAACTCGGTAAAGCCCTGCCGAGTCAGATCGAGTCAACTCTACTCGTCCAGATTTCGAGTCGAGTTATTGGACGAGTTGGACCGAGTTGGGATAAAACTCGGCCGAGTCAGACCGGGTTTACTCGACTCGGCTGGTTTTCGAGTCCAATCTGAGTTTTGAGTTTTTGTACACTGTTTGTAGGGTCCAACTAATCCATAAGCGGACTGATTTTACATATTAACATAATCAAATAGTAATGGCAGGGAACTAGAAAGAGACACCAAGTACACATCTTTGTCGAAGATAATGCATGCTTAAGTGACATAACATGTATGGCCAGAGGTAGGTTGAAATTTATTTTCTATAATGAACTGTATGTATGTATGTATATCCACACACATATATAGGAGTCCAAGTCCTAATTGTAATAGGAATCCAACTCCTAAGTGTATTAAGAGTTTGAGAGTCCTAATTGTATTAGGTCTCCTAGTCCTTAGCATAATAGAAGTCCTACTCCGAATAGGTCCCATATGGCTTAGAGGCTTAAAAAAGAAGGCCCCAAAGCCCTCTCTTTTCATTAATGAATGCTGAATAAAAATATTATGAAGCTCTTTACTTTAACGTGAGTTGTGATAGCTTCTCTTCCCTGATAGTGAGAGACCTAGAATTACCCGATGAGAGGTCAACAACAGGAGACCATAGGATGAGATGCCCTAGTAATCATCTCATTTATCTCTCTTTATCACTATTGTCATCTCCATCCATCAAAACCTTCACCCCATCAATTATTTTCATATAAATAGTCGTTAAAACCGTCTGAATCCCATCTAAACCTAGCTACAGCAAGATTTTGCCTTCCCCGGCTTTGCCCCCCACAAGATTCGCCACTTTTCATCACCAATATCCCGCAAAAACCAAATCTTACCCGTGGAGTCCAGATCTGATAATCCTTTGATTATCTCCACGTCCAACAGATGGATCACTACCAAACTTTTAACCTACCTTCCCTACATCTAGGCCTACCTACCCACTTAGTTTCATCCCGATCTGAAAAACATAAACTAGTAAAAAGACCAAAATGCCCATCTGTTGTCCTGAAAAACTGCATGTTCCTAACCCCCAACCTTCACCTAGAGTGTGATCCTTATCTTTTTGCGGGAACCCATCCCACATCATTAATGCTTGCAATTCTAGGTGTAGAGATGGATTACTACTTGCAATTATTGGTCTCACCTGCGTACGTAAGAATCTCTCATGTTCTAACAATTTGTCACCAAACCTCCTTATAGCTCTCCTTTTCATTATAAACACTCTTTCATTTCTCCAGCATCTAGAGCTTCAAGCAATTTGATTGTTCCCTCGTGATCTCTTTGTTCCTTCCTGATATCTTTCCAACCAATAAAATTAAGTAGGTTTGTAGTTTCGGTTTCAGTCCACCTACCGATGGTCGGTTTCAGAGTTTTGGTGGTTTCGGTTTCATTTTTTAAATTTAAAATAATTACAAAATATAAAAATAATACAAAATCATTACATCGGTACCCACTTCATAGTGGTCATGTTTTTGAAAGAGCGTGGCTTTTGCTTTACCCCAACTTTTTGTCAAAAAGTTGAAAAATCGTGATTCTGAATTTTGGCTAAGTTTAGAGGAAAAAAAAGATTTTGTGAAATTTTTTTTTATAGATTCAAAGTATTTTACCAAACTTCGGGTTTTTAAGTTGATCTTATACTTCTAGATTTCTAAGAAGATTTTTTCCGGTCCAAAATAGGTTCTTATTTTATCAAATTTTCTTTTTTAGCCAAAAGTTGTATAGTCAGATTTTGTATAGGAACTGAAAAAATTACATTTTGATTCCTTTGGATTTTGATTTTTCTGATATTTTTATTAAATCCAAATGGGGCGTATTTGCTTATTTACATAAAATAACTTAAAGTAAATGGAGATCATAAAGATCATTTACTTATCCTGAACCCAGTCCCACTTTTACTGAGTGCTGAGTTCCGAAACCGGAAACTAGAGGGTTTCGGGACCGGTTCCGACCGAAACTGATCCGAAACAGATCGGTTTCGGCTGAAACTCCAAACCCTGAACAACCATACTACAGAAAGTGAAAAGTTCATCAAATGTAAGCTGATAATCTGGCCAATGTTCTTGCACCAGAACTTCATATTGTAATTATCACATGTGAATATTTGTCATAATTCAAAAATGATGTAGTTCTAGTCATGTGACAATTGGATCCAGATCTCATAATGAGACATGTATTGCTCATGATTGGACCTCTAACCCAGATCTAACGTAGCTATGATAGCAATTGCTGGAAGAACACCCACCAATCGAAACCTTGATATCAAAAGTTTGATTTGTTGCAGGATCCACCATCAAAACTCGATACCAAATGCCAATATGAAGATCTGAACTGATATTACTTATGACGGTCAGATCTGAACCAACAACAATAATAGAAGTTGCACTGATCCACATCCTAGATCTGATCTAATAATCACGAGGCATATAAAAGCAAACAAAAAGACTGCAGAATTAAAACTTACTACCACATGTATTCAAAATACATGATCAGAAGAAAGCATACATGAAGGAAAGTGGTAAACTAAATAGACATAAGATGGTACATAAGTTGGCCATGGAAAAATACATGATCAGAAGAAAGCATACATGAAGGAAAATAGTAAACAAAAAAGATAAAAGATGGTACAGAAGATGCCCATGGATATGCTGCAATGAAACATGGCAATGACTCTACAACCTCCTTGGCCTGATCTGGATGAATCTGCTACAAATAAACCTAGCAATGCCTCTGCAATATCCTTGGCCTGATATTGATGAATCTGCTTGCAATGAACTCTGGTGATGACCTGCAACCTCCTGAATAAGAACTGCAGAGACATACCTGAAGATCTGACTCCAGATCCCCACGTGCGGAGAACTAAGCCTGAGGTAGTGAGGTGGTGGGACCTCCCTCGACAAGAATCTCCTTCCCACTCTCTGCCCCTTTCCCTCTAGTTGAGTATAGAAGATTGCACTAAAGAGATTTTTCCACGAGGGGTTAGCCCCTCTATTAATAGAGGGAGAAGATGGGTGGGGACCTAAGGCTTCCAACCTGATTAGGCAATAGGAGGGATCATTCATGGCATATTCCAATTGCCTCCTCAGCATCCGCCTAATTTGGATTCTTTGACTACGAGGATTTAATGTGGAGGTGCCATGCGATAATCCTCCTCATTCTGCTCCATGGCTACAAGGAAGCTTTGTGTCATGTACCAACCCTCATCAATAGCATGCATCCACCTTCCATTCAGGTTTGATCCACATAATCAACAAAGATCTAGGATGATGAGGACCATAGTGGTCGGCCCCTTTCCCTTTCTTTCTGCTCTCCAGGATATCTAGGAAAATCAAGGGGTGTGGTACATCATGGATCTTCCATATCATCGGCCCCTTGTTCCATATTTTGGCAATGTATGCAATACCCATAAGTGTACCATATCTAGGTCCATATACGGTATCATATGCCCATCACTCATGTGGTGTGTTCACACCTGGATTTGGTAATGGAGTCTCAATCATTGGGTCTCCATATGAAAACCTTTATTGTTCCTCTTTGATTAATCCAAGTGCGGCAATAATCCATACTCAATGTTGTCAATGTGGCTAAGCAATGCCTAGGCGACCAGGTTAGCCTAGGAGGCGCCTAGGCAAGGCCTGGGCAACAAAGACTTTGTTTAGTACATACAACTAGAAAATAGAAAATACCTTAAGGATCGGACATAGATTATATAGAAATAAATAGAAATAAGGGAGTAAAGAGAAGACTTAGACAGAGAGGAAGGAAGGAGGGAGTATCACAAAACTAAAAAAAATAAAAATAAACAAAACATGATGTCGCCTAAGCTCATCGATATTTCCAGTAGTCGTCGGTGGTTGTCGTTCCTACCTCCTGCTCCTTACCCTCCTCTGTTTTACTTTATGAGAAAGTATTGTGCAGGACTTGGGTTCAAGGGAAAAATAGTGGGTAGTGGATGGGTTATAAGCAAGGTACAAAATCTCGAGATATTTCGCGAAATATCTCGGTTTTCTCCAACATCGGCACGAAATTCCTATTGTGACATCGAACGAAATAGGAATCACGATAATATCGTGATATTTCACACGATATATTTGTCGGCACGAAATATCGCGATATTTCGTGGAAATTTCGAGACATTTCGGGAAATTTCAAGACATTTCAGGAAATGTCGAGAAATTTCGGGATTTTAGCAACGAAATGGTGGGACTGACTGGTTATTAAAGGGGACTGGGGGTTTCGTTCTCAGCAGCTTATTTACATATAATAACATTAAAGTAAATGTCGTCTTACTTAATTTTTATTTTCTCCATTTACTTTAAGTTATTATATGTAAATAAGCAAATACACCCATTTGATTTCAATAAAAATATCAAAAAAATCAAAAACCAAGTGAATCAAAAAGTAGGTTTTCAGTTTTAGTAGGAGAAAACAGTTTTTTCGGTTTTTCATAAAATTTGTATATTGAGAAAAGTGGTTAAATCAACTCATTTTTAGCTCAAAAAATTCCACAAGATGTAGAACTACAAGTTCATCTAGAAAATCATGGTCCGTCAAAGAAAATTTTGAATGTATAAAAATTTTTCTTTATAAAAACTCATTTTTTTAGACTTAGTAAAAAAACAATGTTTTGCATTTCAGCATAATTTTTGCACGATTTCAAACTTGCACAACTTTCTTGTTTTAAGTCCGTTTTTAAAATCGTTTGAAGCATTATTTTAACAATCAACTAATCTTTATTTTGGAAATATTTTTATCCACAAAAAAGATTAAAATCTATTTTAAAAACATAGATCAAAACATGACCAAACAAGACTGCACAAGACTCACAAACTCAAATGTAGAATACATGCTTTGTGATGCTTTACACCTGTAGATTGGGTATAATTATTATCTGAGTGTTCCAAATTGTGTATATATACTTGGTTTATGACTATGCAGAGATTCACTGAAAAATTCCAGTAAAAAATCAATATTTCCACCATTTCTATAAAATCACAATATTTCCACACTGTCGAAATATTTCCACGAAATATTTCCATATCCAGAGGGGTCGAAATATTGACCAAAATGGAAATTTCGAACCTTGGTTATAAGTACTGACTTTCTAGGTCATCACCACCTAGGAAATTTTCGCTGAAATCGCCTAGGAAACTACCCATGCGACACCTTGGCAACACTAGCCATACTAGGCAGTCGACCCTGTGGCTCTATTTGAGCCCATTGGTAGCCAGGCGATGTAGCAGACATATTTGCATGAACACTTTATAAATTGTATTCAACTTAAAATTGCAAAGGGGGTTGCTCAAACAAGCAAATTTACAAGGGTCATGAGAAGTGAGGTCAATCGTCTTTGTTCCTTTAATACTTTATCTCCCTCGTGATTCTTTATCTTCTGCGAAACTTTTGAAGGCGTAAAGATTGTGGTACATGATTCCTCCTGGATTCAAGCTTTTGTCAGCTGGGACTAGTGGTGTTTTGCTACTTAGTCTTCTCGAGTTTACTTTGAGTGTTCTTTATTCTGACTCCAACTTTTCTACGACGTGGCTGGAGAGAAGTCTGGGTATCCAAGTACTTTGAAGTTCAAGTATGTTGTTTCTCACTTGATGTCGTCGTCTTCTTTTTTTTTGCAAAGTCTGGGCGATCTCTTCGGCTATTTTCACGATTTCGATCTCAACTCCCTTTTGATCTTCAATTTCTTTGGCTCTTGTTTTCGGTGAATGTTCCATCCGTCTTTTCTTTACCTTCCCCTCTTATTTATAGGAGTGGAAATTATTTTAACTCCCATGGGTGGTTATGTAACTCCCAGGGAAGTTTTAAAACTTCCAGGTGGTTTCTATAACTTCCAATGAAGTTTTAAAAACTTCCTAGGTGGTTTTTGTAATTTCCAGGGAAGTTTTTAAAACTTAATTCCCAGATGATTTCTTTAACTTTTCGGAGGTTTCTGCAACTCCTGGGGATCTTTTGGTAATCCCCTGGGTGGACGGAATCAGAACCGTTCGTTTGCAACTTGCGATTCAGGATGCACTTGGACTTAGTCGAGTCTGAATCTACTTGTTAAAATTCATACTTGATTGTTTATGATGCGGTCTTTTTTAGTCGACTTGTTGGAAAAGGTAAGATTGTAGCTTTACCAAGTTTGCAGCCGGTACATATAGATAAAGAAGAAAAAGGGCAATGACATAGAGCTCCGGTCTGGAGTAATCTTTTAAGTTGTGACTCAGAAATATGATCGAGTCTCCGGTGCCACAAGTCGGCATCGGGAGAAGCTAAACTACAGACGCCAGGAAGAGGAATGAGGGGAAGATGAAGATGCTCGAGGTGGTACAGCCCGCCTGACCTATAACCAGCGCCAATCATCTGTCCGGTACGTGGATCGTACACAACACAAGAAAATGGAAAAAAAGTCACAACACAACTAGAATCACAGAGGCTGCTAATAGAAATAAACTGCATGCGATGCTGGGGGACATCAAACACAGAGGGTAAAGAGAGACGGCCGGTAGGCTCTGTAGTGGCGGTGATCGATCCACACTACGAGATGGTTAAAAAAGAACCATCAGCAGCGTGTATTGACGGGATGTGTGGTGCTGGTCGACAAGCGGTGAATAGGGAAGCATCGGGAGTCATGTGATAGGAGGCCCTAAAATCTAGGATCCAAGTAGCAAAAGTACCGGGAGTGGCCAAGTAAACAGAGGAGCTGGAGGCACTGGAAGCCTCGGCGGAGCTGAAAGCTGTCTACTGGTCGAGACGTAGCTGGAGCTGGGCAAGCTGCTGCTGAAAGAGCTGGACAGTATCAGGAGCGTCCAGGCTACTATGAGGAGAAGATGGAACCATGCAAGGGGAAGACGGAACAGTAACAGTGGCAGCGATGGAGCCCACTGGTCGACCACGACCCCGGGTCCCTACCGCTTCTCGGGGTATAACTTCCAGCAAGTCGCGATAACATGACCTGTTTGTGGCAGTGAGTACACACAAAGCGATCACGGGTAGGAGCGAGAGTAGTAGAGGTAGCTGGGGCCACAACGAGGACGCCTGTGTAGTTAGATGGGGAAGGAGGGGTCCTGGTGGCGATAGTGCGCAGCCTAGTCTCCTCGGCGACGAAATCGGCAATCGCGGCATCTAGGAGTGGAAGCAGATCCCGGTGGATCAAGGCACTGGCAAGTGGGCCATACTCTGGGCGAAGGGCCATCAGGAACTGGTAAAGCCGACGGCACGGCATTCGGCCTGGTGAGCTGCACGGCATTCGGCCTGGACGAGAGGGACTAGTGACTGAAGCTCCCGGCAGTAACCGCGAATCTGTGTGTGAAACTGCTGGATCGTGCGATCACCCTGCTGCTCAGACTGGACCTGAGAGAGGAGGGTATACTCGCGAGCACCGCTAGACTCCACGAAGCGCTCCACTAAGTAATGTCATATTGTGGCGGACGTGCCGAGAGCGGCAAGGTCGGCTCACAACGTCCGGTCGAGATAGATGCGACAAGATAGACGGCGACACGTGCATCACGAAGTCGCCATGCCTGAAGAGCGAAGGGAAAGGCCAGACTCAGGATAGGAAGAGTCCCATCGAGTTGCCCAAGGAGGCCACGACCGAGCAGTGTGGTCTGAACAGTAGCCGCCCATGCCTCTCAGTCGGTGGAGGAGACAAGCGGAAAGTCCGTCGAGCTCGGGAGAAAATCCCGAATATACTTATACGGGAGGGTGTCACAGAGAGGAGGCGCAGTCAAGGGGGACATCCACGGAGGATGAATCGGCCATGGTTAGGTGACAGAGGCCACAATACCACACGGACAATCAGCACACTAGAACGGATTCGGTCGTCGTCGAGCTAAGGGCAGATCTGAGGGGTCGCCAGATCTGAGTGCAGAACGCGCGGATATGAGGCTCGAGCAGATCTGCGCCGACGTCGCACAGATCTGAGGCAGACCGACGGGGGAGGCAGACCAGATCTGAGGCTCGGGTAGATCTGTGCCAGCGTCGCGCGGATCTGAGGCAGATCTGTGCTGGCGAGGTAGCGCTGGAGACGTGCTGGAGACGGATCTGTGCAGGCGTCGCGCGGATCTAAGGCAGACCGGTGAGGGAGGCAGACCGTATCTGAAACTCGGGATCAGATCTGAGGTGGTTCGCCAGAGGAATCAGAATCTTGCTTTGATACCATGTGATAGAGATTACCTAGCATGGAGAGAGAGGGAGAGAAGAGGAGAGAGAGCTAGGTTTTGGGGAGAATGGATAAACATCTCATTAGGCCATAGGCCAGATATATAGGTGCCCAAAGGGGGGTATCCTGTACATGTAGTCTACAGGTGTGGGTCTCCTATATAGGGAATCTATGCGTATGTGTATCCGCTATACACTATCCCTAACAACTTTTATTGGTTTTCATTCTCTTTTTCTTTATTTCCTGAAACAAGTCATTTAATAGTGTAGAAATTATTTGAGGAATTGAGACAAAAGTCTGGGAAAGAAGTGTATGGAACTCATTCCTTCATAGTGTACGATTAGTCCTAGTTATTAGCTTTGTGTCTTGCTTCATTTTCTATATAAGGAGATCTCCTATTGTAATTTACTCAGTTTCTTAAATACAATTACTCAGCCTATTATTATGAAGAGCCAATTTGACCTTATTTTCTCTTTTTCCCTCTTTCTTCTCTGTAGTGAATGGTGCGTTGATGGTCCATCATCATTGGATCTTTTACCACCACAACTCCAAGGTTTTACTATCAAAACCTAATATGTTTACCCTTTGTATAGGCAAATTAGACATTTATATCATTTATAGCAATACATATTACTAAAATTTTTTTTCAAGTGGTCAATATTTCTTCTATTAGATATATCCATAGAAAGTTACCAATCAATTGGAGTTTAGTGATCGGACTCGTAAGTTAACTCAAGTGAATGTCAACTCCATGAGTGAGGATTCAATATCTAGCAAATGTATTCCCAATACCATGATGTTGATTATCCAAGATATAGAGGTGTTTTATGGTAGAATAGATCCTATGATCTGTAGACACGGACACGGGTGTCGAGTGTTGACATGGACACGGGAGTCGGACACGTCAACATCATAAAAGATGGATACGGAGACACGTGGGTATATATATATATATAAAACAAAATTATGAAATTGATATAAATTAAAAATTATTACCCCTTCGGAATTCGACTCCTACACGGTCTACCATTCCCTCTGTTCACCCGATTGGAGAGGGAGAGACTCACAACATTAGGTTTAATAACATGGAGCGATGGTATCATGCCGTGTCGACACGGGTGGCCACAGGAATCCGTGTTGACACAGGTTGACACGGCTCCAAGGGCTCAATTAGAGGTGTCCCCCATATCATAGAATAGATCTCACTTGCTGTTAATTCAATGCCCCCAACACAAGCACATGAGCTCATAATTACCTATGGATTAAGAGCCTTTGAGATTAGAATCAAATCAATTTGACAGTCATAAATTGGTTCTTCATTAGTTGTGCCCTGTTCAGTGTTTCTTGGCACACCTAGCACGCTGCCATGGAAGTTCCCCTCCAATAATCCGGGTAGATCATCCCAAAATATATGGAGGTCGAGTGTAATGAAACAGTTACAATGAACCTATGACATAGTTATCATGTTCGTGATTAAGCCTTACTCCATACACCATGCCACCTATAGTGTAAGAAGTATATCTCGCCCACAACTGTTAATGATATAAAATATTGACCCATCTCATGGACCAATTATATAAAGAAATAAATATATCTCGACAATCAGGTTTTATCAATGTCAAAGTTGCATTGACTTTTAGCATACAATTCCCAACATCAAGGGATCCAGGGATTCAGCATTTATAGCCCACAACCTTAAAACCAGTAAATGGGAAGTCTCTAAAAACCATCCTCTTTCATGATAATAAAAGATAGATTCTTAATTAAAATTAGTAATAAACAACAAAGGGCAGTTCTAGTAGATAACAAAAAGGTAGCATATGAAGAAACAAATAACTAATGTATGTCTTCAACTAGGAAGCACGGATACTTCCCCAGGCCCCCCGTACCCGTGTCGGACACGTGTCGAACACCGACACTCGTCGGACATGCATGTGCCATGTCCCAAGTGCTTCCGGGAGCCGGACACAGCCGAACACTCGCTGGACACGGTGGGTTAACGGGCTGTTTGATATTGGGTCGGGTCACAAGTTGTTGTATTTCGATTCACTTGTCAAGCTGGTTGTAACGGACGGTTACGATTCAGTTTTAACTAACCTATCTGATCCTCTGAAATTTCAGATAGGTTGAAGCCAAAATTGAAACACAGTCGTTCTTTTCCATGCCATTTAGGGCTGTGTGCGATTCACCGATCGGGCTGGGTGTAACTAATGGTTGCGATTCAGTATGCATTAAATTTTTATTTTAGTTGTTTTCTATGAGGTATTTTCAGTTATTGAAATATATATGAATTATAAACACACATAAAATATAAATAAAAAATATTAATTTATTTTACCGTGTCCCTGCCGTACTCATGTCCTTTTTTAGGATTTGCCATGCGGTGTACCTGTGTCGTGTCCTATGATCTGTAGACACAGACACGGGTATCGAGTGTCGACATGGACATGGTCACACGGGAGTCGGACACGTCAACATCATAAAAGATGGGTACGGAGACACGTGGATATATATATATATATATATATATATATATATATATATATATATATATATAAAACAAAATTATGAAATTGATATAAATTAAAAATTATTACCCCTTCGGAATTCGACTACTACACGGTCTACCATTCCCTCTGTTCACGCGATTGGAGAGGGAGAGACTCACAACATTCGGTTTAATAACATGGAGCGATGGTATCATGCCGTGTCAACACGGGTGGACACAGGAATCCGTGTCGACACGGGTTGACACGGCTCCAAGGGCTCAATTAGAGGTGTCCCCCATATCATAGGTCGTGTCGTACCTGTGTCACTGTACTAGTATCAATGCTTCTTAGGTCTTCAACCATGCAATTGGAACAGTCATTCAAATGTTTTTTTAACTTAATGAAATATCTGATAGTTCAGTTCAACACCTAGGTGAGCAGTAAAATTACCACAAAAAATCCGCCTGCTCCATTTCCAGCATCAACGACTATATGGAATCCCTCCAATGGCTTCTCTGAGAATTAATGATCACAAAAATTAAGTAGATTGAAGGTAGATTTTTAAATTTAAACATAGTAATAGTGAAAAGCGACAAGCCATCATGTCTAATACATGTATAGACAAAACGTTAAGACCATCATGATTCCCAACTAATCAATAACCCATGAACATGGTAGATCAAAGGCATAAACTAAACCACAAGTACCAACGATGAACAACTTAGGAGTCTGAAGCAATCTGAATGTCTACCTAGTCAGAAGTGCAACCCTACAATCCAACACTGAAAAAGAATACCTATGTTCCCTGCAGTTTTACGGACCACCTCCACAAGATCAGACGTGTAAACAGTCATGTAATCGACCTTTCTTGCAGCAGCAACAGCGGCTTCTTCTGACTTCTTCAAACTTTCAACTGAGAACTTCCTGTATATATTTGCAGCACGCTCTAAGATGTCTTTGATGTCAGTTTTTCCAAGTCCCCCAGCATTCGTGAAGAACTTAAAGCCGTTGCGATTGTACGGAAGATGGCTGGCTATATACATTCAAAAAATCTCAGCGAAATATAACGTGATATATTTCATAAACAAAATCTTTCAGCATAAGTTGATGAGTAAGAGGAAATAAATTAAGAATGTCAAGCAAACATGGCTTAGTGCTAAAGTTCTACATGTCAGGAACACATGCACCAATGGGACATTAAAAGGTGAAAATTGAATTAAAATCATATGCAATTTGCAATACAGGTTAGAGGTGGCTCCAGCATATGGAATTTGCTTGAGAACTCTGAAAAGAGAAGACCAGGAAAACCTGCACGGATAGGATCGGAGTCAGAATTTTCTAGTAAGGGGGCAAGATGTGAAACCCAAATTCCAAAATGATCCCTCCGGTTACATCTGTTAAGATGTATTCATGTATATACATGTATAGAGGACACATATGTATTGTATATATATTGGCCTTTAGCCTAATGAGAGATAGAATCCCTTCTCCCCAAACCCTAGTCTCTATTTCTCCCTCTCACCTAGGTTTTGGTGTCGTAACATGGTATCAGAGCAGGCCTCCATCTCATGATCGCCTCTCTCTTCTCCGACAAGCTGAAATCGATCATCCATGATCTGAGATCAGATCCACAAGCTGAAGCCTCAACCGACCAGATCTGCATCAGATCTGAGATCTGCATCCCCTCTCGTCATCATCCCCAATGAGATCGACTCAGATCCAGCAGCTGCTCTCTTCTTCAGTCATGAGCTGCCTCGACCTTCCTCCCCGGCACAGAACCCAGATCTAGCACGGATCTAGCACACGTGGCCTCAACGATCACTCTGTGATCAACGCCTGCGATCTAATCTTCGAGATCCTTTGCGACGAGATTGGCTGCACTCCGAGATCATCGACGATCTCCCCTCACAACCGACTGCAAGCTCCTCTCACGGGTAGACCGCAAATCTCATCTCTTGCATCTCCGGTTGCTTCCCCTCCGGATCAGCTGTAGCCCTACGAAATCCAGATCTGCATCCGACCGGCAACGCCCCTCCTTCCTCCGACGACGCTTGCTCTACAGATCTGCGAGCTCTTCACATCGAGCATATCACTTTTCGATAAGATCTTGGATCAGATCTTCCCACCAGAGCCATCACCTTGAGACCTGCGATCGACCAGGCCAGCTGCAGAACTTGAGCGCGCTGCGATCTCTTCTGGCTGTGATCTCCTCTGCCCTACTGTGATCTCCTCCGGCCAGCTGCGATCTCAAGCTATCTGGTGAGATCTGATCTCCAGTTTCCTTCTGTGCACCTTGCCGGGCGGCCCTACGCACCAGATTTGGAGCCCATGTCATCGCAGATCCGGCGAGCCCACACCACCGGACGCCGTAGCCCTTGTATTATGTGTGTTGTGTGTCTTGTGCTCGCCCGTAGTCCGACGAGCGACTTGCAGCCTGCAGCCACCTACGGCCCGCTACCTGAGCCCACCGACCTCCTCTAGTGATGACTTTGTCGATCGTGACCACTTACAGTGTCGCCTCCAGGGTCTCTTCTCTTCCAGTTAGTCTTTAGGTAATTCTTGGCGTGGCCTCTTCATCTGCATTAGCGTCTCCGGTTGCCCCTGTGCCTCCTCTCGCTGCTACAGTTGCACACCCGACTCACCGAGGGCACGGATGTAGTTGATCGGCCTCTATAACTACTATGTCTCAGGCCCTGCTAGAGACTTTCAATCCCTTCGCGAGGAGATAGCTTAGTTTCGCTGTCTCAATAGTCTGCTGCTACCGATGGTTCCTCCAGTGTTTTAGCGCTCTCTGCTTCATCTGGGAGTTCTACCCCCTAGATTCTGGATTCGGGAGCCTCCCACTACATGACTCCGGATGCCTCTCTGCTCACCACTTGTCAGCCTGCAACACATCTCCCATTGATTCACACTGCGGATGATTCTCGTCTAGCCATCTCGCAGTTGGGATCCATTAGTACATCCTCCGATCCCACAGGCCGACTTTCCTTACCCTCTGTACTTCACGCTTTCACACTTCACATGTACCTTATTTCCATTAGTGCTTTATGTGATTCTGGCTGCTTTGTGACCTTTACACTCTCCTCTTGTTCTGTGCAGGATCTACGTACTGGTCAACAGATTGGAGTAGGTCGTAGGACAGGCGGGCTGTATCACATGGAATTTTTTTACTTTCCGACTCCGTCCTTATCTGGGTTCTGTGGGGCGGCTTCTCCTGATGCCGATATGTGGCACAGGCGCTTGGGTCCTGCATCAGAACCAAGACTTAAGAGGTTATTTATTCCTGGGACTTTTGGTCGTGGTCCTTTTCCGTCTTTGTCTCCTTGTACAGGCTGCAAGTTTGCAAAAGCTGCAGCCCTTCCCTTTTCCTCTAGTACGTCTCAGTGCTCTGCTCCTTTTGATCTTGTTCACTCTGATATTTGGGGACTTTCTCCTCTTCCGTCTATGAAGATGTTTTATATTAGGTCTCATTTGTGGATGATTTCAGTTGTTATACGTGGGTCTACCTTTTTCGTCATCTATCGAATATCCTCCAAGTCTATCAGGATTTTACATCCATGATTAACACACAGTTTAATCTGCGCATCAAGATCTTTCGCTCTGATTGTGCCCTTGAGTATCTATTTGCCGCTATGCGCAGTCTTATTCAGTCCCATAGGACGATTTTTCAGCACTCGTGTCCTCACATCCACGAGCAGAATGGCGTTGCTGAGAGAGCATCCTCATATTCTTGCGACTACTTGTGCTCTCCTCCTTTCCGGTTACGTCCCTCGGTGTTTCTAGGCTGAGGCTCTTTTGACGTCGGTCCAGCTTATTAACATTACTCCTTCGTCGGTTCTTCCGGATGACTTGTCTCCTTACGAGCGCCTCCTCTCTACCACTCCTGACTACAGCCCTCTTCGTACGTTTGGGTGCACCTATTTTGTTTTTTTTCCTCCCCATGAGCGCACGAAGCTGTCTGCTCAGGCAGCTAAGTGCATCCTTCTTGGGATTAGCTCTGAGCACAAGGGATATCACTACTATGACCCTGTTGCTCGTCGCTTGCGTATCTCTTGACACGTCTCCTTTATCAAGGATACGTCCTACTACTCTCCTGAGGCTCAAGATCTCACCTTCCTCGAGATTTCTTCTCCTTTATCCTCGACACCTGAGTCTCCTCCGTCGGCTCCTCCGGCTCCACCGACTCCTTCCTCACCACCGGCTTCCCTGACTCCACCTGCTGCTCCTTTGCCGGTTGTTTCCCCAGCTTTTCTAGAGGACTCCTCCGAGACTTCCTCCTCTACATTCGTGCCTCTCTCTCCTCCTCGAGTTGTATCACCCTTTCCTCAGGTCTACTCTCGTCGGACTGCTACTGTGTCTCAGTTTTATTTCTCCTTGGAGGATATCGGTCCCCTGCTGCTGAGTTTGCTCCTGGTACTTTGCCTACTATGCAGTCTGTGCCTGGTCCGTCATCACCTATCGTGGATCTGTGCCCGCCTCACTACCCTCAGTTCCAGCACCACCCGCATGACCGCGTTAGCCATAACACTGGGCCTCCTGACCGCTTTGGCTTTGCCTCTGTCTACAGCTACTCACTTTAGTTTACTGCTTTTTTTACCGCTGTACACACAGATCAGGAGCCCCGGTTCTACTCTTAGGCAGTTCAGTTTCCTTAGTGACGTCAGACCATGGATGAGGAGTTTCATGCCTTTCAGCAGACTCAGACCTAGGATGTTGTCCCACTGCCCTCTAGCATTGAGCCTGTCAACTGCAAGTGAATCTATAATGTCAAGTACCGACCTGATGGATCCATAGAGCGACACAAGGCTCGGGTAGTGGCCCGAGGCTTTACTCAGGAGTACGGCGTTGACTACAAGGAGACGTTTGCTCCGGTGGCTCAGATGACTACCGTTAGAACTCTTTTGGCGGTCGCAATCGTTCATCGCTGGCCCCTTCTTCAGATGGATGTGAAGAATATCTTTCTTCACGGGGATCTGTTTGAGACCGTTTATATGGATCCTCCTCTCGGTCTCTGCGTTCCTCCTCAGCACGCTTGTCGTCTTCATCGGGCCATTTATGGCTCAAACAGGTGCCTCGCGCCTGGTTTGAGCGGTTCCACCGTGCTGTCCGGGAGCTTGGTTACTCAGAGTGCAGTCAGGACAACTCTCTGTTTGTGAGGTCGTCCTCGCAGGGCCGGGTGATTCTACTGTTGTACGTGGACGACATGATCATCACTGGGGATGACTCTGTTGTGATTGCTTGTCTTCAGCAGCACTTGAGGAGCCAGTTTCAGATGAAGGACTTGGGTACTCTTCACTACTTTCTCAGTCTTGAGGTTGCATACAGTGCATATGACATTCTGCTCTCTCAACAGAAGTACCTTTCAGACATCCCTCTTAGATACCCACACAGTAGACACCTCTCTTGAGCTTCACTCAAAGCTACGTTCTAAAGATGGAGTCCCTCTTTCAGATCCCACTCGGTACAGGCAGATTGTGAGATAGCTCGTCTACTTCTGTATCACTTGGCCTGACATTGCACACGTTGTCAGCATTGTTAGTCAGTTTGTTGCAGCTCTACGCTCAGTTCACTACGGTGCTCTTCTTCGGATCCTTCGGTACCTCAGAGGGACAGTTACTCGCTCCTTGTTTATGTCGTCGTCTTTCTCTCTCAGCCTTCGAGCCTACTCAGATGCAGACTGTGCTGGAGATCCGACTACACGTCGCTCCACCACTGGTCGACTCTCTAATATCCTGACGCAGCAAGAAGTAGAAAGTTGTGTCTCTTTCCAGCACTGAGACTGAGTACAGGGCCATGGCCTCCACGACTAAGGAGATAGTTCACCTTCGACGTCTCCTCAGTAATCTCGGTGTTGCTTTCTCCGGGCCTACTCCACTTCACTGTGATAACTGGAGTGCTATTCATATTGCTAGCAACCCCGTTTTTCATGAGAGGACAAAGCACATCGAGATTGACTGTCACTTCATCCGACAAGAATATGAGGCCATGACGATTTCACTACCCTTCGTTCCCTCAGCAGAGCAGATCGCAGACTTCTTCACGAAGTCACATCCTACGCCACGCTTTCTGTCTTTGATTGGCAAACTCTTGGTGCATGATCCACCTTGAGTTTGAGGGGAGGTGTTAAGATGTATTCATGTATATACATACACTCAGTGTATAGAGGACACATATGTATTGTATATATATTGGCCTTTAGCCTAATGAGAGATAGAATCCCTTCTCCCCAAACCCTAGTCTCTATCTCTCCCTCTCACCTAGGTTTTGGTGTCGTAACGTCAGAGAGAGAGAGAGAGAGAGAGAGAGAGAGAGAGAGAGAGAGAGAGAGAGAGAGAGAGAGAGAGAGAGAGACCAAGAACAAGCAATATAGCCAATGCCTGTCATTCTAAGAAGTAAGAACCACTAAACAAATTCAGTCAACCCAAATCAAAGTAACATAAAAAAATATATTCATAAGTTGTCAAGCTTCAAGCATGAGAATGGGAGAAGATAAAAAACCATTGTAGAAAACTCTGAACTAAACCAAACAAATCAAATTCAGACCCAAAATCAACTTAGCTTTGTGTTTTGTTCAATAAATGCCCTAGACCACGATGATAGTTTTCATAAAAGCAAACATTGACTATGCATCTGTCGTCAGCACCACTATATTATTAGATTGAGTTCAATTTAAAACTCAGAATTAGATAATGGTTTATAAAAAAAAACTCATAATAAAAAAAATAAATATTCAGAACTGTTATATTGATAGGTATTATGTAGACCTTTACTAACCAACAGAGAAAACTTGGGGAATAGTACCTCTAAACTAGTAGAGGAATTGGGCACATTGGAACTGGGTCCTCTTCGAGCATCCTCTTGCAAATGCATCTCCACATCAGATTGGTCACCTCCATCATTGTTCATTAGAACAGTGATGACCAATTTTACCATTTTCTCCTTTTCTCCTCCGTCATAGGTGAGTGTAAAAGAGAGGGAGTGGAGCAGAAATAAAAGAGAGGAGGGAAATGACATAGATGTGCAGGCATGGAAAAAGTTTTCAATGTCACAGTGATGTCTTGAAGGTGAGAGCTCTCTCCATCAAGCAAATAAGTAAATCTAGTTAACAAGCCCACCCACAACACAACCATGAAAGGAGAAAGAGATAGACCATGAGAGAGAGAGGAGATTTACCTAATGCAGATCCTTTGACCACATGTTCATCCACTGGTTGTTATCGCATTTTGGAATTAGTCTTTAATGGCGCACCGGGCATGGAGAAACACTCTTTACTCATGCAACAGAAACCACTTTCCTCATGCAACAGAAGGTTACGTGAATTGTCTCCACTGGTTGTGATGAATCATGCGGTATTAATGCCATTCGAACCGATTGGTACAATGCATGAGTAATGATGCCGCTTTGCTCAATGGAAAATAAAAGCCCTTGACTAGCCGCCTCCAACGGTTTCGTTGCCGTGTGAGATATGATCGCTCACCGACTACATGATTTGGAAGACCTAGAAGAGGGGGTCCTTTTACAGGAAAAGAAGTTAATAGGGAGGATGCGATACATGGTACTATGGTAGTGGGATTGAAGCAAAATTCAAAAACTCACTTCAAAAAGGGGATGTGCTAAGTGGTTTACTAGGTACGATACATGTTGGAGTAGGGACGTAAAAAAAGCTCGTCGGCCCGAACCTGGACCAACCCGAAAGTCAACGGTCCAAACCCGACCCGAATATGCCATAGGCTAGGCTCGGGCCACCACCCTGAGCCCACAGCTCGGCTCGAAAGGAAGCCCAAAAGACCAAGAGGAATATAATATATATATATATATATATATATATATATGGGAATGCTTAGGTGCGGTCTGCGGTCCGCAGTTGTCCGATGCACCGGCCGCGTGCATCCGATGCACGGAGTGGTGCATCGAATGGCTGCGGACCGCACCTAAGCATTCCCATATATATATATATATATATATATATATATATATATATATATATATATATATATATATATATATATATATCTATATATATATGGGGGATGGGGAGCCTGGATCTCAAGTGCAGCGTTGATGCTGCACTCGGCTCGGCATGAATGCCACGTGTGTGCGCTGCCGGCGAGTGGCCTAATTTATGGCTGTCCGATCGGATTTGATCACCGAAATCCCGCTCCACTCTCCTGCGAAAACCGTGACAGTCCGATCGCATTCACCCGGCTGTCTGATCCGTGCAGCACACCCCCGCCCGGCATTTCAACCTTCGGTTCGATTCCCATCCGTTTGATCGATGGGAATCGAACGGACAAAATCGTTTTTCGCTGTTACTGTAGTGGCTACAGTAACAACGAAATTCATTTTAGACCGTTCGATACCCATCAATCGAACGGATGGGAATCGAATTAACACACAATTGGGCCGGGTGATTCCCATCCGTTGGATCGATGGGAATCAAACGGACTAAAATGAATTTCGCTGTTACTGTAGCCGCTACAGTAATAGCGAAACGATTTTGTCCGTTCGATTCCCATCGATCGAACGGATGGGAATCGAACCGAAGGTTGAATGCCGGGCGGGGGTGTGCTGCACGGATCAGATGGCCGGGTAAACACGATCGGACGGTCACGGTTTTCGCAGGAGAGTGGAGCGGGATTTCGGTGATCAAATCCAATCGAACGGCCATAAATTAGGCCGCTCGCCGGCAGCGCACACACGTGGCATCCATGCCGAGCCGGGTGCAGCATCAACGCTGCATCTGAGGTCCAGGCTCCCCGTCCCCATATATATATATATATATATATATATATATATATATATATATATATATATATATATATATATATATATATATATATATATATATATATATATATATATATATATATATATATATATATATATATATATATATATATATATATATATATATATATATATATATATATATATATATATATATATATATATATATATATGGGTCAGGATCGGATGACCCAACAAATTTTGACCCAGCAAATAATCCAGCACCCTTTGATGCACCTAGAGGTTTTAGAATGGGCTGATTTTTTGTAAACATGTTGTTTATGGTATGTTGATCATCCTCACAAAAAATCAGCCCATTCTAAAACCTTTAGGTGCATCAAATGCGCTTTTCAAATCAACGGTTAAAATTGACAGTTGAAAACATTGATTTGAAGAGCACATTTGATGCACCTAGAGGTTTTAGAATGGGCTGATTTTTTGTGAGGATGATCAACATACCATAGACAACATGTCTACAAAACTTCAGCCCATTCTAAAACCTCTAGGTGCATCAAAGGGTGCTGGGTTATTGCTGGGTCAAAATTTGCTAGGTTAGCCGATCTCGACCCTATATATATATATATAGGGGAGCGAGACTTTGTATGCCCATGCATTGAAGGGTTCAATGTATGCTCCTCTATTAACATACATAGAGGTTTCCAAATTTGCTAATTTTTTTGTGGAGATGATATCTATGATGATCATCCTCACAAAAAATCAGTAAGTTCTGAAGCTTCTAAGCATTTCAAATAAGCTCATCAAATTAACAGTTGAAATGAATGGCTGATAAAGATTCTAACATTTTGATGGACCTAGATGTTTCAGAATTTGTTGATTTTTGATGGATATGCTATCTATAGCAAGATGATCACCCTCACCAAAAATCAGCAAATTCTGAAACATCTAGGTGTATCAAAATTATAGAAGCTGTATCGTCTGTCCATTTCAACCGTTAATTTGATGAGTTTATTTGAAATGCTTAGAGGTTTCAGAATTTACTGATTTTTTGTGAGGATGATCATCTCAACATAGATATCATCTCCAAAAAAAATTAGCAAATTTAAAAACCTCTATGTATGTTAATAGAGGAGCATACATTGAAGCCTTCAATGCATGGGCATACAAAGTCACGCTCTCCTATATATATATATATATATATATATATATATATATATATATATATATATATATATATATATATATATATATATATATATATATATATATATATATATATATGCATATATATAGGGGCATGCTTAGGTGCGGTCTGCGGTCCACAGCTGTCCGATGCACCACTCCGTTCATCGGACGGCTGCGGACCACACCTAAGCATTCCCCTATATATATATATATATATATATATATATATATATATATATATATATATATATATATTAGTGCACACCTACGGGACGTCTTGCACCGATGGTTTGCGGGACGCGTTGGATGGGATTCGGATCAACGGATGAGATTTGGATCAACGGATGGGATTCACAATCGTACACCTAATAGGACAAAAAAAATCGCTATTACTGTAGCTGCTACAGTAACAACGAATTATTTTTGTCCTATTAGCTCTACACCCACCACGAATCTCATCCGTTGATCCATCAGAATTCCAATGGATCAACGAATGAGATTCATGATGGGTGTAGAGTTAATAGGACAAAAAAATTCCCTGTTACTATAGCAGCTACAGTAATAGCGATTTTTTTTTTTGACCTATTAGGTATACAACCGTGAATCCCATCCGTTGATCCAAATCTCATCCGTTGATCCGAATCCCATCCAACGCGTCCCGCAAACCATCGGTGTGGGGCGTCCCGCATGTGAGCACTACTATATATATATATATATATATATATATATATATATATATATATATATATATATGTATGGGGAGGGATACTCTCACTAATGGCCTCTTACTAATGAGCCGGGCCGTCCGTTCCCATTCTGATGGATCCGATTAAAACCTACCCCCTCTCTCTCTCTCTCTTTCTCTCTCACCGTGCAGCACCCCGACCCTGACCCCTCCGGCTCCGGCACCGGCAGCCCTCCGACCCAGACCCCGACCCCGACCCCGACGGCTCCGGCTCCGACCTATCCAGATCCGGCAGCCCCCGACCCTCCAGCCTCCAGATTCGGCAGCCCCCTTCCCCTCCGGCGATCAGCGCTGGAGCCGGAGGGGAAAGGTGGTCGGGGCTGCGCCGAAGGTGATCCAGGTCAGGGATGCACCGGGGTGATCTAGGTTGGGGCTGTGCCAGGGTGCTGCGTCGGAGGGGAGGGAGTCGGGGTTGCCGGGGTGCTGCGCCGGAGGGGAGGGGGTTGGGGCTGCCGGGGTCTAGGTCGGAGGGCTGCCGGAGCCGGAGGGGTCAGGTCGGGGTCGGGGTCGGGGTCGAGGGGGGGGGGGGTCGGGGTGCTGCACGGTGAAAGAGAAAGAGAGAGAGAGAGATCTCACTTTAATCCCAGCCATCCATCTGATTCAAACGGATGGCTGGGATCATTAGTAACACCTATTTGTAAGACTCCATTAGTGAGAGTATCCATCCCCTATATATATATATATATATATATATATATATATATATATATATATATATATATATATATATATATATATATATATATATATATATATATATATATACACAGAGAGAGAGAGGCGTGTTAGGATGCGGCGTGCGGTGCGTGCGATGCACGCAGCGGTGCATTAGACAGCTGCGGTGTGACACCGCATGCCGCATTTTAACATTTCTCTCTCTCTCTCTCTCTCTCTCTCTCTCTATATATATATATATATATATATATATATATATATATATATATATA
Source organism: Chamaelirium japonicum (assembly GCA_947650365.1). Lineage (NCBI taxonomy): Eukaryota > Viridiplantae > Streptophyta > Magnoliopsida > Liliales > Melanthiaceae > Chamaelirium > Chamaelirium japonicum. Next base: position 4,107,348 of record OX393554.1, on the reverse strand, counting down.
TATATATATATATATATATATATATAGGGGCATGCTATAATGCGGCATGCGGTACGTGCAGCATCACACTGCAACCGTCTGATGCACGCGCTGCGTGCATGCGATGCACGCAGCGGTGCATCAGACGGTTGCGGTTTGGTGCCGCACTTACCGCATGCCGCATTATAGCATTTCTCTCTTTCTCTCTCTCTCTTTCTCTCTCTCTCTCTCTATATATATATATATATATATACAGAGAGATGATAAAATATGATGTGTGGTGCGTGCAGTGTCGCATCGCACGCCGCACCGTAAAAGCCCTATATATATATATATATATATATATATATATATATATATATATATATATATATATATATATATATATATAGAGAGAGAGAGAGAGAGAGAGAGAGGGCCGATCCAGTGATAAACCCTTATTTGAGAAACTTTGTGCGAAACCCCCCTAGAGGTCTTAGAATTTGATGAAATTTGGTAGGCATACTACCCATGCCATGTTGATCATCCTCACAAAATTTCATCAAATTCTAAAACCTCTAGGGGCATCAAATTAGATAATCAAATTAATGGTTTTTATTAACGGTCAGTAAATTTTCTAACATTTGATGCCCCTAGAGGTTTTAGAATTTGATGAAATTTTGTGAGGATGATCAACATGGCATAGGTAGCATGCCTACCAAGTTTCATCAAATTCTGAAACCTCTAGGGGGGTTTCGCACAAGGTTTCACAAATAAGGAGTTTCTCACTGGATCGGCCCTCTATATATATATATATATAAAGTTTATCTCATAAACATTAAAAGTGGGATAGCTCAGTGGTGAAGTTCTTTGTTGTATCAACAAGTTTGAGTGTTTGAAGCTCCTGAATGCCTCTGTATAATCTTTTAAACATTAAATAAAGCACTATTTAGGCACAAACCTGACCCGTCTCGATCCGAAAACCCGAATACAAGTATACTCGGGCCGGGTCCAGATTTAGTCCCTTGGCCAGAGTCCCGTTCCGACGAGCCTATCCTAGCTTAACTTCTTTAAGCCCGATCCGGCCCAACTTGAAGATTGTACGCCTGAGCCCGAGCCCGCCCATTTTACACACCTATGTTGGAGTAAGGTTCTAAAAATCTCCAAAGAAGGTTCCATTGACATGAAAAATTGTACAATAAAATGCAAAAAAAATCAAGCTTAAAGAGTAAACAAAAGTGGTGTGAACTTCTATGTTGCGTTCACTTTTTAATTGTATACCTCCCAAATTTTCCATTCCAACATGTGTCAAGTTGCTAGGCTCTATCCAATTAGTAAAGTTGTAGGTCTGAGTACTTAGCTTAGAAGCTTTGTGCCTATAAGGAACTCTTATCACACACCTCTGTTATGCTACTGCCTTTGCTCGTACGTGATGTAGGCACTAGACAGCAAAGAGGCACACTGTAATCTTGGTTCACATGGCAACCCTTTGATCAACTAAACTAAAGTTGGTTTTCAATAAAGCGTAAAAGACATCTTAAACATAGGGCAAAAAATGCAGTTATTAGATCTGGGACTAAGCAACATTATGTAATAAACTAGCTAGTTGCAGATCCATGAACCTCCAATCACAAAACTAACATAAGAAAATAAAGATATCAATCGCAGCACCACATTTTCAATGAGACATGGGCTAGAAGATGAGCATATGGGCACCCGACTGATCAAGGCTAGTTCGGTAATGATTAATGCACTTTCAGGGGAATATTAGGGTGTCAAAAGATAGCCGACTGTGAAGATGTGGACGAAAACAATTAATTAGTGATTCATTGATTCATAAGGATAGAATGGGTCCAAACCGTCGCAGGTGCAAAGAGACGACGTTGAAACCTCTCACGGAACAAGGCCGACATTGTAGTATGCCGGATCCATCGGTTCGCAAACCATACACTGTCCTGGACAGGGACATAGAAGGAGGAGGGCATTGGCCATCGTCTTCTAGGGTTTCTTGACAGTATCAAAAACTAAAATTTTCTCACGTTTCTGTTCTATTATTGGCTGAGATCTTGCGATCCAACAGAGAAGGAGGTGCCACGTGTCAAAGACGAAAACAAAGAGGGCACGATTCTTCACACGGACAGATAAATGGGTAGGCTGAGCTCTCACGATCCAAGTGAGCTGGAGGCGCCACATGTCCAAGGTACAAAATCTCGACATATTTCGCGAAATATCGCGAAATATTTCGGTTTTCTCAAACCTCGGCACGAAATTCGTATTGTGATATCGAACGAAATAGGAATCACGATAATATCGCGATATTTCGTGCGATATATTTGTTGGCACGAAATATCGCGATATTTCGTGGATATTTCGGGACATTTCGGAAAATTTCGAGACATTTCGGGGAATTTCGAGACATTTCGGAAAATTTCGGGATTTTAACACCGAAATGTTGGGACTGACTGGTTATGAAAGGGGACTGGGTGTTTCGGTTTCAGCAGCTTATTTACATATAATAACATTTAAGTAAATGTCGTCTTAAAAATATGTAAATATTTTTCCATATAGCAGCTTATTTCTCCATTTACTTTAAGTTATTATATGTAAATAAGCAAATACCCCCCCATTTGATTTCAATAAAAATATCAAAAAAATCAAAAACCAAGTGAATCAAAAAGTAGGTTTTCAGTTTTAGTAGGAGAAAACAGTTTTTTCGGTTTTTCATAAAATTTGTATGTTGAGAAAAGTGGTTAAATCAACTCATTTTTAGCTCAAAAAATTCCACAAGATGTAGAACTACAAGTACATCTAGAAAACCATGGTCCGTCAAAGAAAATTTTGAATGTATAAAAACTTTTCTTTATAAAAACTCATTTTTTCAGACTTAGTAAAAAAACAATGTTTTGCATTTCAGCATAATTTTTGCACGATTTCAAACTTGCACAACTTTCTTGTTTTAAGTTCATTTTCAAAATCGTTTGAAGCATTAATTTAACAATCAACTAATCTTTATTTTGGAAATATTTTTCTCCACAAAAAAGATTAAAAAGCATTTTAAAAACATAGATCAAAACAGGACCAAACAAGACTGCACAAGACTCACAGACTCAAATGCTAAATACATGCTTTGTGATGCTCTACACCCGTAGATAGGGTATAAATATTATCTGAGTGTTCTAAAACGTGTATCTATACTTAGTTTATGACTATCCAGAGTTTCATTCAAAAATTCCATTAAAAAATCAATATTTCCACCATTTCCATCAAATCACAATATTTCCACACTGTCGAAATATTTCCACGAAATATTTCCATTTTCCAGGAGGTCGAATATTGACCGAAATGGAAATTTTGAACCTTGCACATGTCAAAGGAAAAGAAAAAAGAAAGAGGAGAGAAGTATGATACTTCAAAAAGAGGGGGAGGGCACGATTTCTTCACTTGGCGTGATTCCCGAAGTATAGAAATAGAGAGATCAGGGTGGGCCTCTTTGAGGTCTAGTTGGGCCTTTTTTTGGAGCCCATTAAGCCCCATAATGCCACATCATAAAATTGTGTATTTTATGCCCTGATAGCTGACCGTTGGTTGCCCTTTTACTGTCCTACTAGCCTATTTATTATAATAACAGTTGAAATACATTCAGGTAACCCGGATTAAATCAAAAGCAACCCGATCAAGATCGTGGATACCCCCTAGGAATTAGGCATCAACTAATAGCATTCCAAAACATCAAATAAAGTCGAAACAACTAAACTAAAATAATGGATAGTAGCAAATAAATAGTGTGTGTGTGTATATATATATATATATATATATATATATATATATATATATATATATATATATATATATATATATATATATATATATATATATGGTAACTGGAGGCTGCTAGAATCGGCATGTATCACTCACTTCTGGTGCGAAAAACCATACACGAGTTTAGACCAATAGGTGTAGGCACAAGGGGAATCATGGAAATGATGACAACCACGATACCGTCGTTAAGTGGGGAATGGGGATCTAACAGAGATGTCCTAAAAGAGGATGTCACATTGTACAATAAACATTACTCGGGTGCCAAAGGAAGAAGTTGCTTGTATCTGGAGCCGGAGGATATGGAAGTGCTGATGTAGCTTGACGAAGGAGATCACCGAGGAAGCCTGTGGTGGCTCGAAAGGTAACACCCCCATGCATGGATGAAGCTGGAGGCACAAGCGAGCGACCGGTGGTCGGTCTAATCCTATGTGAAGTCAATGTGTTGTAGCAGCTCGGTTGTAACCAGAAGCTCCACTAATGGCTCTATTGGGGGTGGATGCTCCAATGGAAGTGGAGGCTCCGGTAGAGAAGATGTAAGAGAGGGAGATTCCTCTAGTGGTACTGCTAGAGGAGGATCCACCGGGATCACTGCAGCATGAGATGGCTCCTTTGTATGCACTTTTTTCTGCGCGACATCTTCCCTTGCTTGCTAGTCATACCACCTCAACTCATACTCAATAGCATTTGATCTGACAATAGTATCTTCATATCTCATTTGTAATGTTACAAGTTCAAGATGGCATAAAAACCAAAGAACAAGCGTTTTGGTTGAGAGACTGAAATCAAATATTTATCCGTAACAAGATCTTAATAATAGACTCCATTGGAGAGTTTTGTTGACAAAGAAGAATTGGCCCATATGTAGTCACATAGGAGATTGTGCGGTAGCAGAGGAGACCGCACCGTTCACAACGATCATTTGGTTTATAGTTGAGAACGGGACCATTTTATAATTATTTCACTTCACTCCCATCCATTCTGACTTATAAATACCTTGTTGATACCCCTTCATCTCACAACTCATCGACACTGCTTCTAACTCTCCTCAAGCTCTCTGCACATCTTCTGCAGATGCAAGCTCCTCTGGTTCTATTCTCAAACCCGAGTGTTCCAAGTATCCCAGTTGGAAGCATGATTATTAAGGAATCTCACTGAAAAAAAGTGTATTCTATGTGAGGCTTTGTCACCACCATAGTTGTCAAGGCCCACGCCTAGGCTCCCGGAGACGACTAAGGCCCAATGCGCCTAGGCGAAAAACACTAAACAACAGCCTAGGAACTCCAAGTCTAGGCAAGCATTGATTTTTGGTTTTTTTTTCTAAGTAAAACCCAACCCGCCCCTATCTTCTTTGTTCATTTTGTTATTGTACACCTGTTTATACTATGTGTTCATTGTGTTGCATGCATTTGATTAGAATATGCTCAATTTAATGTTAGCAAGTGTTTGTATTCTCTTTGTTCCTTTTGTTGTTTACTTGTTTATACTATGTATGTGTCATTGTGTTGCATGCATTTGACTAGAATATGCTCAATTTCATGTTAGTAAGGTGTTATATTGCTGCCTATGCACATATATACCTACAAATATAGACTGTACATATATACCCGTGCTTGGAGGATGCCTATGCACATAAGACCAAGCCTAGGCTCCCTCCGAGCGTCTAGCCTCGGCCCTCACCTTGACAACTATGGTCACCACTGGTGGCATTGTACGACAAACATTTGGCACATTATCCAAAGGCTAATACAAGAGTATACCTGAGGTTATTGATGAAATCCGAGAGGGTAATAATGGAGTACACGGAGACGACATGCAAATGATGTAACACGGCACTGCCGTAGAACCATCAGATTCACCAACTACATGGGTGAAGAGCAGTGGTCTGAGTTGGAGGACTCAGATGCAGACATTGATGATGAGGAGATTGAACCTCCAGCGCAAACCGATAGGCATGGTTGCCGCCAAAGAAACCAAAGGCGAAGACTAGTTTCCACTTCAATAAATATTGTATTTGACTTTTTTATTTGAATGTATTAAATCAGTTTCTCCATCAATGTATACTTGAATTGGTAACATATTAATGAAATAGCATTTCATTACTATTTCAAATATTTTATGTCCATTATTTGAATATCCGCACGCAACGACATCAAAAAAATCGATAAATAATTTAAAATTGCACAAATTCCACCTCTCATGTGAGATTGGAGATTTTTTTTTTTTTTTTTTTTTGAGAATTCCTCTCCGAGAGAGAGAGGATGGGGTTAAGCATACCCCAAGCTTTTATTAATGGAATAGAAAATCAAAGCTTAGAAAGAAAAGGGAGGATACAACCCGAGAGCTTGACAGGAAAACCTGGGGACCAACTCCGAACCAACGACACAAAGTCAACCCAGAAAGTAGCGATCGAGGCCTCCTTCCCTGAGAAAACTCGAGAGTTGCGTTCCCTCCAGATGCTCCAGCATAGCCCAATGGTAAGCAGGTCCCAAGCTGGCCGAAGTTTCTTGTCCACCCTCCTAGATCTCCAAACCGTCCAAAGGCAACGGATAGAGGCCGGGTGACCTCTGATACGGAACTTCCGTTTCAGTGTCGACCATAGCTCCCTAGAGAAGGGGCACCTCAAGAGTAGATGATTAACATCCTCCCTATGTCCGTGACAAAGGGGGCAGGAAAGATCAGTCACATTCGGGTTGTTCCTCCTCCTCAGATTGACCCTCGTCAAGATTCTCTCTCTGATGGCTAACCACATGAAAATTCTGGTTTTCAACGGTGTTGGCGATCTCCAAAGGTGGCTCGCGATGGGACAAATAGTGCCTCCATTGTTGAAGAAATGATAGAACGACTTCACCGAGAAGATCCCTGAGTTGCTCCATTTCCAGCTGGAGTAATCCCTATCTTCTCCCAGTGAGAAAGCTTCCACGATACTGTGAAGGTCCGCTAGATGACCCTAGAGAGTGGGAGGGATACGCCGCCTAAATTTCACTGACCAGGTACGGCCCGATGCTGAACCTGACGTCTGAGAGCGCACAGAGGCCTGGGGATCCCAAGCCAACTCAAACAGATCAGGGAACAGTGTAGCCAAGCTAATATCGCCGACCCACTGGTCAAGCCAGAACTTGATAGATTTGCCGTTCCCGAGTATAAGCTTGGTGCCAGCCCGAAAAGGAGCTCCAACTTTACAAATACCCTTCCAAAAAGTGGACCGAGTACCTGATTTTCTACACCGAGCTTGCAAAGGAGAGAAGCGTCTGAAATATCGATCTCTGATAATGGACGACCAGTGGTCCCCCTGATCATTCTGTAATCTCCACCACCACTTCCCGAGGAGCGCTCTGTTAAAGTCTCTCAGGTTGATTACCCCTAATCCTCCCTGCTCCCGAGACTTACAAGTAACCCCCCAATCCACCAGATGATAGGCTCCGGAGGATCTATCGGGACCTCTCCAAAGGAAAGCACTACGAATCCCGTCAATCTTCTTAATAACCCAAGCTGGAAGGTAGAAGAAGGCCAAATAGTAAGCCGGAATAGCAGAAAGAACGGAGTTGACCAGGGTCAAGCGACCCCCCAAAGAGAGAAGCTTCCCTCTCCAATTCGACAACCTGAGCTCCACCTTCTCTACCACCTTCAGCCAATCCGCCCGCCCTAGGTTCCTGTTGCTCACTGGCAACCCAAGGTATTTCATCGGAAAGGACCCCAATCTGCAATTCAACAAGGAGGCCGCAAGGAGACCGAAATCCTGGGACTCCCCTACATAGAAGAGAGAACTCTTCGAAAAATTGATCCGAAGGCCAGACGAGAATTCTAGCGCATAGAGGAGGATTTTCAGAACCGCTACCTGCTCTAGAGATGCTTCACAGAAAAGGATTGTGTCGTCAGCAAAATGAAGATTGGAAACGCACCAGGAGGAACCTCGGATGCCTGAGAGGAGGCAAAATGAAGATTGGAGATTATACCACACAAACTGCATATGCGCAATTAATAACAGTGATCATGTTATTGAAATGGTAGCTTCAGTGCATGGGTGCTTATGTTTTTAAATGATCAATTTAAGAGTTGATTTTTTGAGTTTTAAATCACTCAAACTTGCCAAAAACGATTTGGTATATTCTTTACGACTTACATCGGTACATAAATAAAATTCTTATTGTAATGGATTACGGTAAAATCAATTTTTTTCCGCATATAAGATCGAAGTTAACTAGACTCGAACGGTTTCAACATTCGATATGTTTTCAGGTTATGGGTAATCTATAAATCCCTAAACTCGTATTTTTTTGGGCGTCCAACAACGTGTGTAATCATTTTCGACATATGATTAGTAAAAAAAATTGGCTTCCATTCAAAGCGTTTTGGTTTTTTATTAATTCAATGAACAATAAAAGTATTTACAAAAAAAAAAAGAATGTTAGTCAACTCAGTGACTAATGCTTCTTTCAAGGCCATGTGTTTATTTCATTTGCTTTTACATGTAGTTTTGTAGACAATACCTTTCAACGGAATTTAAACAATCCTGAAAGGAAGTATGCTCTCCGTTGAGATGGGTCAGTGTCAAAATAAAATTTGTTAAAGTCCGACTTATGATTGGAGTTCTATAGAGTTCGCACATGCTAAGAGGTGTCCTGGTGTCCCTTGAAAGGACTATGAGATACTAGTTGCTGCTTGAAAGAGGAGTGTCACATTTTTTTTTCATTGTGCAGCGAGTTTCAAGCTACTCACCAAAAACAAATGTTTCAAGCAAACAGTTGCCTAAAGTGACGTGGAACGTGATTTCAACAATGAGATACTGGACAAGTGTCACAAGAGACCAAATAGACATTTCAGGGAGAGAGAATGGTAGGACAAGCCACAAGCCATTAGAGTTTACAAATCTTAACACAGTTTTTGAAGACATCTAATTATATAATACTAAAATGGAGTCCTCTCTCCCGTGTTGTGACACGTGGACCTCTTTTAAAGAGCCGGAATCTTTATCCCGTGTGTGAACACAGCTCTTTCTCGAATCTTATCAAAAACCCACTATAAAGATGATAAATATTCACTCAATGACATTCGATGTTAATTAGAAAAATTATTAGGAAAACCATTTGAAGTTAGTGAATCACACCCACTCTACATTGCACACTTCCTCGGACAACTATGATGTTGTATGTGCCAAGTAGCCGTGCATCAAATTTATCCGGGCATTGCCCGGGTTTCTTACTAGTTATGCACTAATATGGAGAAGCATCTTTCCCATGAGTTCGACACTAAATTTTGTCTAGTGCATAATGTCACTAAGACATTATGCACTAAGTTTGTCTAGTGTTGATTTTTGTTATAATATTTACTAGTACATTTACAAATTACCTAGATCGTCACGAATATGCATATCTGACTGTATTTAAGATGTGGGATGGTGGGAGTTATGGTGATGAGTCAAAGTTAAAGGTTTCAAAGTTCAAAACATGCCGATTCTACAAAAAAAAACAGTTTGATTAAAATAAATTGACTACCATATCCATGTGTCGTTTTGTTAAATTTATTTACAATGTATTGTATCATAGTATGTTGGTGTGTGCTAGTACTTCACACAAAATGTATAAGGCATGCCTTGCTATGCTGAGCCCACAGCTATACTAACACGTTAAGCAATACCTTAAAACTGGTCCGTGATTCCTGATTGCCACAATTTTCTCTACCCAAAGTGTTCCTCACTTCCCTGTCAAAAACCCTAATTAGTTTGCTCCAAAAGATTGGCCCTCTTCAATTTCTTGCACCTGAATTTCTTCTTGCCATTCAAAAATTTCATGAATTTCAATTGATCTACACTATTAATCACATTCCTTTCATGCACAAATCAGTCTTTTCTATTGCCACTGTCCATAGGCTAGGCTCATCTACAGTGCCAAATGCAGAAATTCACCCGTAAGGACACTTAGACACTAACTTGCGTAATAAAGAGTGAATGGAATGCCAGCACAAGTTACCAAGTTTCTATTCAATCATGATGGGGAAGGAGAGCTCAACCCCATTTTTACAGACTCCCTACAATACACTATAAATAATGAAAATGAAGCCTTCTAGCAAATATGCAACAGCTGGGGACATCTAGAGCACCTAAAACCAAGAAACTTTAAAGATTTCCAAGCAGGTCTTTAGGCTTTCCAGGGTGTTTGGCATTTAAAAAAAAGTAAAAAACATCTACTATGATTCTCATATGTCTATAAATGCTATCAGTCTCTCCCTTGAATAACATCAGTAACAAATTCTAGGGCTTGAAAAGATCCCATAGAGCAAAAAACATCAGAGAGATAATAATTTACAATTACAGACCACTTTAATATTCCATGCGATTAAGCAACGGCACACTTATTTGATTTTTTTTTCCAATAATAATTGTATACCTGTTATCATTATTGATCCATCAACTGGACAAAGGAATTTATCATCTTTCGTAAGGGTACTGTTGAACATTGCTGGTGTTGACGCCAATCTGCATATATATGACAAAAGATATCAGCATGACCAGTATCTCATCTTTATGGAATGGGACATACTGCGTACAGAGAAAACATCAACGTTCCCACAAGATAATCATACTAAACAGCACAAATCAACCAAAGCAAAATGTGAATCATCTGTAGATTCTCGAGAATAATTATTCCCACATACTAGAAACCACTTTGTTTATGTAGGATGTGAAGGAAATGGAAGCAGTGGGCGCTAGTCACAAGTAAAGAAAATTTGCAACTTGCCTCAATGAATAAAAGGTATACCTCATAGAAGGAATGATAATAAATAAAGTAAGAGAGTACTATTCTCACTAACCCATATTGAACAACTTCAAGCCCAGTGCCAGCAAGTCCACGAGAAATTGCATCCTGGAAGGAAAACATTTGGTAAAAAAAAAGTTATCATCCAATTCTTATCCCCTCAAGATGACATCGACTAAGGAAGATTTACAAGAATTTTCCTACTAGTTGTAGACTTGATACCAACCCACGAAAATTGGTGGTGAAATCCTGACCAAGTCAACTTGGCAAGAAAGGTGCATGCTAAAAAACCTAAAAGGTCAATTGGCAGTAACTACTACACATAGTATAAGGCTTTAAACTCATGCAACCCCCCCCCCCCCCCCCCCCCCCACCCCCACCCACCCCTATATTCTCCTAGACTAGAAAAGAATCTAGGAGAAGAGGGTAGAAGGTAAGAAAGATATAGGGAGTTGCATTTATCTTTGCAGAGAATGTACACTCGTATATACCCCATATAGGTTTTTTTTCTTTCTTTCTTGCATGGTCTGTTCACCATGTTTGTGAATTGTGACCACAGTCATTTCCTTGTATAAATAACTTGGACTAATGCCCTAATGAGATAAGCTCCATTGGATCCTCAAATGTTACATGGTACCAGAGCCGAACTTGAGAGAGGCTTCATTCTCTCTCTCCTTTCTGGCTCCCCTCCTTCCCTTTCCGGCTCTTTTTCTCAGAGCTAGGCTTTCAGAGCTAAGAACCATCCTTGGAAGCAGCATCTCAATCAAATCGGCTACTCATCAGCACTTCATCTGGACTGTTATAGCCGACAGAACCAAGGCTAACAGAACAGATTCATCTTCTTGCAGTCGAAGATCAGATCATCAGCTTCCAACTGATTTTGCTCAGCATCTATGGTATATGTCCAATCGAGGATGAGCCTTCAAAGTAGATCAGTGGCGGCCATGGGTCTCGAATTTTAGATTCGATTTGCCCTAATTGAGAGGAAGAAGGTAACTAAGATAAATCTCAATCGTTGAATCCATCGTATGTTATGGATTAATCGCAGGTAAGCTAGATTACTTAGATCTTTTTTAGTTTTTAAACACGACCCGATTCTCTCTAATTATGAATATCCAACCTGGTTCTAAATAAGGATACCGAATGGACATGTTTTTTAGGTGTATTGACACGACCCCTTCAAATCTAAACAGTAAACCTTTGTGTATTGTTTTCATAGTCTCCAACCTCAAGCACCGCAGATCCAATCTTTGCTCTTCTCTCAATCAACCCACCTGATGCATGGTGTTTTTATTCTACTCTTGTTCTGGTCTTCTCCCTAAGAGTTGTTGTTCTTCAGCCTTCTTCACCAAGAATTCCATTTAGTCGTTGCACAGTGCACGAAGAGCACAGTTCAGCAAAAACAGCTCCGAAGAGCTCATGTCTTGTGAGTCTCCTGTAGAGCTCCATTATCTTGCATCGAGATCGTCGTCCGATCAGCGTTCTTGTTCCTGGCTACCTCAGGCACCGAAAATTCTGCCCATTTGAACCAGTTTCCATCGATTGAAGTAATTGTTTTCACCTCTGATCTATACTTCTGTTAGGTGGAATTGGATCTTCTGATTCCTGCCATCGAGCATATGTTCGCATGTTCTTCAAAGGTTAGAAATGGACGTCATTCAGCGTTTGAGAAAAGGAGTGATCTCTAGCATATAAGAATCCCTTCCTCAAGAGGACCTCAATGGAGTCGTTCCTAAGTATTCAGCTTACTGGACCGACAAATTATACCGTACGGTATCTCATCCTCAGGTCAAACCTAGAGGTACATGACCCGTAGTGATAAATTGACTGCACTACTTTTCCTTCATCTAGTAGCACATTGTCTGGGACTGTGACTACACTACCTCTAGTGTTGTTGGGGTAAATTTTGTTGTTGCGTCTAGTAGGATTGACATACTGATAATGACATACGTATTGACTCCAATGGAACCACTTACTCGTCTTCATAATGGCTGCCTCACTACTTCTCATGCACGATGGGACTATCTAAAAATGATGTATATTCTGATTGGTGGTGCGCGCGGGTAACATCTTTTTTGAAAGGTGATTCACTCCCAGAAGAGAGAGCAATCCATTCATGAGTTCTACACTCAATTGTCCGGCTATTAAGAGGACCTTCAGTCCATGGAGGCTCTTCCTTCACCTGACTTTGAAAAGCAGTATCAGCGGCAACAAGATCATTAAAGCCTGCGCCTTTTTTGCTACTGTTGAGCCAATTCGTTGTCAGATCCTTCACAGTATCCTTTTCTCAGTTTGGACCTGATTTGCCTGAGTTTATTCATTTGTACATCATGACCTCTCGTCTCCCAACTAAGACTGTACTTGTAGTTGTGCCACATGGATTTTGGTCTACTCCCCCTTGATCTAGCTCAAGCTCAACTCCTCATCCCTTCTATGGCTTTTGTAAGAAGAGGAGATGTGTGACTAATCAATGTTGGGAAGTCAAGGAGAGAAATAGTCATTGTCAGCACCTACATGTTGTTGTGGACGTCGAGCCTCCTCACCAACCTCTAGGTGCAGCTCCTTCAGACTACGGACCTTACTGGTACCGCTGCCCCTTCAGCTCTTATCATTTCTAGTACTTCTTCCTCATTGATCCTAGACTATGGCGCCTCACACCACATGACTTCCGATGGCTCCTTTCTTGTAGACCACTCTCCTGTTCCTCATGGATCTTTGACTCTGGGGCCTCCACCATTGGATTCCCAAGCCAACATAATTCAATCAATGGTTCCACCGCTCTCAAGGTATTCCCTTTGCACGAGCACTTTATCTAAATCTCCACCCTTCTCGTATCCAACATCATCCGTGAGATTTCCGGCATGGGTATCCAAGGGAACTTCATTATCCGCTCGATCTTTGACTCTCAATCACGATCAGACATCACATTGCATATTCAGAACTTGCCTTGCGAGATCGACAATAAGCCTCTTTACTTCCGCAATCTCTTCATCACTGGCATGATGAATCCTCAGCACTTGTCCACACCTCCCAACCATGATCTCCAACATGACTCCCTCCGTGGTAGAACAATGGAAAGCCTTACTCTGATATGACTTGCACAAACAATATGTGTTAATTTGCTGAAATCAAACACAATCACAATCAAAACAATAATCCTTTGAAAAAGATTAAATCAAAATCCATGAGGGGTCAATGCAAAAAAGTAAAAGAGGAGTATCAAATCTCTTCTTTCAACAAAAATCAGCAAAGCAAAATTTATTTCATTAAGACTTACATGCTTACAATGGAGGATGATTTTCCTTTCCATAGTCTAGAAAAGAAAGACCCAATACAACTCCAATACTCCACCCAATACTAATCTTATTATCTTACAAGCCGTTTTCAGCAAATAAAAAGGGATGAAAATGAAGTAAAAGAGAACTCCTTACATCAGTTACATGGGGTTGCATGATCCAAGTAGGAAACCGGTATGACTTGATATTACATGAGGAAGGGCTCACACGGGGCAGGGCGAGGCGGCCGGGGGGGGGGGGAGTTCACTTCCCCTCTTCCCATTCACGTGTAGAGGGCAACGGGGGATGAGGAATCCCTTTGCTCGTGGATTCTCCTTTCTTTGTTATATCATTTATGTTTCCAACCCAATTCTATCAACTTTATATTCGGAGCTATTGAGAATAACTTCCAAATATGACTCAAAGTCTCCAACAACAAACATGGATCCAAATGTTGGCCCCAAACCACACCCATAAACTATATTGCTGAAAAATTTCTGGAAAATTCAGAAAATCCTAAAAAAAATTAAACCAAGGCCTGGAACCATGAAAAAAAAAATGACACCTAAACAACTGACATTAGACTAAAGTTTAACACTTTAAATGACAATTGGATACCCATTTGTCCTCTGATTTTGCTCCTGCATCAAGATGACTAGGAGCGTAAGGCAAAGAATATGAGGATCTTAGGCGAGCGCCCCAAAAAAACAAAAGAATGAGCTTAACTGATTAGGTAAATGTGTGATTAGGTTCATGATGCTTCCTTTCAGGGAAATATGCTTAGTATCCCATAATTTTTCCTTAGAAGCCAGCATGATTGTAAGCTGCCTTGTTTACTTCCCCTCCAATTTTGAGAAAAATCTTAATTGCCTATATTTATCCTGCTGAGATCAAATTTGAACAAAAAAAAAAAGATTCAACAAAGGAAACTAAGCGTAAGTAAGCATTATTGGACACCAAGCTTCGATACATAAGCATTATTGGACTCCAAGCTTCCAAGACAATAAAAACCAAAGAACTGTCGATAAAAAATTACACAGATACCTGCAACATCTGTGCGGAAATTCGTGAATCATGGCCAATAGATACCCTCAAGATTTTCGATCCAACAGGTTTCTTTCTGTCCAATAACCATGAAGCAAAAGCAGCAGCTATTGCTTCTGAAACAGGTTCAGTGAGGTTAACAGGCTCCCCGTCCACACCAGCAATAGCAACCCCTCGAATATCACTGCACAGATGGATATCAAACATATGATCCTAAAAGGTGTCATGATGTCACATCAAATTTATCAAAACTGCAGATTTAGATAATTTAAGCAATGCAAGAAACAAACAGTTCCCTATGCTAACTACCAGTAAGAAATGCAATAGACAGCTTCTTAAGCTGCTCTCCATGAAAGTACACTTCATGATGCAAATCAGAGCTTTTTGTCATCAAATATTAAAAGATAATTTTAAGACCTTAAGAGATTACTTGAGGCATCACAGCTCTCTTTTTTATCAGTCAACAGAGTCAATGGAGCCACATGGCCATGAAGACGTTTGAAGTCACACCCAGCTAATTAAGTCTCATCAGTAGAGCAAGCGTTCAATAATAAACATAACGATCAAGCCATGTCCCATATATTTGGGGGGCTTTATGAATGCTTCTTTGCCATTCATTTCAGTTAAGGGCTATCTTTGTTGTCGATGAAAGTTTTTCCATTTTTTTTAATAACTACCAGTAATGTCATTCTAGGTCTTCCCCTCATCCTTGGACCTTCCCCGGTAATCTGAGATTCTCTCTATATTAGGGTTGCCTCTGCTCTATGTTGTGCACGCCCAAACCACCTTAATCTTTTCTCCATCATCTTGCCCTTAATTGGTACCACTCATTCCTCACTATATCACTCCTATTTTTTCCGCACATCCACCTCAACATCTTCATCTCTACCATGATCATCTTATGAGCTTGAGGTCTCTTTAAGGGTAAACATTTTGTTCCGAATTTTTATAACACTTACATTATGCATATACAGGATTTCACAGATGCATTATGTCAGAACTCAGAAGTGACCTTAAAATTCATCAATTAAAATCTTGATTTGGGTTTTTTATTAAATACTCACTTGAGCATTCAAGTATTAACAGCATGTCTAAGTATGGACTACATGACATGAAACATAAGTGACCTGGTATATGTTGTTGGAAGCCTAGTCACAAGTTAAGAGTTCGAGAATGATTCAGATAGGGAGAAAGTTCAAACTTAGGTGCGGAAATTTAGCCAAAAATTTGAGAGCAATCGACTCCATTTATATTTTAAATTTGTACAAGCTAAATCAAGCATGGAAACAGAAAGCAGGAAATGTCAAAGATCGAGGCCCAAACCACCACTAAAAGCTAAGAAAAGTCACAATAGTACTTCCAGGTCAACAATACCAAACATGGTGTTCCGAATTAAGAGAACAAAATTAAAGACACACGGGG
Source organism: Chamaelirium japonicum (assembly GCA_947650365.1). Lineage (NCBI taxonomy): Eukaryota > Viridiplantae > Streptophyta > Magnoliopsida > Liliales > Melanthiaceae > Chamaelirium > Chamaelirium japonicum. Next base: position 4,091,078 of record OX393554.1, on the reverse strand, counting down.
TACTTGAAGTCAACAATGGCTGAACGTGGTGGGCTGAATAAAAATAACAAACTCAAGACGTGGGTTGTACGAGCCCTCTCCACGAGGAAGATGATGGTAACAACAAGGATCCAACATCTGTCCAATGATCAGACCACATCTCATCAAACTTCTAGGCAAAGTGAGCAAAACTCCCAAGGTTAAACCAGAATCCAGTAATATTTTTTATGGTCGTCGGTGGCCAGGTAGCTGAATTCCAGTAATAGTTTGAGCAAATGTCCACACATAGATCCAAGTGGTAGGAGCATACACAAAACGCTGGAGGCTCCCGAGAAGTGGCCGAATCTTAGTCAATCGACTCCAAAGGTAGCAGGCCTCACCAGCAAGCAAGTTCGCTATGATACTATGATAATTTGAGGAGAAATATGGGAAATGTTAACCCACATCTCATTATGGCGTGGAGTATGATATATATAAATATAGAATTAAGGACACCATAACAAGGCTAGGCCACACAATCAAGGGTTATATATTTTTTTTTGTAAAAATGAAATTATCAATTGAAATTTATTGGATTTTAATGGGTTGATAAATAATAAGATATCGATAGGAATCTAATAGTATAATCAGTGTTTTCAGAGTCGTTCTAACTCAGATGAGTCGACTCGTTTTGACTTGACTCGGTCTCGATTTCGACCCGACTCGAACCGGTGACTCGCAAGCCACCTGACTCGTCTGAGTCATGGTCAGACTCGTGTCTAACTCGGACGAGTCATGGTCTGACTCGTCTCATGACTCGTCCGAGTCATGGTCAGACTCGTTTCTGACTCGATCGGTCGTTTTTATCCTTTATATTTTGATAGTTGCATGACTTTGATGCATTTTGTGATACTATTTGGCATATGGATGCAATGTATATCTCTAAGTTTTTCCAAATTTCTACTATTTTATCTAATATTATATATATTAATCCAACGAGTCACTATGTTCGTGACTTTTACGCACCATGAGTTGACTCTTCCGAGTCGCATTGCTAAGGGTTGTAACGAGCCGCTTTCCAAGTCCGAGTCTGAAAACATTGAGTATAATACTAAAATGGAAGCATGTAACCTATGTTCTGACACGTGGCACCTTTATTAATAAAGTGTTTAAATGTTCTCATATATCATGTTCCAATGGACGGTGATGATTGTTGTTTGGAAACGTTCCATATTTTACTAGCATTTTGTGGAATTTGAATAGTCAAGTGTGAAGAAGAGGCCAAAGGAAAATTGTCATTAGTGTGATGTGAAATCAAAGAGCAATTAATGAAAACAACCTCAACCCATTCATCTTTTCCATTGAGGATTGTTAAGCTGTATGCATGCTTTTTTCTCATTAATAATACATTCAAGAGATGGGATTATCTAATATGGGATGTCTTTAAGCCGTTGTTATTCAACACGATACATTCATTTTAAGTCGCTGTTATTCCACCCTACCTTAAAGGAGCTCGAGCATCAGCGGGGGTTCACGCTAGTCTTACCCTAATATGGACACTTTTTTCATTTCTAAAGTCGTACAGAACTGAAAATGGGCTGAAATGTTTCGGTCGAACCATCTGAAATCAACCTTTGGATTAACAAACTAGTTACGACTGGTTTTGACCATTCTTTATTCTAGTATAATATCTCGGACCAAGGCTAACCAAAATAAGTGCAGAGACCTAAAGTACAAACTTGGATGAAATAGACATTGAGGAATCTTGCGAAGGAACATAGCAACAATCAACAAGAAGAGAGCCTACAAAGGTCATGTGGTGTGAAGCCTCGGAGTCTAAAATTTATGAGGAAGAAGTAACGAAATGGCAAACATAATTGAGGGTGCTAAGGAGCATCAGTAGGTTTTACAATCTAAAGGAGTTGTTGAAGCTTGGCTAAGAGAGTAAGGCGCCAAGTATCGAAGCAAAACGAGCAGGTGTATGGAGAGATGGCTGCGAATGGCTATAAGTCCTCTCCATGAGCCTCCAACACTCACCAATCACATGATCTCTCTTCTTGCAATAAGCATAGAGGTGGCGAGTGTGTCGGTTGTCCTTTAGGAATTATGTGTTGTCCCCCAGAGATGCCCCTAGTGTACTAATCGCCATGAGGAGCACTCCTTGTCCCAAATTCTATATAGAAGTTGCTACTGAATGCTAAAGAACATTTGTACGGATGTTCGACAGTTGGAGATGGGAGATCCTCGGTTGAAAGACCAAGTAACCATTGCCGCTAATGTGACTAGACATTACCCCTCGGTAGAAGCTGCTCAGACGTGCACAAAGAAGTGATAGAGGTGGGGTCAAAGTTCTTTTGAAGCAAGTGCACAGCTCTTTTGAAGGACATATGCATCTCCAGAGCTTGAAGCTTTGCACTTCTATAAGGAAATCTATGGGATACAATAAGAGAGAAGGCAAGGGTTGCTCAGTGAATATGGGCAGAAAGTATAAATTTTGGATAGCAAGCGATTACAGTGTTCCTCTTCCTCAGCAAAATTTAGCAGCAGAGGGAGATGAGAACTAGAGCAACCTATGGAGAATTCAGTCAGTCGGTGGGTGACCTGGGCCGTCAGAGGCTAATCTAGCCGATGTAGGGTGTGGAGATGTTTGCTCACAGGTAGTGTTGGTGCCCAAGAGTCGAGCTACTGAAAGAGGTGGCCACGAGTGAAGTTCAGTAGGTTCTTTGTTGTCAAAGACTAGTGGAGATGATGAACAGTTGAACACTATCTAATGACCTTTAGTCAGTTGGATACCAAACTTAAAATAAAACTCACTTGCGACGTCTGAGTGCATCTTCGGTTGAGATTCAGTAGAGATGAGACTCATGTTTAGTTTTCCCTTTAAGACTGATACACCGACATGCTTCTCTTAAGGTTTAGCATCAATGACGGCAAGATTTGGGAGGAGGCAACGAACCTATCTGATAAGAGCAACACCCGATCTGGAGGTGAAGGCACGAACGGTGTCAAAAACAGCTGGAGAATGCTCTCAAGGACACGACCAATGTCTGTGATGGATGAGGCTATTGTCTGTGGTTGATGCGGCTCCCTAGAGGACCTCAGAATAAACTGCGATGTAGAGAAGGGCTCACCAACGATAAGTTTAGATGACCCCTACTCAATCCTCCAATTATCTAGTCTTATGGTTTTGGTCATCGAAATAGGCAAAAAGGAGATCGTCCAGGGTGTAGCCACCGAGACGATGTCGTCGGGGATCTCTAGGGTGATCTTTTAGTGTGATAGGAGCTATCGTCAAGAAGGATGCCACATGAATCGTTGCGGGTGATTGCTCAACGACAGCGAAGGAGGAGGTGGGTGGCTTACTTTGCAAATACTGATAAGATGTTGTCGAGGGCATAGTTACCAAGTCGGAAAACGGGAAAAAAACGGCAAAGGAAAAAATCGGAAAGATACGATGAAAACGGGAAAAACGGGAAAAAAAACGTGAAAACATCGAAAAAAACAAAAAAAATCTTAAAAATTATACCAAGTATGTATATATGTCATTTTCCAACATTAAGTAATCAAAAGTTCAAAAAATATAGCATATGTGTTTATTAAGCACGAATAAAATAAAACTCGAACCCAATTTAAACCTGGACCAAATCCGATGTGTTTTATACGTGTTTTATACGCGTTTTTTCCGTTTTAAACGCGTACGGAAGTTTTTTCAAAAAAACAAGTTTTTTTCTTGTTTACTACGTCTTCGGATCGATACACGTTCTATACGCGTTTTTTTCAAAAAAACGCCCGATTTGGTAACAATGGTCGAGGGAGAGACTGGAATGAAAACCTATCTTTAGATGATCTTCCGATAAGTTGCAATGATGACTGCGATGGATCGTCGGAGTTGAATGAGATGATGCTACCGGATGGTGATGATGTTCGTCAAAATGAAGCTTCAAATATGATAAAGCTTCGGCTTGCTCTGATGAGGAATCCAGAATTACAAACCCTAGCTCCTAGAGGAGGGAGTTGTAGCTCTGATATTATCTAATATGATAGGAGCAAATGAACATTCTGTTCGAGCACTAGCCCAAGGGGTGTGTGTGTGTGTGTGTATATATATATATAGAGTCAGGATAGGCTGACCCATGAAATTTTGACCCATATTTGACCCAGCACCCTAATCGTTTGATTCGTGTTTCAGAATGTGCTGATATTTTGTAGAGGTGATATCTAATGTATGTTGATCATCCTCACAAAAAATCAGCACATTCTAAAACCACTAGGTGCATCAAATGTGTTCTTCAAATCAACGGTTGAAATTGACGGTCAAAAAAGCTTATAACATTTGATGGCCCTAAAGGTTTTAGAATTTGCTGATTTTTTGTAAGAATGATCAACATACCATAGATAGCATCTCTACAAAAAATCAGCACATTCTGAAACCCGAATCCAACGATTAGGGTGCTGGGTAAAAATATGGGTCAAAATTTCATGGGTCATCCGTGTATATATATATATATATATATATATATATATATATATATATATATATATATATATATATATATATATATATATATATATACTGAGAGAGAGAGATAGGGCTATTACGTTGAGCTGTGAGCTGCGGTAGAAGAAAATGAGCTGCGGATATTTTGACCCCCCTAGAAGTTTTGGAATTTGATGAAATTTGGTGAGGGTGTTTTCTAGAGTAAGATGATCATCCTCACCAATTTTCATAAAATTCCAAAACTTCTAGGGGTTTCAAATGGTCGAAGCAAAATCTGCAGATTTTAACGGTGACTGCGGACGACAGATTTTGCTTTGACCATTTGACCCCCCTAGAAGTTTTGGAATTTGATGAAAATTGGTAAGGATGATCATCTTACCCGAGACAACACCCTCACCAAATTTCATCAAATTCCAAAACTCCTAGGGGGGAAAAAATATCCGCAGCTCACTTTCTAAACCGGCAGCTCACAGCTCACTATAACATTCCTCTCTCTCTCTCTCTCTCTCTATATATATATATATATATATATATATATATATATATATATATATATAGAGAGAGAGAGAGAGAGAGAGACAAAGAGAGAGGAAGGGTTTCCTGGACCAGTGGACCAGCAAATTTGTTGGTCCACTGGTCTATTTGATGACCCTACAAGTTTCAAAATTTGCTAAAACTTGGTGGGTGTGTTGTCTAGGGTGAGGTGATCATCCTCACCAAAAATCAGCAATTTTTAAAACTTCTAGGGTCATCAAATCAAATGTACAAAGCAAAATTAACAGTTACAATGGACGATCGATAAAGCTTCTAGCATTTGATGACTATAGAAGTTTTAGAATTTCCTGATTTTTGGTGAGAATTATCACCTCACCCTAGACAACACACCCACCAAGTTTCAACAAATTCTGAAACTTGTAGGGTCATCAAATAGGCCAGTGGACTAGTAAATTTGTTGTTCCACTGATCCAGGAAACCTTCTCATATATATATATATATATATATATATATATATATATATATATATATATATAGGGTCAGGATCCTGTGCCTTAATTTTTTGCCGTCATTTTTTGCCTTCAAGGTTATTTGATGTCGTAGAGGGTTTAGAATGTGCTGATTTTTTGTAGATATAATCATCCAACCTTAGATAGAACATCCGCAAAAAATTAACACATTCTAAACCTTCTAGGGGGATCAACTATTACAAGCTTTATCCACCGTCCATTTTTATCCGTTAACTTTTATTATATATTTGATGCCCCTAGAAGTTTTAGAATGTGATGATTTTTTTTGGATGTTCTATCCAAGGTGGAATGATTACATCCACAAAAAATCAGCACATTCTTAACCCTCTAGGGCATCAAATCAAAATCAAAGGCAAAAACTCTCATATATATATATATATATATATATATATATATATATATATATATATATATATATATATATATATGGGTCACACACACACACACATATATATATATATATATATATATATAGAGAGAGAGAGAGAAATTATAAAATGCGGCGTGCGGTGTCGCACCGCAGCCGTCTGATGCACCTAAGGTGCGATGCCGCACGCACCGCACGCCGCATCCTAACACGCCTATCTATATATATATATATATATATATATATATATATATATATATATATATATATATATATATATATATATATATATATATATATATATATATATATATATATATATATATATATATATATATAGGCACACACACAATGAGGTGAGTGTGGTCACCAATATGGTAAACATACCACACTAAAAAAGGAAAACAAAGGAGAAACATAAATACAGCTATATAATCTCTAACAAGAACTATGCTAGGTATGGAGGCATCATGATGCATGCAGATGCTTAAAAAGATTTCAAGTGCTGAATTTAAAATGATTAAACATAGATTTCTGCACATCTTTAGTCAAATTTCAGCAAAGACTAGGAACCCTAATCATCATCCAATCATGCCCAAACAAGTTTAATTTAACGAAGCAATAAAACTAGCATGTGAATAACTAATTCCAGATTTAATAAATAAATTCCAGCAATAAAGTGCTAACAAGATCTCAAATATAAAGCCAAAGTCTCAAAGATAAAACATAGATCTAAGCGATAGTAAACCTAATGGATGAGATTCTTCAGAAGCCAAGTATTTTGAAACCCTAATTAAAATAAGCAATAGGCTGGATTGAAAGGATGTTTATCACATGAAAATATCGACGGACGATTCAAACCGTGCTTTGGTCAATACCGGCCATGATCAAAGGCTCCGTTGTTGTAGATGAATGGGCGGAAGAGGAGGCGTGGTCCGGAAGAAAAGGGATGAAGAAGCCGAGATGATTTGATCTTGAAGAAGAGATGATCTCTGCGTCGATCTTCCGCGAAGTCGTAGACGAGGGCGTAGCGACGAGGAAGAAGCTTGTGGAGAGAAGAAGACGACTAGAAGCAAGAGGATTCTTCAGATGAGACGTCGAACAAGCGAACCCGCTTCTCCGTTCTAGGGTTTCAATTCATCATTCAAATATATCTTCAATTAGGGTTTGTAGGGCTTTATAGGCAAGGAAACAACAAAAGAAAAAAAGGAAAGAAAGAGAGAGAGGCGTCCGCATGGAAAAGAGGAAGCAGGGGACGCGGGCACGCTTCCCAAGGCGTGTCCGCGCAGGTCTTGCGCGGGAAGAGAGCGGACGGGTAAGAGGGCTTTTAGGACTTCTTGACTCTCTTTGAATCTCATCCATTGAGATCTTATCTCACTTAAAATCCTAAAAACCAAACACAGAAATGAGTCAGTTCGGCATCTGTGGCTCGAACCGGATGCGAACATGGCTCGCACCTACCCAAATCAGAAATAAAAACATAAATAACTCAAATCCGTCAGTCGGATCGACAGAAAGTAATAACCAAAGTCGTAGGCAATCGAAATAGCTCTCCAATGATGCAGACGGATTGGCGATCGGCCTCCTGGATCTCCGTAGGGAATCAAAATACGCTCTCAGCTGTGAAAATCTGCACGTAGGGCTCGTCTGCATCACATCACACAAGACCATGAAGGAAAGGTGATGGTGACATTTTGTTAGTAATTCTTACAAGCTAACTAACAATGCCAAAAGACACTCAAACTCCAACCAACAAGACAATGTCCAACAGATCAACTATCCACGTTTAGGATCGTTCTCGACCTTAACCATCTCAAGGTTCGCATTTTCTTCTTTTGCTTGGCATGGGACCTAGTAGCCTCACCTCGCAAGGTTCGAAATCTCCATTTCGATGGAAATTTCGACCTTTTGGATATGGAAATATTTCGACAGTGTGGAAATATTGCAATTTTGTAGAAATGGTGAAAATATTGATTTTTGGATAGAATTTTTTAGTGAAACTCGGAATAGTCATAAACCAAGTATAGATACACACTTTGGAACACTCAAATACTATTTGTACCCTATCTATGGTTGTAGAGCTTCACATATCATGTATTTAATGTATTGAGTTGTGAGTCTTGTGCAATCTTGTTTGGTCCGGTTTTGATATATATTTTTCAAATGCTTTTTAATCTTTTTCTTGGATAAAAATATTTTCAAAATAAAGATTAGTTGATTGTTAAAATAATGTTTCAGACAATTTTGAAAGCGTACTTAAAATAAGAAAGTTATGCAAATTTGAAATTGTGCAAAAATTATGCTGAAATGTGAAACACTGTTTTTTTACTAAATCTGGAAAAAAGAGTTTTTATATAGGAAAGTTTTTATACATTCAAAATTTCCTAAGATGGACTGTGGTTTTCTAGATGCACTTGTACTTCTACATCTTGTGGAATATTTTGAGCTAAAAAGGAGTTGATTTAATCACTTTTCTCACAATGTGGATTTTATAAAAAAACCTTGAAAACTGTTTTCTCCTACTAAAACTGAAAGTTTACTTTTTGATTCCTTTGGTTTTTGATTTTTTTTGATATTTTTATTGAAATCAAATGAGGGGGTATTTGCTTATTTACATATAAAAACTTAAAGTAAATGGAGAAAAACAAATAAGCTGCTGAAAACCAAGCCACAAGCTCCCTTTTATAACCAGTTAGTCCTATAATTTTGGATATATTTCGCGAAATTTTCCAAAATTTTTGCGAAATTTTGACAAATTCCCTTCATGTTGGTACTGATATCGCGATATTTCGTGGAGATGGAAATATTTCGTGAAAATATCGCGATATTTCGCGAAACCGTTCGATATTTTGACATTTCCAATTCTGCTCGAGACTGTAGGCTGGATTTCGTATCGGGTTTTCATTTTTCCGATATATTTGGCGAAATATATCGATTTTTTGTACCTTGCTCCTGAGCAGTCATCGCCTCCCATTATCTCGAGAGGAAAACTGTGTTGGATATTGAGAAGAGGATACTTCCCCCAATCTTCTTTGTGCATGGATTAGCGCCATTCTTCTATATAGCACTTACCAAATTGACGAGATCCAGGTGCCTGGCATAAGGTTGTCCAGGAGGCCAATTACTATTTATCGGTTGATTGGTTGTCTTAGAAGTTCTCTTATCATGTTGTGTTCCTCCCCAGTTCGCCAAAGTATGGGTGTCCACAGAGGCCCCATACTTCCGACAAGATAAGTGGAATTAATCCTCATCAACAACGGGATGAAGCAAACGGGGGCATATGGAATAATACTTTGCACACTGGAACGCAATGGGTTAAGACGAGATTAAGTGAAGGGCCAATCATGTTCAACTCCGAGTTAAGGTGATTATTCAAGCCCTCTTGAGCTCAATCACGATAAAAACAAATTTCAAAGGCACATATATATCATCTCTTAAATTGGAGATTCCGGTGGCTTCCAATATTGAATGTATAAGGCTATCTATCTAGAGTTTGGAGAAAAATGGTTGTTGCATGCCAACATGATGCCTCGCAGAAATCAAGGTAGGCATTATAGGATGTGGTTGGACAAGGATTCAAGGTTCAGAGCAGAAGTTTTACCAAGTAACTTCTTGCACTATTTAGTTTTTTCTTTTTTTTTCACAAAGACAAACAGTAAACCAAAAAATAATACATTCACAAAGAACCACAAACCACACTTGAAAATTCTCAAAAGGAGATGACACAAAAAAAAAAATCACAAACCATAACCTTTACACAATCTTAATTTTCATGAAGAACAAACACACAAAAAAGAAACATAATTTGCATAATCTCAATATGAAATCATAGATTTAGATGAATCGTAATCGGTATACCTTTTTGTGGTCCGGGTCGATTGGGTTGACGTGGATTATTGTGGACGGATAGTGTTGTAGCTCGTGTGTCCTAAGCGTGGATTTTTTGTATTAATATTAATAAAGATAACTTTGGTTATTGCTTTAATTAGAATACTACTTTGGTGTATGTTAATTCATATATAATAAAGGACCCTACGCAACACAGTAAGTCACTGAGGCGAATGGTGGATCCATGCTTGGGAGACCCAGTGGACCAGTTTTGTATAAACCAAGAACTAGTTCACAGCTTTGGTGATGTCGGTCGCTTCACCGAGAATAAGTTGTTGGCAGGTAGAGGATGTGGTGAAGTCTCCACCACGGAAACGTGGGATTCCCATTCAACTGACCAAGCACGATGATCGTGTTGAACAGGAACCAAGACGGTGCACAATTCAGTGATTCAGACACTGGTGCATAACTCATCTTACTACTATAGATAATCTGTCCTTAACCCTGAGAGACCATGTACACTGAGCCAACTAGTTGAGTGGTGCTTTGATGTCCACACGTGTGCGGACCTTCCATAGTCCAATACCACGGTACGTTGGGTTACCCGGCTGGCGCTTGAGTTAGCATGCAATCCCTACAGGTTATCCGACGTCCAGTGTTGGATGGGTGCGTTTTGATGAGTCAGTCTGTCCACACAATTAACCCAGGCCTGGTGGTTGTCAGTATGACTGATGACGTTCCGGATGCTAGGCATAGCACCGGAAGGTGTATGGTGTTATAGATGATAAGTCATCAAATCTTAATTAGATAATCGATCAGGATCTGACGGTGCTCCCCACCGCCCGAGTCGAATCATGGCACCAGTAATAGGAGGAACTAAGGATTATCAAAGTATAGTAGAGAACAGGGTTACGAGGGAGTAATATAAGTTTAGGATCACTAGAGTTCAACTCGCGTCCCACTCTGGGTGGCTATGCGGGTTAATTGGATTAGGGCTGATTAGCGAAACTTTCGGTGTGTCACCGGACAGTTAATCAGAGTTCCGGTTAGAGCTAGAGATCCTAAACCCTGAAGGTTCCACCCTGTCGTTGCGTATAGAAATTGTTCCCCGACCTGGTTGGATACGTTGGATGCGAAGTAGCACGATGGAGCGCAAGCCCGAAGCCTAAGAACCTAATTCACATGTGTTAAGGGTCGTAGGGGTATTTTGGTAAATACTGAAATATGGCTTAGAACATATTGAATATGGATCTTAAAATGAGCGGAATAATTCCAGGAGCTCATAGGTGCTGACGGAACTCGATTCCGAGTAGCGCACCTCACTCAATCTCTCTTACAATGTTTCACTTTTCGTGAGGGCATTTTCGTCCAGGCTTCACGATAGACATGGAGAAACCCTAAAAACCGCCCCCCCTCATCCCTATCTCTAGGGGGCCGGTCCTAGCTTGCGTATGGGAGTTGGGGCCGGCCCTATAAAGGGATTAGAGAGAGAGGGGGCCGGCCCTAGGCTTTCCCCTCTCCAGAAAACCCGACCCCCTCTCCTCTCTCCCTTTTGGGTTTCGGCCAAGGAAGAAAGAGGAAGAAGAAGAAGGAAGAAGGAGGAAGGAAGGAGAAGAAAGAAAAGAGAAAGAGAAGGAGGAGATCTCGTGGCTCGCCGTCGTCTTCGCAACGAATTCCTCTGTCGGCTTGTAGTCCTTGCACTCAGAGATAGGACTTCGAGTATTCCTCCCTTCGCAAAGGACAAGGTGTCATCCGACAGCTTCCCTTGCGATTCATGTGTGGTTCATCAATGTTCCATTCCCTTCGGATCATAGATCCACAAGGTATGATGGTTCTAAACACCTAACTAGATGCATGCATGTCTTCCGTAGATCGTAATATGCCTCTAGGGTGTCCGCACATATGCTAAGATTATAGATTTGCATGTAGATAGTTTTGTAGAATTAATTGTAATGAAACATACACCATAAGATCTTCGGATCTATCTTTTGCTTTCGCTGCGACTGATAATAGGATCTATTTCCAACAATTGGTATCAGAACACGCTTCGGTGTATGTTTCATTCATGAATTCGTGAAAACATCATGTGAATATATAATGGCATATGTTTTCGTCGGGGTTCGGCGTAGATCATGCGTATGGATTGTGCTATGTATCGTTTCTTTGCAGGTGCCGCGCTGAATAATAATCTGTGATTGCATGCTTCCGGAGGTCGGACCCCGGATTTAATTTTTGCATTGATTATTATTGTGCTTATGAATTTTAAGGCTTTAGATGGGCGGGTGATGCAGCATGATCAGCATCATCGGATCATCGCCGCATCTTCAGATTATCGTCAGAGACATTTATTTACTGTCATTTTTATGTTATGTGTGGATGATATTAGTCGCATGGGACTTATTAGTCATTTGTTTCAGTTTTTGGCCATTTTTTCCTGTTTTTGGCCTTATTTCAGCATGCAGTTTTATTTATGTTTTTGCCCAATTCATGGGGGATGTCCATGATCTCATCCGAGGGCTTTTCGGATTGAATCCGGGTCTTCTCGGGTGAGTTTCAGCATGTTATTAATAAAATTATGGGTGCGTGTGTTTGCGGGGTACCGACGGACGAGATTAGATCTCGAAACCGACGGTTAGATGGCGAAATAACATAATTTAGATGACGTGGCACTTATGGGCTTCAATTAGGACTTAATTGGGCTTATCTTAAGCCCAATAGGATTCCCCTTTGTGATGACCGCTCCCCCTTTTCCTTTTCCCGTGAACCGAGCGGCCCCCCCCTCTTGTCCGCGCGGAAGAGGCCACCCGGCCCCCTTGTTCCGTTCCTCTCTCCTCTCTCTCTTCTCTCCCTTGTTTCTCTCTCTTTTCCCTTCCTTTCTTGGCGCATCGAATCCACACCATTCACCCTTATTCCCTTTGATCTTGACCATCAAAACAAAAACCCTAATTCTACAAGAGGATGAACCGAGAACGAGAATTCAGATTTTGATAGTTGCTGAAATTCGTGCCTCTTCGTGAGTGCTTCCGGGCGAGACTCGTGTCCCCGACCCTCGCCGATTCCACGACTTCGCCTCGTGAAGGCTTTGGGCTTCGTTTCCGAAGGTTCCGGCTTCTCCCGACGTCCGGCCTTGCTCCGTGTGCAGGATCGTCGGCGCATCCTTGCAATCGACCCACGGCGGGAAACCCCAGGCAGTATCTTTCCTTTTTTCCTTTATTTTCCCATCGCATCCGCTTCGTTTTCATTAGTTTCCATTGCCTCCGCTCCGCATCGCAGCCGTCATCATCCTTTTTCATCTCTAGTTGAAGCCATAATTTATGCCAGTTTAATAGATTCGCCATCTATAGTCTGTCGGTAACCCTAGCAAGCATCCGTAGCCTTTTCTTTATGAAAATCTGATGCAAGCCTACTGTTTTATTGCAATATTTACTGCTGCGAATTAATCCTGTTATATGCTGAAATCTGTTTTGTGATAATCTTGTGTTTCTATTGTTTAAATCTTAATTCCGCTTAATGTCGACGGCATAGAATTTTAGAACTGCGTAAGATAACTTTGTTTGCTGTCCTTTTGAAGCTTACTGCGCTATATTGATAAATAAACCCTAGTAATTGACCAAGGAAAACCCTAAAAGGGTTCAGGATTGTAGTGTGCCTTATTGGTGCCTGCATCAAGTTGGTATCAGAGCTCGAAAGAACCTGTTCGGGTTTCTTTTGAGTGCTGAATTTCAGCAAACACCCATCTTCTTCCTTGCTGAAATTTTCATAGGCATCATCTTGCGTGCTTGATTTGCATTAAGTGCTAGGATTACATCGCGTGAAGCATCAGCATATCTCATAATCACCCATGGCTGATCGTACCCATCTGCACCGGGATGCCCGGAATCGAGGACGTTTTCCTCGGGGACCACAACCTCGTGGTGCTTGGCAAGAAGCGATCCAAAATACCTTGGATCGACATGCAACCTTGTTGCAAGAGATCACGGACAGGCTAGGATTGTTGTTACAAGATAGAGGCGTTGACCCTAATACCCGACCGGTCGAAGAGGACCCGGGAGGGGCAGAAACCGATCCGCATGCTGAGGGTCATAGGTTCGAAGAGCAAGACCGAGACCAGGGCCAAAATCGAAATCCGATTCCAACCCCACCTCAGAACCTGAACCAAGCCTTACCTCGGACACACAACCGATACCAACCGCCAGAGCGGAATCAAGCTGCCTACCTTGAGTCGCCCCCTGAGTCTGAAGCTGAGTTGGACGAGTCCGACGTGGACTTTGAACGAGAGTACGTTCAGTTCGGTCGTCCCAGAAACCCTAGAGAGCAACATGCGCGTGATCAGCACGGCATAGAGGAGCGTCTTGTGCGAGCCCTTGAGAGGTCCCAAGGATACGGAGTCCGAGTTGACATCGATGACTTTAAGGGAAGCCATGATGCTGACGCATTCCTTGACTGGATAGATAGCGTCGAGCACTTCTTTGATTGGAGAGATCTCCCCGATGATCGAAAAGTCAAACTCGTGGCAACGAAACTGAAAGGAGCCGCTTTAGTTTGGTGGCGAGAGTTGCAGACAAGTCGTCTCAGGAAAGGGAAGCAAAAGGTCGCCACGTGGGCCAAAATGCGGGACAAGATGCGACTGAAGTACCTCCCTCCTGACTACCGTACCTCGCTGTACCAGAGGTTGCTTAGCCTGAAACAAGGCAGTCGAAGCGTACAGGAGTACACTGAAGAGTTTGACATCCTGACCACTCGTAATGCCATCCCGGAAGACGATGAACAGAAAGCTGCACGCTACGTCTCAGGGTTGCGCTACCAAATTCAGGATGCGCTCGCAATGCAGACCATCCTCACTGTGACGGAAGCTTCGAGGCAAGCTCACAAGGCTGAGAAAATTCAGCAACGAGCCTTTAGGAGAGAGGCTGCCCCTAGAGTGCCCCCAGGTGCCCCTTCAGCTGGAAGAGGAGCACCCCCTGCTACAGTCACCCCACCTGTCCCCACTCCGACTACAACTCCATCAAGAGCCAATCAACCCCCTGGTCGGGTTGAACAATCAGGTCGTGAGCGCGGTGCCATAGGAAGTCGACCACCCGGAGCGACTTATAAATGCTTCGAGTGTGGAGAAGTAGGACACCTCATCGCCCAATGCCCAAAAAGGAGACCTCAGACCCATCTGACAGAAGGTGAAGAGCCAACTGAGGAAACCCTGAACAACATGGCTGAAGAAGGGCATGATGATGATCCTAGAGATGCCGAATATCAGGAGGATGACGAGACACATGATGTCATCGCTGAGGCTGACGAGGCAACGCATGCACTAGTCATGCACCGAGTTTTGTCGACCCCAAAGGCTCCTGAGCCAGATCGATGGCTTAGAAGGAACATCTTCCACACCACTTGTACCTCAAAGGGGAGGCATTGCGTCCTCATCATAGACAGTGGTAGTACCGAGAACCTGGTCGCCCAGATCATGGTTGACAAACTAGGGCTCAAGACAGAGAAGCTGGTCAAGCCATACAACTTGTCTTGGTTTAAGAAAGGGTCAGATGTCGCTATCAAAGAGCGATGCCTAGTTGAATACACCATTGGCAAGATGTATAAGGAAGCTGTTTGGTGTGACGTGGCGCCCTTAGGCATTTGTCACATTCTGTTGGGCCGCCCGTGGCAGTACGACAGAAAGACGACCCATGATGGGGAGAAGAATACCTACTCCTTCTGCAAGGATGACTATAATATCACCTTAGTGCCGCAGAGGGAGCCCCTGAAGACGATTTCTAGCGAGCCGACACCCCCAGCCGTCACCCCTAAGTTGCCAAAAGAGAAACCGAAAGCCCTGCCCACATTGCTGACCCAAGCGTGTTTCGAAGACGAGCTTAGGGAATCTCGCTCCATCTTTTTCCTAGTAGCCAAAGAAGCCACAGAGGGTCCTAGCATTCCTCATGAGATTCGAATCCTACTTGATGATTTCAATGATCTCATCCCAGAGGAACTACCTGAAGGACTTTCACCTCTGCGGGACATTCAACATTGCGTTGACCTAGTCCCAGGAGCGACGCTACCTCACCTTCCTCACTACCGAATGAGTCCGTCTGAATATGAGGAGATGCGTCGACAGGTTACCGAGTTACTGCAAAAGGGACTAATTCAAGAAAGCATGAGTTCATGCGCAGTACCGGCACTCCTGACTCCCAAGAAGGACGGGACATGGAGAATGTGCATAGATTGCCGTGCCATTAATCGAATAACTGTCAAGTATAGATTTCCGATTCCCCGATTGGATGACATGCTTGATATGCTACATGGCGCGAAAATCTTTTCAAAGATTGATCTTCGTAGCGGTTACCATCAGATCCGCGTACGACCCGGTGATGAATGGAAAACTGCCTTTAAAACCCGGGAAGGACTGTATGAATGGCTAGTAATGCCATTTGGTCTGTCGAATGCACCCAGCACCTTTATGAGGTTCATGAATCAGGTGCTCAGACCGTTCATAGGAAAGTTCGTTGTCGTATACTTTGATGACATTCTTATCTATAGTACGACATCTGAACAACATGTCGAGCATTTGCGCGAAGTTCTGAAGACGCTTAGGAAAGACAAGCTGTACATCCATCTGAAGAAGTGCACTTTTCTAACAGACAGTTTGACCTTTCTAGGCTACATAGTGTGCTCCGAAGGGATACGGGTCGATCCTGAGAAGGTCGAAGCCATCAAATCATGGCCCGTTCCCCAGAACGTTAGTGATGTGCGACGGTTCCATGGTCTAGCGTCCTTTTACCGCAGATTCATTAAGAACTTCAGTTCCGTCATTGCACCTCTCACGAACTGCATGAAGAAGGGTGGTTTCCTTTGGACCCCCGAAGTTGAAGCGAGTTTTGATCTCATCAAGACCAAGATGATGAGTGCTCCAGTTTTGGCACTCCCGAACTTTGAGAAGGTCTTTGAGATTGATTGTGATGCCTCTCACGTCGGGATAGGAGCAATCCTTAGTCAAGAGGGACGTCCCGTCGCATTCTTCAGCGAGAAGCTGAACGCCGCGCGTTTGAATTACTCGACATACGACATTGAGTTTTACGCGGTTGTTCAAGCCCTCAAGCACTGGAGGCATTACCTGATCCAACGAGAATTTGTGCTCAATTCTGACCATGAAGCGTGTTAGTTTTTCGGTCACAGAAAGAAGGAGATGATGCTACATCCACTGTTCGGGCAAGCGGTAGTATGGAGTGCAAAGACCCAACGAAAGTGTGCATGTTGGCGATGATCGGGATCGTCGTCGGGAGATCGTGCAGAACGGAAGAATATGATATCTTGGCTATGCTATTCAGGTTCAGGGTCGGACCCTGGACTTGATTCAGTTTGGATGTTTTTTCTATTATGCTCTTTACTTAGTGTTTAGAGAACCCCGATGATAATTTCATTATCAGTCTTGCTTGTGAGTTAGTCTCTAGATCAGGCTTAGGGTTAGTACTTAGCTTATGGATTCATCGATGTCTCTATATGTTTCTAACAAGTGCGAATCCGGTGGCTAACAAAAAGGAAAGGTGGTAACCGCTCTCGTGGTAGTTCAGGTAACCGAGTACTGTGCGTCGAGATAGACGCAGTGTTAGATTTGTTTAGAGATAACTAATGACTCCATAAGAAGTATGATAACCCTAGTGGGATGCCCTTTCCCCATATAGTCCTAGCGACCAAGTTAGGTTAGGATTCCACTAAGTGATATCCGTTTCTAGTTGACGTTTGATGGTAGTGTGAACTCATCACGATTTGATTATGCCACCATTAGGTTGAGGTCCGACGGAGGTTGTCGGATGTCCCTATTTGGCCAGCATCGAAACCTATAATAAGATGAGGTCCACTATAACATCAGGCATTAAATTGTGAACGAGGCGCCATTCTAGTGGGAGTTATTTCCACGTTGACCTTAGGCTAGGCTCCAGTTCTTATGATTATGAGCAAACTAGTGAAGTATCGGGATCCTTGCAATCTATGTATCGTGATCCTTACGAGAAAGGCAAAAGTTGAGTATTCAAGGTAGGGACTATGATATTTTCCAAGAGTACTATTGCTTTGCAGGAAGATTTGTAATCCTAGTGGGAGCACGATAGACTAGGGTCTAGGTCTAGAAGGTCGTAACCTTACTAGACATGTATAAAACCTCATAAAGAAGGGATATGTATGAGGTTCCCTCCAAAGGGGAGCCCCTGGCCTCCACAATCAACCGGCTAAGAGTCTGGGTGGGAGGTATGCAGTTCGATATTTCCACCAGGTGAGAGCTATGTTTCCTTCCATGCTGGTTCGCCTAGTGGTTTCCTTTGGGACATGGAGGATGCCGGTGGCAATGGGTGACGGTTTTTTCCTGCACTACGGGAGCCTATGAACCCCCCTGCCAACACCACCTAGATTTGTAGGAAGCATCCAGAAGCTTGTGTGAAGCCACCGTTGCTGCACATGGCGGGTCACATAAAGCTGGCCAAAAGGAGACTAGGAGGTCTTTCAGTTTACCGTGGGTAATTCTGATAAAGACTGGGTCGTAAACACCTCGTTGGCAGAAGCAGTTGCATGCTCTCACCGAGATGCTGTCTCCAATTCAAGGCCGATAGTCTTAGTGCTCGAACCTAGGGAATTTTGACTCCTGGATATCTCCACTTGAGGTAGTGAAGACATAGCGGCTGGAGTAAAAATTATCTATTTTTAAATTTTATAAAATATGACCAAGCTCGACCCCATTGCCTCCATCCTTAATGATAACAAACTTACGGGACCAAACTACGAGGACTGGAAGCGTAACCTAATGCTCATCTTAAGGGTTGGCAAACACTCAATTGCCCTAAGTAGCTCTCAACCGGCCATGCCGAGACCAAGTGCTACTGAGGCCCAGTTGAAGGAATGGAAAGACTGGCTAGATGCTGATAAGATGTGCAAGTGCTATATAGTGGCATTCTTGCAGACCGTCCTTCAGAAGCAAGTCGAAGACATGGCCTTCGCTTCAAACATAATGCTCTATTTAAAGGAAATGTTCGAGGGTCGTAGTCGGGTAACTCGTTACCTGACTATCAAGAAATTGGTGTCCACGAAGATGGCAGAAGGGACTTTAGTTCGGGATCATATGCTGAAATTGTTTGGCTATGTGAATGAACTTGATTCCTTCGATGTCATCTTGGATGCAGAGATTCAGACCGATATTTTCCTTGCGTCTCTGTCAGGAACGTTTGAGGGCTTCGTTACCAACTTTAACCTTAACCGGTTGGAGATGACTAACGCAGAGCTCCTAGCGGCGCTCCAGGCGGTAGAGGACGGGATGAAGGCAGGTGCCCAATCCCTGAACGTAGAGCGGAAGTCTTTTCTGAAAGCCAAAGGCAAGTTTCAGAAAAGAAAGTCTAAGAAGCTCATGAAGGTGAGCCAGATGCAGTTGCAGGTTCCTAAACAAGATGGTCCGGCGAAAGCCAAAGGAAAATATTTCCGATGCGGCAAGAAGGGACATTGGAAGGGTGACTGTTGCGCTGCTCCTAAAAAGGCTGAGACAGGTATATCTCAAATCCACATAGTGGAAACCCTTGTAGCATCCAGTTGTTCTCCAGTCTCATGGATTGTGGATTCTTGTTCCACTAACCATGCTTGCAATAATTTGCAGGGGTTCAAGGAGACAAGAAAACTGGGTGATGGGGAGATCATCCTGAGCATGGGAATTGAGGCCGTGGCAGAGGCTGAAGCAGTTGGAGATATCGTCTTGCAGTTTTTTGATAGAAGAATTTATTAATTAGAGACATACTTTATGTACCATCCCTGAGACGAAACTTAATTTCTATTTTCTTATTGAATAATGAAGGTTTTTCAGTTTTATTTGATGCTTCTGGTGTGTCAATTAAATTGAATGATTCCTTTGTTTATAAGGGAAAGACACATAATGGTCTCTATTTAATTAACTCCACTCATAAGTAGGATAACATAATTGAAGCATGTATGATTAATTCATCTAAAAGGAAAAATTCCTCAGATAATCTCACACTCATTTGACATCTAAGGCTTGGGCACAGCCTCAAACAAGATTCACAGGTTGGTTAAGGCAGGACTTTTAAGTCCAGATGTTTTAGAAAGCCTACTAACGTGAGTCTTGCCTGGAAGGCAAGATGACCAAAAGAACTTTCCAAACCAAAGGTAGCAGATATCAGGAGGTGTTGGAGTTAGTACACACTGATGTATATGGGCCCATAAGTGTCCGTGCTATAGGAGGCTTCGAGTATTTCATCACCTTCACGGATGATCACTCGAGGTTTGGGTACATATACCTAATGCGGCGGAAGTCTGAATCCTTTGATAAGTTCAAAGAGTTCAGAGCTGAAGCAGAAAAGCAAATGGATAAGAGTATCAAGTCATTTCGATCAGATCGAGGAGGCGAATACCTATCGGATGAATTTATTGGGTACCTGCGTGAGCATGGGATCGTGTCCCAGTTGACTGCACTAGGGACACCACAACAAAACGGCATATCTGAGAGGAGAAACCGAACTTTGTTAGACATGGTTCGGACTATGATAAGTTATGCAACATTGCCACCTAGTTTTTGGGGATATGCCCTAGAGACGGCAGCATATACCTTGAACTTTGTTCCATCAATGTCAGTACCGCTAACTCCTTGGGAGCTGTGGTTAAAGCAAAAGCCAAGCCTGCAGCACTTTAAGATTTGGGGTTGTCTAGCATATGTGCGGAAGGACAAGCGAGACAAAATGGAGTCAAAGACTAAGGTATGTCTATTCGTTGGGTATCCAAAAGGGACAAAGGGTGGTTTATTTTATGATCCTGAGGATAGAAAGGTTGTCGTCTCGACGAACGCCATATTCCTGGAGCAGGATTATTTAATAGACTATAAGCCCACCAGTAAAGTACTTCTTGAATAATTGCTTGGTACTGATGGTAGTACGCAGAAAAAAAACGTAGTGGGAGCCGATACCACTAAGATTTACGATATTGTAGACTTGACTCCTATGGAACCACCGCAGGCTCGTCGCAGTGGGAGGATCACAAGAGCTCCTGATAGATACATTGGAGAAGCCTTCTTGGTGGATCCAGAGTTACAGGAGGATGATCCTCTGAACTATGACAAGTGATGGTATCCTCTGACCATGTAGAATGGCAAAAAGCCATGGAGGCAGAACTGACATCGATGTCCCAAAACTCGGTCTGGACACTTATAACACCGCCTCACAACATTAAACATATTAGGTGTAAGTGGGTGTACAAAAAAAAGGTCCGAATGGTACCGTTGAGACTTACAAAGTTAGACTAGTCGCTAAGGGTTATACCCAGCGAGAAGGGATCGACTATGACAAAACCTTTTCGCCAGTGGCTATGCTTAAGTCTATCCGGATCCTCTTGTCTATTGCAGCCCAATATGACTGGGAGATCTGTCAAATGGACGTCAAGACCGCATTCCTCAACGGGGATTTGGAAGAAGACATCTATATGTCTCAGCCTCCCGGCTTTGTCGCAAAAGGTTAGGAAAGTCTGGTGTGCAAGTTGCAAAGGTCCATTTATGGACTGAAGCAAGCATCCAGAAGTTGGAACATGTGTTTTGATCAGGCTATCTAGTCTTATGGATTTGAACAGAACGTGGATGAACCATGTGTTTATAAAATGAGCGATAAGACTGCAGTAGTTTTTCTAGTGCTTTACGTAAACGATATCCTGCTCATTGGAAACGATATTGGAACATTGTCTACAGTGAAGGTGTGGTTGTCCTCTCAATTTGACATGAAAGACCTGGGTGAAGCGAGTTATGTTCTGGGGATCAAGGTAACTCGAGATCGCCAGAACAAGATTCTCTCGCTGTCACAGTCAGCCTATATCGATACTATGTTGGTCAGATTCAGTATGCACAACTCCAAGAAGGGACTAGTTCCATTAAGACATGGAATGAAATTATCCATGGATCAGGATACTAAGACTCCTGAGGAGAGGGCAGAGATGCAGAAGATACCTTATGCTTTGGCTGTAGGAAGTCTGATGTATGTTATGCTGTGCACGAGACCAGATATATGCTATGCAGTAGGCATGATGGGCAAGTATCAGTCAAATCTGGGTCCAGGGCAGGGTTTTAAATCTCAGCCGATACCAGTACGTACCGGGTTTGGCCGGTTCGAGACCGGTACTGCATCCGATCCCGATATCTGGCCCGTATCGACCGGTACCGGTACGTACCGGTCCGTATCGGCCGGTTCAGGCCGGTACCGACCGGTACGACCGGTACGGACCGGTACCGACAGGTTAAATTTTTTTTTTTTTGGGTTTTTTTCAGGTTTTTTTTCTCAACCGGTATTGGTCCGTATCGGCCGGTACCGGTACATACCGGTTCGGGGCCGACCGATACCGCGACCGATACCGTGATTTTAAACCTTGGTCCAGGGCACTAGACTGTTGTGAAAAGTATACTCAAGTATCTCCGTAGAACAAGAGATTATGAGTTAGTTTATTCTTCACAGGAACTGATGTCGATTGGATACACGAATTCTTACTTTGAAGCAAATCCAGAATCCAGGAGATCAAAGTCAGGGTTTGTGTTTTTATTGGGAGGAGCTGTCAGTTGGAGGAGCGTGAAGCAGGGATGCATCGCAGATTCGACGACAGAGGCTGAGTACGTTGTGGCGTGCAAAGCAGCAAAGGAGGCGGTGTGGCTCAAAAAGCTCCTCACGAACTTAGGATGTGTACCGGGAGCTCAAGATCCTATTGTCCTTTACTGCGACAATAGTGGAGCAGTAGCACAATCCAAGGAGCCAAGAAATCACCAGAAGAGTAAGCATATTGAGCGGAAATACTACATTATCCGGGACTTGCAGAAGCGAGGAGAGGTTGCAGTGACTCAGGTGGCGTCTGCAGATAATATGACGGACCCTTTCACAAAGGCGTTACCGAACAAGACTTTTGAGAAGCACGTGGATGCCATGGGAGTTAAGACTATCATTCCCCGCTAGGCCAAGTGGAAGATTGTTATAGCTCGTGTGTCCTGAGCGTGGATTTTCTGTATTAACATTAATAAAGATGACTTTGGTTATTGCTTTAATTAGAATACTACTTTGGTGTATGTTAATTCATATATAATAAAGGACCCTAGGGAATACAGTAGGCCACTGAGACGCATGGTGGATCCATGGTTGGGAGACCCAATGGACTAGTTCTATATAGACCTAAAACTAGTTCACATCTTTGGTGATGCAGGTCGCTTCACCGAGAATAAGTTGTTGGCAGGTAGAGGATGTAGTGAAGTCTCCACCACGGGAACGTGGGATTCCCATTCACCTGACCAAGCACGATGATCGTGTTGAACAGGAACCAAGATGGTGCACAATTCAGTAATTTAGACACTAGTGCATAAACCGTCTTACTACTATAGATAATCTGTCCTTAACCCTGAGAGACCATGTACACTGAGCCAACTAATTGAGTGGTGCTTTGATGTGCCAACGTGTGCGGACCTTCCATAGTCCAATACCACGGTACGTTGGGTTACCCGGCTGGCGTTTGAATGGCATGCAATCCCTACATGTTATCCGACATCCAGTGTTGGATGGGTGCGTTTTGATGAGTCAGTCTGTCCACACAATTAACCTAGGCCTGGTGGTTGTCAGTATGACTGAGACGTTACGGATGCTAGGCATAGCACCGGAAAGTGTGTGGTGTTATAATAAAAAGCATGGACACGGACACGACACGGACACGCCGACACGATATTTTTCACAAAACCAGGACACGGACACGTTAGGGGACACGCTGAATTATATATATATATATATATATATATATATATATATATATATATATATATAACAAGTCTTATATTATGATTTATAATCAAACATAATGCTAATAGTTAACTAAAAAAGTCTCCAACAAACATCATAAATGATTCAGTGTATAGTTTCAAACTTTCAAAACACAAAAAAACAAATAGAACATGCATAAAATCATCATATATCAAGGCCAACGTCAAGTGTTACCACATTATCACGATCGACGTGAAGACCACGGCCTCCATATCCGGCTCATTGATGGAAAGATTCACAATCTCAAGAACCCCAACATCTTCAAATGAGAAAAAAAACCTCTCTGATAGTATCCGACACACTCCAACACGCACCCGACACGCTCCGACACGTGTCGGACTATATTTCTTCATAGAAGACACATTTTTTGGTGTGTCCGACACGTGTCGGAGAGTGTCGGACGAGTGTCGGTGTCCGACACGTGTCGGACACGGACACGTTGAGGTCCCGAGAGTGTCGGTGCTTCATAGGTTATAGATGACAAGTCATCAAATCCTAGTCAGATGATCGATCGGGATCTGACGATGCTCCCCACCGCCCGAGTCGAATCATGGCACCAGTAATAGGAGAGACTAAGGATTATCAGAGTATAGTAGAGAACCGGGTTACGAGGGAGTAACATAAGTTTAGGATCACTAGAGTTCAACTCGCGTCGCACTCTGGGTGGCTACACGGGTTAATCGAATTAGGGCTGATTAGCGGAACTTTTGGTGTGTCACCGGAACAGTTAATCAGGGATCCGGTTGAAGCTAGAGATCCTGAACCCTGAAGGTTCCACCCTGTCGTTGCGTATAGAAATTGTTCCCCAACCTGGTTGGATACGTTGGATGCGAAGTAGCGCGATGGAGCGTAAGCCCGGGGCTAAGAACCTAATTCACATGTGTTAAGGGTCGTAGGGGTATTTTGGTAAATACTGAAATATGGCTCGGAACATATTGAATATGGATCTTAAAATGAGCGGAATAATTCTAGGAGCTTATAGGCGATGACGGAACTCGATTCTGAGTAGCGCACCTCACTCAATCTCTCTTACAATGTTTCACTTTTCGTGAGGGCGTTTTCGTCCAGGCTTCACGATAGACATGGAGAAACCCTAAACACCGCCCCCCCTCATCCCTATCTCTAGGGGGCCGGCCCTGGCTTGCGTATGGGAGTTGGGGCCGACCCTATAAAGGGATTAGAGAGAGAAGGGGCCTAGGCTTTCCCCTTTCTAGAAAACCCAACCTCCTCTCATCGCCCTCTTGTGTGGTTTCAGCCAAGGAAGAAAGAGGAAGAGGAAGGAGGAAGGAAGGAGAAGGAAGAAGAGAGAAAGAGGAGGAGATCTCGCGGCTTGCCGTCGTCTTCGCAACGAATTCCTTTATCGGCTCGTAGTCCTTGCACTCAGAGATAGGACTTCGAGGATTCCTCCCTTCGCAAAGGACAATGTGCCATCCGACAGCTTCCCTTGCGATTCATATGCGGTTCATCATCGTTCCGTTCCCTTCGGATCATAGATCCACAAGGTATGATGGTTCTAAATACCTAACTAGATGCATGCATGTCTTCCGTAGATCGTAGTATGCCTCTAGGGTGTCCGCACATATGCTAAGATTATAGACTTACATGTAGATTGTTTTGTAGAATTAATTGTAATGAAACATACACCATGAGATCTTCGGATCTATCGTTTGCTTCCGCTGCGACTCTGATAATAGGATCTAATTCCAACAGGTAGGTAGGTGAACGCGGCGCGCGCATGTGTGTGTGGGGGGGGGGGGTTACGCGAAACATGCAAATATTTTATGGGGCATATGATCGCCTAATAGATGTGGTTTCTTGAATGATTTTGGTCAGGTCAACGGCGATGTTGGACTACTAAACGTCGGGTAGGGGAGCAACACTATATTTGTTGTTAAACACAAAAAAAAAAAAACAAATTTGAAAAGTTAGGGGCAGCTGCCCATCCCAAGTCCTTATGTGGGTTCGTCTCTGGCAGTATATGCAAGTAAGATTCCAAATACACATACGATCATACATGGAACCTCGGAAGTCCCAACTACCCAAGAGGAGGCTAATTACGGGTTATAAAAATAATTGCACCATGCAACTATTCGCATGGCCTAAACAGATGGCCACATGTGGCACCAACGCCCTCTCAACCAAACTAGAACGTCCAAGGGTCTAGAGGAGCTGAGCAAGAATGCCCATAGTCTTACCTCTATGCAGTGTTCAAGTTACCGCCAAAGCGAGAAATTGACTCGGGAGACAGCCAACCCCCAGTAAAAAATCAGAGCTACAGCCCACCTCTGAGCAAAGGTTAGAGATACAACCAACCTCTAAGAATAGGTCAAAGATACAGCCGACCTCCAAACGAGGTTAGGGATAAAACCAACCTCTAGACAAGGTCCAGGATTACCATCACCACATATGTTCCTCTTTATCAATGCCTTGGTATTCTCAAGCCTGACCGCTGCATCCCGCATGGAAAAGTGGTCGGTTAAGATCAATGTGCCACAGCTAGAAGCACCAGGAATCGTGTGATAGGTGTGCCACTACTAATAGCTCTAGAGATCATGGGGTAGGCCAATCATTGGCTAGGGGCATGGAGAAGCGACTGGTAGCGTACAGAAGGGCTGGCCAACTAAGCCTCCATGATGGATATGCCACATACAACAACCAAGAGATCGTTAGCTCTCATCCAAGTCAGATGGCCAGGTCAAGGCGACTGTTCTAACTGGAGCAATTACATGGCATATGGTCCTCACCATTTCCATTTGGCTATATCATCCACATCCCAGGAGATTGTGGCGTAACTAGGGGTGGCAATGGGTCGGGTCGTGTCGGGTTCGTGTCGTGTCGTGTCCTAAACCCCTAGACCCGGACCCGACCCGTTTAACTAATCGTGTCTAGATCCTAAACCCGTACCCGACCCGCTAATAAACGGGTAGACCCGATAAGACCCGTTTACCACCCGGGTCTATTCAGTTGACCCAATCCGACCCAATCCAACTCGACCCTACCTGACCCGAAAGACCCGTTGGTATTATATATTATAGTATCATATTGTGGGTAGACCCGACCCGACCCGACACGACCCGTTGAATACTAAACGGGTCTTCCCGGGTCTACCGTGTCCAGACCCTAAACCCGGACCCGACCCGTTTATTAAACGGGTCTATCGTGTCGACCCGTTTACGACCTGAACCCGTTTAGCCCTGACCCAGACCCGCTAACTTCGTGTCGGGTCGTGTCGGGGCCGAAATTGCCAGCCCTAGGCGTAACAGACGATAGAGACGGACACAGCCGTTGAGAACATATCTTACTTAGAGTATTGCCTGGTCCCCCAAACAACTATATAAATAGCCTCAAGGTACCAAAATTACTGCATTCACTTTTTACCCGATCCAATACTAACTTGAGCATCTAACAGTCTTCTCTCTCCCAAAGGCATTAGGCTTTTTGCAGGTCAGAGGAATGCCAATGAACAATTTTTGTCCATGACGATTGACACTAGCAGACCAACGAACTAACTTCCATCCTCGATAACCACATTCATTAGCTTGGTTCCTTGGGAGAGGTGCAGAAACCAAAAATTTCCTACAATCAGGATGCAGCTTACAAAAGTGATCTAGATGTCCACAAGCCCGTGGTCTCTTTGGCAGTGGACATGATGACCTTGAGAGTCCCATGGATGTAGAGACTTTCGTTACCATCATCAACCCAATCCTGCTCACTCATTAGGACCATGCCGTGCTTCTTTCTGAATGCCTTCTCCATGTATTCCATTATTTCCTTTCAAATTTCAAGAGTAGCCCGAGGGCATGCTTACATTAGCATCGAGAGTATGGGCCAACTGTTGTTTGTATCAAGCAATACCTCCCTTGGAGATTAACCACATAATTCACACAATAAAAGATAACTTCTAGTTCGAGTCTTATAGGACCATACTTCTAACCCGGATCCTTAGATTAGTCAGGTTTAAGAACTAAAGAGCCGGCGGAAGAGATATATAAAAGAAAATGTGCGGGAAATAAATACTATTTTCGGCGAATATCGAGGCAAGTTGGGGGATTTGATCTTCTTGCCTCAATAAATAATAGTCATTCATTGATTCACTTGAATGATGTACGTAGGGGGAGTAGTTAATTAGTGAGAAAGAGTGCTAAGTACTAGTAGTAGCCTTAGAGAGCTTGAGGAGAGCTTAGGGAGAGATTGAAAGCTTGGAGAGATCGTGGGGAGAATTAAAAATGGATTACAATAGTTGTGGTATAGACATGCTAGGGGGATAAGGGGTATAAATGAGTTCAAATGGGTAGAGAGGGTGGGGGACAAAAATAATATAGGAACCCAAAATTAGATTCCCAAACGTTAGACCATTCAATCACACAATGACTTTGCGACCTCACAGTATGTGGTCGCACATGAGACCGCATAAACGTGGTGCAGACCGTGCAGTCACATAGTACTTGGGACATATATGCGGTACCTGCATACGGGACTTATGAGCGTTGGCCGCATATGGGCCTATGTGGTTGCACAAGATCCCATTGATTGTGACCACAACTAACAATTTAAGGCTACATAACAAACCAAATAACTATGCCTTTACCCTAATTCCAGAACTTAAAAAGAAGTTCACATATTGAAGGCTAGGAATGCAAGGACTTAAAATGTCTATTTTTCTATGTCATTCTTAAGAAATACAATCACTTGTTGAAAAGTATAAAAGAACTTTGAATACCCTATACAAGTTAGAAATAAGATAAAATTAATGAAAAGGTCAAATATTGCAACTATCAACCAGCTCTCTTCAAAACAAACAAATCAATAAAAGGACAAAGTTCTAGTGGCAATGGATGGTATTCATTAGTTGTAAACAAGGTTTGAAATTTTTATTTTGCCCAATATATCGACACTGCAAAATATAGAAATATTGCATGGAAACATTCCGACTGTGTTGGAAATAATGAGATATTGACGTATAATAGAAATGATAGAAATATTAGTTAAACAATGAAATTCTTTTGTTGAAACTCTGGACGATAAAAAATCAAACATAGAATAGATGCATACTTTGGAACACTTAAAGTCTTAAACCACATTTTTACATTATCTAGGGGTATGGAGCTCCATGTAGCATGTATTTCTAAGCATGTTGATTAGAATCATTAGATGCATAATGGTGTAAGATCGACAACATATCCAAAATTCAAGTGATATCATCAATATTAAGACCTTTTTTATTTTTTCTAGAACCTTGAAATTTTCAAAAGATAGATCTGATTAATTTTATGATTTATCCCCAAAACTCGGTGATTCTTGATAGATTCAATGTTCTTACACCGTCATATTATCAATTAACCAACAAGAAATGAATTAAATTAAAGTAATCTAAGATTTACCATATTCGCTACTTTCAGAGATGAATGCTTCAGTTTGATTGAACGAACATTCGGATGCATTTTTCAATGAATTACTCTCGCCAAGTTGGTGATGGAGGCAGATCTAACACCCGAAAACAATTTTTTGAAAAATCGCAAGAAAGAAGTCAAATGCTCTGATCATACGATTTAGGGTTTAGGCTTATATCATTTCGGTCTAAAGGGTTTCAGGATTAGAGTTTAAATTTAGGGAAATTTTGCAAATTTTTTAAAATTTTATGCCCCCCATATTTTGTGTCAAGGGTTAGAAAAATGGAAATATTTTGAAAATTTTAAGGGATATTTCAGAAAATCTTGAACCATGATTGTAAAGAAAGAAAGTTAACCGATTCTTCAATGTTAAACATTAAGATACATAGCAAAATATTGTGCAGCAGACAAAACTTATATCCAATTGTAACGATGAATCCAAATTGTACCTTCCATTTTGAAGCTTGTGAAAATCGACTTTCTCAAAGGAAGGTACAGCACTTGTACATTGAGTAGCTGCAATAAAACCATAAGTAAAATTATGAGGCAAAGAACTGAAACAAAACTAAACAGTCCCCAGTCAAAAAACCATGAAAATGTAATTTGCATTACAATAGTAAAAAAGAGTAGGACTTCTCCATTATGTATAATGCAAACAAGACAGAATATTCAGAAAGAAAGGTACAAATATGATACATAATGTATATATGGCAATAAAAAATGCACCAGTTTGATTAATAAAAACCTAAAGATTACTGTTGAAATCAACCTGGATAGTGAGAGTCTAGAACAGACCGTTGCAATAGACACTTGCTTTGTTTCCAACAACAATCTGGTGTGCTGCTAAAATATGTAATTGCATGGCTGGAATGCCAGCCCATATTATCTTCCACCCCTGCATGGGGTGTGTTCTATGCATACTAAGCACACAACATTTGTTGGGAAATCTGGTATCCAATTGCCTACTCCTTGGGCAATGCTGTGACATAAATACATTTTGAACAGTCTTCCCTGATATTGCTGCATACAAATTAGCAAATTTATTAGATCTACACTTTGTGTCAGCTTAATCAAATGGGTAACATTCAGTCTGTTGTTATTCTTGATGATTTGCTTCAATGTTTCAAGCCCATAGTTCAATTATTACATTCAAATGTTAATAGACAATCCTACAAGGGCAACAGCATTGTAATTGCATTAAGGTCAGTGTACTAGAATGTTGATAGATAGTTACAGCTTATATTAATGATGATCCCTTATATAGTTATTGGTTATGTGATTCATGTATTATCAATCTATCAGCACAGGAAAGGTGTTCATAATGTCTTAGTCACAGTTTTTCAAGTTATGTAGTTTGAAAAACAAAATAATGTGATAAATGCGCAACATATCAATCAAGTCAACCTACTAGAGTTCTCTCCTATGCCGTTGCTTCTAGATAAAACACTGATGGCCCACTAAATTATATGAACTGGGCATACTAGTCTACGAGCAATTCTTAAACCATTAAAACCTGATTGAAAAACAAGGCTGTTTTCAGAGGATGCTAAATATGTACGAAATATGGTATCCATGAATCAACATTCAGTTCTCGCTCGTAGTCTTTTTATTCTCAGATGGCATCGAATCCAACAAATGTGCCAATCAACAGTGGGCTGCTGGGCATGCAAATTTACTCACTGCACAAGGACCATTCAAAAATGCAGTATATCATTTTCATGTACCCACAGAATTCAGAGATCGGTTTCAATTCGAAAGAAGGTGGAAAATCATTCCATAGAGTTTTTTAAGAAGCTCCATTCATACCAATTGTTTTGCAAGAGCTCTGACCTCAAAAAATCAAAAATTATAACTAAAAGTGTAACCCTTCACTATTAGCTCATATATATATATATATATATATATATATATATATATATATATATATATATATATATATACGGGTCAGGATCCTGTGCCTTAAATTTTTGCATTCATTTTTTGCCTTCAAGATTATTTGATGCCCTAGAGGGTTTAGAATGTGTTGATTTTTTGTGGATGTAATCATCCCACCTTAGATAGAACATCCACAAAAAATCAGCACATTCTAAACCTTTTAGGGACATCAAATATCACAAGCTTTATCCACCATCAATTTTTACACGTTAACTTGTATTATATATTTGATGTCCCTAGAAGTCTTAGAATGTGCTGATTTTTTGTGGATGTTCTATCTAAGGTGGAATGATCAAATCCACAAAAAATTAGCACGTTCTAAACCCTCTAAGGCGTCAAATCAAAATCGAAGACAAAAATTTAACGCACAGGATCCTGACCCTATATATATATATATATATATATATATATATATATATATATCTATATATATATATGGAAAATGGGTTCCTATGACATGTCATAGGGAGTACCCTATGACATATAGTGAATTAGTAACCCTAGAATATTTAGAATATTCTGATTTTCTATGAGGATGATCAACCTATTTTAGAAAAGACACCCACAAAAAATCGGTGAATTCTAAAACTTCTAGGGGCATCAAATATGCTTTTCAATTTAACGGTTAAAATGGATGGCCGGTAAAGCTTTTAGCATTTGATGCCCCAACAAGTTTTAGAATGTTTTGATTTTTTGTGGACATTCTATCTAAGGTATGGTGACCATCCTCAAAAAATTTCAGCACATTCTAAACATTATAGCATAGCTAATTCCCCATATGTCATAGGGTACTCCCTACGATGTTGTCATAGGAACCTAGCACTATATATATATATATATATATATATATATATATATATATATATATATATATATAGAGAGAGAGAGAGAGAGGATACGGGATATA
Source organism: Chamaelirium japonicum (assembly GCA_947650365.1). Classification (NCBI taxonomy): domain Eukaryota; kingdom Viridiplantae; phylum Streptophyta; class Magnoliopsida; order Liliales; family Melanthiaceae; genus Chamaelirium; species Chamaelirium japonicum. The sequence goes on along the minus strand of OX393554.1, from coordinate 4,059,368 downwards.
GGCTGGTGGCCTATTTCGACGAAATGGGCAGCCGCCCATTTGTTGCCCCTATAAGTCTTAGAATGTGCTGATTTTTTATAATCATATGCATCTTATCTTCGATAGAACACCCACAAAAAATCAGCACGTTCTAGACTTTTAGGGGCATCAAATGTTATATTTCAGATTAACGGTTACAACGGACGTTCGATAAAACTTCTAACATTTGATGCCCCTAGGAGTTTTAGAATGTGCTGATTTTTTGTGAGTGTTCTATCTAAGATAAGGTGCTTATGCTCACAAAAAATCAGCACATTCTAAAACTCCTAAAGGCTTCAAATGGTTGGCTGCCCATTTCGTCGAAATAGGGTGGCAGTTCATTTCCCATTTCATATATATATATATATATATATATATATATATATATATATATATATATATATATATATATATATATATATGTATATATATATGGAAAGGGGAGCCTGGACCTGAGGTGCAGCGTCGTTGCTGCACCACAAGCATTGTTTTACCATCCTAGAAGTTTTGGAATTTGATGAAATTTGGTAAGAGTGTTGTCCAGGGTAAGATGATCATCCTCACCAATTTTCATCAAATTCCAAAACTTCTAGAGGGATCAAATGGTCGAAGCAAAATCAGTCGTCCGCAGTCACCGTTAAAATCTGTAGATTTTGCTTCAACCATTTGATCCCCCTAGAAGTTTTGGAATTTGATGAAAATTGGTGAGGATGATCATCTGACCCTAGACAACACCCTCACCAAATTTCATCAAATTCCAAAACTTCTAGGGAGGTAAACAAGCGAGAGGTGCAGCGTCGTTGCTGCACCTCGGGTACAGGCTCCCCACCCCCATATATATATATATATATATATATATATATATATATATATATATATATATATATATATATATATATATATATATATATATATGGTTCTGATACTGTGTGGCCGCTTATCGTGCGGCTTAACCTGCAGCACCCCCTTGGGGGGTTTTTTTTGAAATTTTTTTTTTTGGGGTTGATCACCTCCCCTTTGATAGCACACACAAAAAATTTCAACTCATTCCAAGACCTATAAGCCATTCAAATGTGTTCATCAAATTGACGGTAAAAATGAAAGACCGATAAAAGCCGAGCAAATTTGAATGGACTATAGGTCTTGGAATCAGCTGAAATTTTTTGTATGTGCTATCAAGGGATAGGTGATCAACCTCCAAAAAAAATTCAGAAAAAACCTGGAGGGGGGTGGCCACAAGTTAAGCGGCCACAATGTATCACTATTATATATATATATATATATATAGAGAGAGAGAGAGAGAGAGAGAGAGATGAAACGGGAAATGAGCTGCCAGCCAATTTCGACAAAATGGGCAGCCACCCATTTGATGCCCCTAGGAATCTTAGAATGTGCTGATTTTTTGTGAGCATAAGCACCTTATCTTAGATAGAACACCCAAAAAAAATCAGCACATTCTAAAACTCCTAGGGGCATCAAATGTTAGAAGTTTTATCGAGTGTTCGTTGTCACCATTAATCTGAAATATTACATTTGATGTTCCTAAAAGTTTTAGAATTTACTGATTTTTTGTGGGTGTTCTATCTAAGGTAAGGTGCTTATGCTCACAAAAAATCAGCACATTCTAAGACTCCTAGGGGCATCAAATGGGTGGCTGCCTATTTCGTCGAAATAGGCCGCCAGCCTATACCCTGTATCCTCTCTATCTCTCTCTCTCTTTCCCTCTCTCTCTCTCTCTCTCTCTCTCTCTATATATATATATATATATATATATATAGAGAGAGAGAGAGAGAGGAAACGGGAAATGAGCTGCCAGCCTATTTCGACAAAATGAGCAGCCACCCATTTGATGGCCCTAGGACTCTTAGAATGTGCTGATTTTTTGTGAGCATAAGTACCTTATCTTAGATAGAACACCCACAAAAAATCAGCATATTCTAAAACTCCTAGGGGCATCAAATGTTAGATGTTTTATCGAGCGTTCGTTGTCACCGTTAATCTGAAATATTACATTTGATGCCCCTAAAAGTTTTAGAATTTGCTGATTTTTTGTGGGTGTTCTAAGGTAAGGTACATATGGTCACAAAAAATCAGCACATTCTAAGACTTCTAGGGGCATCAAATGGGTGGCTGCTCATTTCATCGAAATAGGCTGGCAGCTCATTTCCCGTTTCCTATATATATATATATATATATATATATATATATATATATATATATATATATATATATATATATATATATATATATATATATATATATATATATATATATGCAGAGGGATACTCTTACTCATGGCCTCTTACTCATATAGTTACCTATGATCCGGGCCCTCCATTAGATCCCGACGAACGGTTCGGATTAATGCGGAGTTAAAGCAATGGTGTCCGCATTAAATGCGGGCTTTTAATAAGGGCTTTTAAGTTGGGCATTTAATGCGGACACCATTGCTTTAACTCCCCATCTAATCCGAACCGTACATCGGGATCTAATGGACGGCCTGTATCATAGGTAACTATATGAGTAAGAGGCCATGAGTAAGAGTATCCCTCCCCATATATATATATATATATATATATATATATATATATATATATATATATATATATATATATATATATATATATATATATATATATATATATATATATATATATATATATAGATAGATAGATATTGCGGCCGCTTAACGTCTGGCTTAGCATGCGGCGCCTCCGTATGGGTTTCTTTTTCAAAAAAAAATTTTGGAGGTTGATCACCTCCTCTTTGATAGCACACACAAAAAATTTAAGCTCATTCTACAACCTATAGGTCAATCAAATGTGCTCATCAAATTGACGGTAAAAATGAATGACCAATAAAAGTCGAGCACATTTGATAGACCTATAAGTCTTAGAATGAGTTGAAATTTTTTGTGTGTGCTATCAAATGGGAGGTGATCATCCTCCAAAAAACAAATTTGAAAAAAAAAACCCTAGGGAGGTGGCCGCACGTTAAGCGGCTGCAATGTATCACTATTATATATATAGGGTTGTTACGGTGCGGCGTTGCACCGTAGCCGTACGATGCACCCGCCCGGTGCGTCACATGCACGCAGTGATGCATCGGATGGTTGCGGTGCGACACCGCACGCACTGCACACTGCATTTTGACATCTCTCTCTGTATATATATATATATATATATATATATATATATATATATATATATATATATATATATATATATATATATATATATATATATATATATATATAGGGGAATGCTATGCTGCGGCATGCGGTGCGTGCGGCACCGCACCGCAGCCGTCTGATGCACGCGCTGCGTGCATCGCATGCACGCAGCGGTGCATCAGACGGCTGCGGTGAGCTGTCGCACTTACCGCATGCCGCATTATAGCATTCCTCTCTCTCTCTCTCTCTCTCTCTTTCTATATATATATATATATATATATATGGGTCGGGATCCATAGACCCATCATTTTTTGACTAATACTTTTATCCGTCATCTAAATCGTTGGATAGATGTTTTCGAATTTGCTGATTTTTTACGAGGAAGTGCACATTGCCTTAGATTGCACATGCACAAAAATCAGCACATTCTAAAACCTCTAGGTGTATGAAATCTAAAAAGCTTTGTCGACCGTTCATTTCACCCGTTAACTTGAGGAGCACATTTGATACACCTAGAGGTTTTAGAATGTGCTGATTTTTTATGAATTTTCAATCTAAGGCAATGTGATCCTCCTCGCAAAAAATCAGTAAATTCTAAAATCTCCATCGAAGGTTTGGAAGACGGGTAAAAGTATGAGTCAAAAATGACATATATATATATATATATGGGGTCGGTAGACTCGTCATTTTATGACCCATACTTTGACCCATCATCCTAATCGTTGGATTCAGGCTAAAAAATTTACTGAGTTTTTTGTGAGGATGATCAACATAACATAGATAGCATACCCTCAAAATTTTAATTTTATTCTAAAACCTCTAGGACATCAAATTTTATAAGCATTTTCAACTGTCAATTTCTACCACAGATTTGAAAAGCACATTTGATGCACCTAGAGATTTTAGAATGTGCTGATTTTTTATAGAGGTGTTGTTACCACAACCCTAGGAGAGAGAGAGAGAGAGAGAGAGAGAAAGACGACTAGGGTTTGGGAGAATAACAGACAATTCTCACTAGGGCAATAGTCAAGAATATATAGGCATTATACATGTGTAGGGAATAAGTCATGAACACCGAACTCATATGTATAACCTACAATATACATTAACACCCCCCCCTCAAACTTACAGTGGATCAAACACTGAGAGTTTGCTAATAAGGAACCGAAAACGAGGAGAGTGATGGGACCGTAAAAAAATCAGCAATCTCCTCTGTGGAGGACACATAGGGGAGAGAGATGGTCCCAGCCTCATACTGCTCTTTGGAAAAGTAACAATCGAGCTCAATATGCTTTGTCTGCTAATGAAACACTGGATTGCTGATAATCTGAATAGCACTCTTATTGTCACAATGAAGAGAAATAGGTCCAGCAGCATCGATGCCAAGATCTCAAAGAAGACGCCGAAGATGAACAATCTCCTTAGTAGTAGTGATCATGGCACGAAACTCAGCCTCAATACTGGAGAGAGAGACAACCTTCTACTTCTTGCTCTTCCAGGAGATAAGAGATTCACCAAGAAACAAGCAATATCCAGTAGTCGAACGACGAGTAGTCGGGTCACCGGCCCAGTCAGCATCAGAATATGCACGAAGAACCATTGAAGAGGTCGAGGAGAAAAAGAACGACCTGGTAATAGTTCCTCGAAGGTACCGAAGAGCCCGTTGGAGAGCATCATAGTGAGCCGAGTGAGGTGCATCCACGACTGGCTAAGGATACTGACTGCATGAGCAATATCCGGCTTGGTGATGCAAAGGTAGACTAGCTGACCAACTATCTCCCGATACTGGATAGGATCTGAAAGGAACTCACCATCAGCAAGGCGTAGCTTCACATGAAACTCAAGATGAGTGTCAACGTACGACAGTCAGAAAGTGCAGCCCGACTAAAGATGTCAGCCGTACACTTCTGCTAAGAAAGCAGAATTCCTCGAGCACCCCTAGCAACCTCCAGGCCAAGAAAGTAACGCAGGGGACCAAGATCCTTCATCTGAAACCGACTCCGAAGATGCTGCTGAAGAGAGGCTATGGCACCGGAATCGTCACCTGTAAGGATCATGTCATCGACATAGAGAAATATGATACCCGGTCCTGGGAGGAAGTCCGCACGAACATAGAGTGATCCTGGAAGCTCTCCACAAAACCAATCTCAGTAACTGCACGACGAAAACGCTCAGACCTGGCACGAGGAACATGTTTAAGTCCATACATAGCCTAACGGAGACGATAGACGTGCTGAGACCAGGAGGAGGCTGCATATAGACAACCTCGGAGAGATCATCATGACGAAACACATTCTTCATATCCATCTGAAGCAGGGGCCCACCTCTAGCAACAGCATCAGCGAGGAGGGTCCGAATGGTGGTCATCTGAGCCACCGGAGCAAGTCTCATCATAATCAATTCCATACTCCCAGGTAAAATCTCTAGCAACGAGACGGGCCTTGTACCAATTAATGGAGCCATCGGGGCGACTCTTGATCTTGAATACCCACTTGTAGCTAATGGGCTTAATACCAGCAGGCAGAGGGACAACGTCCCACGTCTGAGTCTGCTCGAAGGCCTGGAACTCCTTGGCCATAGCCTGCTGCTACACAGGGTACTACAGTGCCTCTCTGTAAGACTTGGGCTCTCTATCTGTGTGAAGGGAAGTAAGATAAGCAAAGAACTAAGGAAAGTAGGCAGTGACTACAGCAAAACCAAAACGGTCAGAAGAGTAACCAAAGTGGCGGCGTTCGCGCTGGGGGTAGCGAGGAGTACTAGGATCCACATCCGGTAAAGGCAGGCTACTCGAAGTAGACAGCGTACCAGAGGAGTCACTGTCAGACGAAAGCGTGACAAGCAACGAGTCAGATTGGCAACAACAAGAATACACATGAGAAAAGGGAGAAATAGGTAGAGGAAACGAAGGACCCGAGGGAGAAAAGTGAGGCACAGGAGAAACGTTATCTGAGACGGAAGGAGAACTCAAGCTAGGAGGGGTTACCACTGTAACCGGAGGTAAGGGCTCAAGATCAGGAGCGAGAGTAGTAACTGGAGAAGATGGAGAGGGTGCCGTAGGAGGAGCCTATCGAGATACTAAGGAGGGGGCTGTAGGAACCTCAAGGAAGGTAAGATCCTGAGACGTAGCAAAGTAGTAGGAAACATCCTCAACAAAAGAAACATGGCGAGAGACGCGAAGACAACAAGCCAAGGGGGGTCATAGCAATGATACCCCTTGTGCTCATAACTGATCCTCAAGAGCACACTTAATGGACCTAGCTGACAGCCTGTTACACTCATAGGAAAGAAGGACAAAGCATGTGCACCCAAAAGTACAAAGCATGCTGTAGTCGGGAGGGGTGCCATAGAGCGCTCGTAAGGAGAAACACCAGAGAGAACTGAAGAAGGGGTGATGTTGATGAGATTGACAGATGTCAAAATGGCCTCTGCCCAGAAGGTATGAGGAACGAACGAAAAGAAAAGCTAAGCACGAGCTGTTTCCAGGATGTGACGATATTTCCACTCGACAACCCCGTTCTGCTCATAAGTGTGAGGACAATATTGCGAGAAGAGTCATGGGACTGAAGAATATAGCGCATAGTAGAGGAAAGATATTCGCAGGCGCAATCAAACCGAAAAGTTTTGATACGAGCATGGAACTGAGTATGGACCATGGCTGTGAAGGTCTGATAGACCTCAGGAATGTCAGATCGCTAATGAAGGAGATAGGCCCATGTAAAATATGAATAATCATCAATAAAGCTAACATAGAAAAGATAACCATTCATAGAAGATAAAAGTGCAGGACCCCAAATATCGAAGTACACTAAATCAAACGGGGCTACATGACCTCAACAAACTAGAAGAAAAGGGGCTAGCTGAATGCTTAACCAACTGACTCCCATACAAAAGGAAAGAGGAAAAAAGGAACCTCGACCTAAAGCTCCATACTAGAAAAGACTTTTAAGCCGAGGTTCGAACACATGACCTAATCTCCTATGCCATATATCGGTATCAGAAGAGACAGTAACATAGAAGACCGAAGAAGAGACATCAGGTAGATGAAGATACTCTAGGTGATATAGTCCACCTGCCCTACAAGCAGCACCAATACTCTATTCCGAGCATGGATCCAGCAAAATACCAGAAGAGGAAGAAAAAGTGATTGTCAGGCCGGAATCACGCAGGCTGCTAATAGAAATTAAGTTCATGCAAAACTGAGATGCGTGCAAGACAAAAGATAGAGAGAGAAGACCAGCAGGGTCTGAGACGGTAATGATGGACCCAGTCTGCGAGATGGCTAAAAGAGAGCCATCTGCAGTGTGGATCGAAGGAATACGTGAGGCAGGTGAGCATGCAGTAAGGATGGAGTGGTCAGGGGTCATATGCTGAGAGGCCCCAGAGTCCATAATCCAAGGTGCAGATGAACCTAAGGTGGTAGGGAAGGTATAGGATCCGAAGGAGCTAGAAGAACCAAAGGCAGGCTACAAAAAGAGCTGCTCAAAGCGCATCTCAATACGTTGAGGCGATCCGTCATATTAGCGTCAGCAGTGGTGACTCCAGCAACAGCAGCAGTGGGACAACCACGATTAGGTGACTCGACATGCTTCTCTGGATGAAGCTGCAAACAAGAGTCGACCGTGTGCCTTAGTTTTCCACAATAGGTGCATCTACGAGTGTCAGGCGTGCCAGAGGAACAGGGAAAGGCCATAAGAGAGCGTAGTAGCAGACTAGCAGTGGTCCTCGGAGGTAGAGCAGCAGCGAAAACATCCTCAAAACTAGAGGGTACAGAGGTTCGACGGGCTGCGACAGCACGGAGACGGGTCACCTCGGCAATACCTCAGCTACAGCAGCATCAAGACAAGGAAGAGGATCCCTATGGATCAATTGTCTCGCGAAGGGAGAACGCAGGGCGAAGAACCATCAGAAACTAGTAAAGTTGTCGCCATTCCCGAAAGAACTGCAACTCGTACTAAGAGACACTGACTCTGGACACCTCCAGCAGAGGAGGCTCCAAAGCCTAAAGCTCACGCCAATAGCCGTGCATGAGGCTGTGAAACTGCTCAATAGTCTGCTCCCCTTGCTAAGCAGACTGGGCCAGAGACATAAGCTGATACTCACGATCCCCGCTCTGCTCCACAAACCGCTCGGTGAGATGAGCTCAGAGCTCTGCCGTAGTAGCAAAGGTGACAAGGTCGGCTCAAAGTGAGCAGTCAACCGAGGCAATGAGAAACGCCCAGACACGACGATCACACAGACTTCAGGTATCAGAGGTCCCTGCTCCAGAAGCATCAACAGAAACAGGTATAGAGCCATCAAGATGTCTATACAGAGCTCGGTTATCCATGACACTCCTGACGGTGGCAGACCATGCAGTCCAGTCAGCTATCATGATCAAGGAAAAGTTGGTCGAGACAGGAAGGAAGTCCCTTGTCTGCTCGAGTGATGTCGTCGAGAACTGAACAGTGGTCGTCAATGAGGACTGATCGGAAGTAGTCATCGAGAGACGAGATCGATGCAGGACGCAGAAGGGTCAATGGGCGCAGGTAGGAGGGCCGACAGGTGCAGGACGAAAGCCGGCAAGCACGGGCAGCGAAGGGCCGAAGGGCCGGCGATCGCAAAAGGCAAGGGCTCAAGAGGCCAACGAACGTGGAAAGCGCAAAAGGCTGAGGGCCCGTAGGGCACAGACGTCAATCCGGCAAGGGTTGCAGGAGGCCGACGGGCCTACGGGCGTGAGAGGTTCAGCGGGCGCAAGAGGCTGACGGGCTCGAGCGTAGAGCGATAGTGGGCTCGGGTGCAGAGCGGCAGGCTCGGGCGCAGGGCGACAACGAGATCGATCGCAGGGCGACGAACTCGATAGGAGTTCGTGGCGGGCACAGGCAAGGCGACCTGATCGGAGAAGAAGACAGCGGAAGGGAGGGCATGGGGACTAGACCCGTTCTGATACCATGTTACCACAACACTAGGAGAGAGAGAGAGAGAGAGGGTTTGGGAGAATGATGGACAATTCTTATTAGGGCAATAGCCACGAATATATATGCATCATACATATGTAGGGAATACGTCATGTACACCGAACTCATATGTATAACATACAATATACATTACCAGGTGCCATCTATGGTATGTTGATCATCCTTACAAAAACTAAGCAAATTCTGAGACCCGAATCCAATCAATTAGGATAATGGGTCATCTTATCCAGACCCTCTGTTAATTATGAATCAATGGCAACCTCTCTAATTGAAGGATCTAAAGTTAGCTTTTGACTATTGCTCGGAGTTTTTTTTCCCATAGAAACGAGTTAAATTCATCGTTATCGTCACTACTGTCATCGCCGTCACCATCATCCAAATCTGATCCCAGTAAGATGGGGTCGATTACAGAGCACAAATCCGATCAACGAGATCCAGTAAATAGATTGAAAACTCAAATACTGGTGCTGCAAACTTAACCAAGGCAATTTTTCAAATCTAGACAGTGTTGATCTTTGTAAATCAAGCAATGGAATCAACAACCAAACAAATGTTGGGAAATTCGATCGGTGGAACCAGAGGGGGAGGTCAAGAGCAAAACCTGCCATAGTGGGGCTGATCGGAGAAGTTTGTAGGAATTCTTCAGCTCTTTCGACGGAGGAGACGAAGGATGTCGGGGTCTGGTGAGGCCTCTTTTATAGTTTCGAACCTAAGAGAGCATATGCAAGGGATTCCTATCCTAGAGCCGCACCCTATTCTATGGACAAAATAAGGAACAACTATCTCGAAGGGACTCCTCAAGCCACTCCTTATTCTATTTTTTATTTTTTGATATAACTTTTAATTTTTTTTGAATTTATTATTACTTTTTTAGGAATTTTAAAAATCAACCGTGAAATATGCAAGCAGTGGGACCCAACGATAGCAAACAAATACCGCTCACTATAGGTGGCGAGCGGACTAGCGCACAACTACAATATGATCGATGTATAAATATGTTTGAGTAGTGTTTTCTCATTTCGCTCGCTACTTCCAACGATGGAGCAGAAGTGGTGAGTCCCTTGGATATGCTCTAAGACTTGTGTAACATAAGATTTTTTATTTTTTTTTGAAAGATTGTGTAACATAAGATTGCGAATATAATTATTGTTTGAAAGGAAAAAAAAAGTGTATAGCCCTACTAGTTCATTTTTTTGGGAAGTTTTTTAATGTTTTTCAACCTACCAACAACCCTCAATGTGAGAACAGCATCCCAACTTAAAATGAAAAAAATATATCAAAAAAAACAAACCTCGCGAGCAGCCTTGTTGATAAGGGCAGCTCAAGCCCACCGTCGCTCGACTCCGTCCCTGCTTGTCATCATCACCCCACCACCCCTGCAAGGCTGCAACCCTTGTCGTTGTCACCTTCCTCCTCCTCTACTCCTTCCTCCCTCACCATTTCGTTCAATATCTCACTCCATGGGAGAACATGGTGATTTTTTTCTAGAAAGAGGGTAGCAATGGGGTTAGTGGAGATCATGGAAGAGGAGTATGTTAAAATAATGAGAAACTCATAAGGGAGTTGGTTCCATAAAGGAGAAAGAGAGGGAGAGATTTTAAGGGGATGAAGGAGAGAGAGAGAGAGAGAGAGAGAGAGAGAGAGAGAGAGAGAGAGAGAGAGAGAGAGAGAGAGGTGTTGATAAAGGCACCTAGCTTGCTTGTATTCATATGTACACTCCCTCACTTGTTCCATATGCCCCCTTCTAATTAAGGCTTGTATGCCCCCATTCTCATCCGGTATGGGCTAATAGGGGATTTTGGGTGCGTTGTGGGGCTTGCGCGAGTGTGCGACACATACCACATAGCCATGTTGTTATTGTGCTTCATTAATATAATTATTGGCGGGACAATTCCCCAACACTTGGATTTTCAATGAAACTAAGCACATATAACAAAATAAAATGAATACCTAAGTATGGAATTAAATCACATCAAGCATTCAAGAGTCATTTCATTATTTTTTAAAACCGAGAGAAGATTGCGGCATATCCTTATACTAGTAAATGCACGTGCCTGTCAACACTGCAACAGGCCGCCTTCGGCGGCAACACAGCCCTTGGACATCACCCCCCCAACCCCCGAACCCAAATCCTTTGCCCAATTTATCTGCCACATCGTTTGCCCCCCAAATCACAAGCATCCGATGCACTGTACCTGACCGGTGCATTGCACTTAGTCCCAACTAGCAAGCAAAGAAACGGCTCTGATTGGACCAGCGACATAGGCACCATCATGCACCTGATCACTGTTGTCCCTTTGCGTGCCGGTTGGGATGAGTGCGATGCACCGATCAGGTATGGGTGCAACGAAAGTCTGTGACTTTAGGGCAGACGATGGGGCAAAGAAATGGGGCAGAAGATTTAGGTTCCTCCCCCACCGCCCTCGGAAAGAGAGAAAAAGAAGAAGGGAGAGAGAGAGACCGTGGGGAAGAGAAAAAGAGAGGAATCTATGGTGGCTGCCATCGTGTGGCTATGATTCAATTGTAGTAGTGCTAAACGGTTTGATTTGCCTGTGATACCAGTGATCTGACATCACGGTTACACCATAGATTTTCTCGAGTATGGGAGAGAGAGAGAGAGAGAGAGACGGGGAGAGAGAGAACCGGGGGGAGAGAGAGAACTGGGGAGAGAGAGAGAGAACCTGTGAGTGCAAAATCTGGCTAATGCCCGACAGTGGGACCCGCAGACTTTCCTGGGCCCACGAAAGCGATAGTGGGACCTGTAACCCTGCTTGAGACCCACGAAGATGACAGTGGGACCCATAGCTCTTCCTCAGGCCCACGAAGGCGACAGTTGGACCCACAGCTCTACCGGGGGCCCATGAAGGTGACAGTGGGACCCGCAACCCCTCTTGGGGCCCGCACATGCCTTCCGGAGACTAGTAAATCCCCCCAGATAATTACCTAAACTCCTGATATTCCAGAGAATATTCCTAAGCCCTTATATATAGCCAATCCTATAAATAAACTAGATCGAATTTCCATTATTACTAATCCCACTTTCTGTTTTCCAAAGCTCCCAAAGCCTTTTGGTATTCAGACTCTCAAGCCTCCTCCACCCTCTGTCTACTTGTAACAAGCACTCCTCAGCCTGTCGAGAGTAGCTTTATATTTTCAGTGATAGTGAATTCAAAGGTCTTACCGCACGGAGACGTATGCTTCGGTTGAACTTCATTACCATACCTTGTGTCAATTCTCTATCTCCCTCTTTCTCTATCTCAATAGTGATTGTGTGACCGCTCAGCACTTGACCCCTTAGCGCTTCATAGCATGCCATGTCCCAAAGGGTCAAACCTTCAATCGACTGTTGGAGGGGGGTTACGTACGATGTCAAAATCCTTCCCCACAGAATCGAAGAGGGAGTGGATGGGAGAGTAGAGAGAGAGAAACAGAGAGAAAGAGAGCGATTGGAGAGAGAGTGAGTGAGTTAGAGAGAGAGAGAACCAGCAGGAGAGAGGCACTACAAGAAAGAGGGACTTTACCGACGGACATTTTTATCACCGTCGTTAATAATACACTTTTTACCGACGACGACTATAATATCCGTCGGTATTATAACTTCAATTTTTTAAATTTTTTTTGCACATTTATTACCGATAGTCAAATAGATTTCGTCGGTAAAACTATTTATACCGACGGTACATATATGATTTTCCAAACCTATTTCATATCCGATCGAATCCAAACCTATTTCATATCCGAAACACGCTAACTTATGATTTTCCAACACTTAGACTCTAAATCGGTGAATCGGAGCGTAAATTGGTCAAATATCCAATTAGAACTCGCTCGCAAGTCCGAAATACGGAATAATTCCAACTTCGAATTATCGGATGCCGATCCGATGACGATCCGATCGAATCCAAACCTATTTCATATCCGAAACACGCTAACTTATAATTTTATAACACTTAGACTCTAAATCGGTGAATCGGAGCGTAAATTGGTCAAATATTCAATTAGAACCCGCTCGCAAGTCCGAAATACGGAATAATTCCACTTCGAATTATCGGATGCCGATCCGATCGAATCCAAACCTATTTCAAAACCGAAACACGCTAACTTATCATTTTTTAACGCTTAGACTCAGTTATAGATATAAACCATTTTTTTAACAAATACATGTTAATTGCAGGAGCAGGGTGGTGTCAGGGGATCGATGAGAGCACCAGCGTTGGTGGCGGGCGGGGGTGGTTGAGATAGGGCATGTATCATCTCTCAGTTTTGGATTGTGTAAATATTATTTTGTAATATGTGGTTATTTTTTGTTCTTGTCTATAATTGTCGGGTACTGTGGTAATATTTGATAATTTGCTGTAATTTTTTATCAATTTAGGTAATATTTTAAAATTTGCGGTAATATTTTATAAATTGTGGTAATATTTGATAAATTGTGGTAATATATTGTGGTATTGTTGTAAATCACAGGAATTAAATAACATTATTTAGGTAAATTTATTAAAAAAAAAACATAGTTATTACCGACGGAAATTAATTATTCCATCGGTAATAATGTTTTCATTTTTTTTAAATTATAAATAATTTGCCGACGATATATAATATCCGTCGGTAATAGATATATTATTACCGACGGGACATATATATGCGTCGGTAATATATATAGTATTACCGACAGTATATACCTTAACCGTCGGTACAATGCTTATATATTACCGACGGATTATTAAGGTTCGTCGGCAATAACATATTATATTAATTTTTAATTGAGTAAATATGATCGACGGCTTTAATATTACCGTCGGTATTAATTATTATTATCGACGGTAATATTTGGTCCGTCGTATTGTTTTTCCCGACACCTTCTTTCCCGACAGCCAGCGACGAAAATATCTTCCATCGCTATAAACTATTACCGACGGAATGTTAATATTACCGACGGATAGTTTCCGTTGGTAATAACTGTTTTTTTTGTAGTGACGTCTTTTTCTCTCACCTTTGATTCTCTCTCACTCTCTCTCTCTCTCTCTTCCCGGCCTCTTTCTCTCTCTAACCCGAACACAGCCTGGCACCCCCTCTCCTTTCCTTCAAGAATCCTTCCCCTTAATATCCCTCTCTCTAGTTCATACCAAGTCAAGCCACCTACCAAATCCGCCGCCGCTTTGGGGTGCAAGCTAGAAGACCCTATAAATAGAGGACCTTGGGCAAGAAGAAGGATTGATTTTTTTTTCCAGAGAGCTGTCATCAATTATTGTTTGTAGAGCGGGTGCGAAGCAAGTGCATGGGAGTACTGTAATTTCTAAAGAAGGGTTTTCAAAGTAGTGGGTGTAATTGTTCTTCGATTCAATAAAATAGTCTTCTATTTATATTTTCTTGCACTCTTTCATTTCTGCAATGTTTAGTCTTATTAATTATTCTGTATGTATTCAAACCATGGCCGGCTAAACTCCCTCCCACCAGGGAGAGGGGTTCAATGCCATGGTAAGTAGTTAGTTCTTCTCTTGCATTTTGCTATTGATTGTACTTAATGTTTATGCCTCCTTATTAATTGAATTTAATTCTTAAGTGAGAACGAAGCTCATCCATCTTTTTATTGAATTGGGATTCGGGTGATACTTCAACACTCAAATATTAAATCATTAACTAAGATGGCTAAGGTTATTATTATTATTATTTTATCTAATTTTTATTATATGAATTTTTGCGATTGAATTAGTTTTACTTCTTCACTATAAGAATAATTCTATTCATAATATTATGAGAATATTATATAATAAAATTAGATAAAGGGGGCTTTCATTCTAAATTTTCCACTTGAGTCGGTAAAACTTTCGTTCTTAAGGTGGATAGAAGAAAGTAACATTGCAAGAGAACTTTACTCCATACCATGGCTTACAAACCCCTCTCCTGGGTAGATTTTCTTCTGATAATCTTTTCATTTAAATCACCAGTTTTCCATTTTACTTTTTAAAATAAATCATCTTTATAATAACAAAAATCCAAACCTACTTAAGTTTATCGTAGTTTCACTTGTGATCTCTTTTCTTTAGGTATCACATTTATGTGTGGTTCGATTCTATACTTTGCCTTATACTATTTAAACTCTCTGATTTATGTATGCAGGTATTGGTTTTATAATAGCTTTACTACAATGACAAGAAAAAACTATTATCAGTACCAACGTGTGTGGACCTTCAATAATCTAATACCATGGTATATTGGGTTACTCGACTGTCACTGGAGTGACATGCAACCCCTACAGGTTATCCAACATCCAGAGTTGGATCGATGCTTTTTAATGGGTCAATCTGTCCACATAATTAATCCAGGCCTGATGGTTGTCAGTATGACTGATGACATTCTAGATGCTAGGCATAGCACCAGAAGGTGTATGGTGTTATAAATAACAAATCATCAAATCCTAGTTAGATGATCGATCGGGCTCTGACGGTGCTCCTCACTGCCCGAGTCGAATAATGGCACCAATAATAAGAGGGACTAAAGATTATCAGGGTATGATAGAAAACAAGGTTACGAGGGAGTAACATAAGTTTAGGATCACTAGAGTTCAACTCACGTTGCACTCTAGATGGCTATGCGAGTTAATCGGATTAGGACCGATTAGTGAAACTTTTGATGTGTCACCAGAATAGTTAATTAGGGATCCGGTTGGAGCTAGAGATCTTGAACCCTGAAGGTTTCACTCTGTTATTGTGTATATGAATTATTTCCTAACCTGGTTGGATATGTTAGATGCGAAGTGGCACGATTGAGCACAATCTCGAAGCCTAAGAACCTAATTCATATATGTTATGGGGCCATAGGGGTATTTTGGTAAATACTAAAATATGGCTCAGAATATATTGAATATAAATCTTAAAATGAGCGGAATAATTCCAGAAGCTCATAGATGCTGACGGAACTCAATTCCAAGTAGCACACCTTACTCTATCTCTTTATCAGCGGTCTCCCGACGTAAGGGCGTTTTCGTCCAAAGTGTCTAGAAGATAAAGAGAAGCCCAAAACTTGGAAAAACCCACCCCTCCCCCCCCCCTCATCCCTATCCTTAGGGGGTAGGCCCTAGCTTGCGTAAAAGAGTAGGGGGTTGGCCTTATAAGAGAAAATAGGAGAGAGGGGCTGGCCCTATGGTGTGTGCAAGTTCCCCTTACCCTCTTCAAAAATCCGACCCCTACCTCTCTCTCTTCTTTGTGGTTTCGACCAAGGAAGAAAAAGAAAGAAGAAGTAAGAAGAAGGAGGAAGGAAAAAGAAGGAAGAAGAGAAAAAGAGAAAAAAAGAAGGAGAAGATCTCGCAGCTCGCCATCGCTACGTGCAATCCTCCGTCGGCGCATCGTCCTTGCACTCAGAGATGGGCATAACTTTGACCTAGGTGTTTTTTTTTGGGAAAATCGGTGTTAGGTCCAGAACATAGAATGCGTATAATATTTAGTCCCATCTTATGTTCCTATTTATGGTAAGTTCACCTGTATGACTTGCATAAAGCCTATTCCTCTGTTTATTGTTTTGATTGCAAATGATTCGATCTTAACCATTTTGGATAATGATTTTTTTTAAATACCATAAATACCTATAACATCCTCCCATATTAAATAACGGTAGATGATATATAACACTTTTTTTTTACAGCAGTAGTGGCACAGGTTGCTACAGTGATTTTATTATAGATGCTACAGTGAAATCACTGTAGCAACCTATGATTTCATCATGGATGCTAAGAAGTTATTTCTATAGTAAAATCGCTGTAGCTAAGTACTCAATTTTATACAAATAATACTCAGTTGAATTGAGTATTATTTTGTATATTTGAGTACCATGCATGGGTTGCTATAGTGATTTCATTATAGCTGCTACAGTGAAATTCACTGTACCGGTTAAAAAGGCTTCCCTACTGTGAATCACTGTAGCAAAGTACTCAATTTTATTCAAATAATGCTCAGTTTTATTGAGTATTATTGCGACTAAAATTGAGTACTATAGTGATTTTATTGTATCAAAGTTTTTTTAGCAGTCACAAAAAAATCACTATAGCAACTACATTGATTTCACTGTAGCAAACATACTCAAATATATGTCAATAATACTCAATTGAAATGAGCAGTATTGCTACAAAATTGAGTACTATTGCAACAATGATTTTACTATAGCAACGTGTTTTTTAGCAACCACTACGGAATCACTATAGCACAACAGTGATTTCACTGTAGCTGCTACAGCGAAATCACTATAGAGCTACAGTGATTTCACTGCAGCTGCTATAGTGAAATCAATATAGCAGCTATAGTGGTCCCACACGAGGTCTCAAAACTATACATTTCGTAGAGATCAGGTAAAGTTATATAGACAATGGTAGGTTTGTAAATTCACCAATTTAACCAAGGCTATTTTAGTCTTGCATTAACCAAAAGAGCTGTTGCAACTAATCTGCTGAAATGTGGACCTGGTCTTAGAGGAAAAGGTTGTCGGGATTTATCTTAAAATGAAACCCTTAAAAAAGACTGTTTGCAGTCCACCCCTTTTTATTTTTTTTGGATAAATCACACTTTGCCCCCCCCCCCCAAATTTAGCTCAAAAACACTTAACCCCCCTGTAGTTTATTTTGTTCCAAATCGCTCCCTAAAGTTTGAAATGTTAGCACAATACCCCCTTCTATCAACTACTTAATTTGCCTCATTTGGTAGTTCTTATCTGATCAAGACTGAATTGAAGAGGGGCAAAATGTAGTTTTTTAACTATAGTGAGGGTTAAGTGTCTTTGAACTAAACTTCAGGGGGGAAAAGTCTCATTTACCAATTTACCCTCTTTTTTTTTTTGAAAAGCA
Source organism: Chamaelirium japonicum (assembly GCA_947650365.1). NCBI lineage: Eukaryota > Viridiplantae > Streptophyta > Magnoliopsida > Liliales > Melanthiaceae > Chamaelirium > Chamaelirium japonicum. The sequence continues at coordinate 4,041,391 of OX393554.1, read as the reverse complement.
ATTTTGACCTACATGTTTAAGAATTGTAAACAGTTAGCAAGGTTCTGAGTTTATTAGGGAGTAGAATTTATTTCACAAAAACATCCACAAAAGTTGTGTTGAAATTAATTTATTTTTTGCAATATTCGGATACTGAGGGAGTTATATGTAAATATTAGTTTGGTAAGGGTTTATAGGTATATAGGGATGGTTTTAGGGGTCCATGTGTAAAAGTTTCTTAATTATTATTTTACATAAGCAAAGTGCCCTAAGTAGGTCTAAATATCATGTTTAAAACGTTGCTACACAAACAAACGCCATCCTTCTTATGGATATGGATATGCCTCGCCGCATCCCTTAATATTTTTTCCAAGTTGATTGATTTAAATCATTACATTTTGTTGGCTTCAACTGATAGCACTATTGGTAAGATACATTTTATCCGTGGCTTTGTCACAAGTGTTCAGAACAGGATGGGGTGTGAAGACCAAAATCAAAGGACAAGACTTGAATCATGTATGTGATACGTTTTCCTTGAAGTGTTTATCCGTCTCCTCTCAATTCCTTGAGAATGCTGATGAGTTGTTGGTGAATCACTTCCAGGATATGACTACCCTTCGTGCTCCTGTGTACAACAATCACGAAGAGAACACACTGGAACAAGACATGAATCTCTTGCTATGGGGAGAGAGAGAGAGAGAGATGCTTGAATTCAGGGATATATTCAATGCCTGGTATGGGCCACCATATATAGAACTCTAGGCACCCATTGAGAATCAATAGATGTGCTGATTCACCTGCCAACGGGTGTTAGGAAGCATGTCTTGGTCCAACTTGTTGTAGCTCGTGTGTCCTGAGCGTGGATTTTTTGTTTTAACATTAATAAAAATGACTTTGGTTATTGCTTTTATTAGAATACTACTTTGGTGTATATTAATTCATATATATTAAATGACCCTATGGAACATAGTAGGCCACTGAGGCGCATGGTGGATCTATGCATAGGAGACCAAGTGGACCGGTACTGCGTAGACCTAGAACTAGTTCACAGCTTTGGTGATGCCAGTCGCTTCACTGATAATAAGATATTGGCATGTAGAGGATATGGTGAAGTCTCCACCACGGGAACGTGGGATTCCCATTCGCCTGACCAAGCATGATGATCATCTTGAACAAGAACCAAGACGGTGCACAGTTCAGTGATTCAGACACTGGTTCATAAATCGTCTTACTACTATAGATAATCTTTCCTTAACCCTGAGAGACCATGTACACTGAACTAACTAGTTAAGTGGTGCTTTGATGTGCCAACGTGTGCAAACCATAGTCCAATACCACGATACGTTGGGTTACCCGGCTGGTGCTTGAGTGGCATGCAATCCCTACAGGTTATCCGATGTTTAGTGTTGGATGGGTGCATTTTGATGAGTCAATCTATCCACACAACTAACCCTGGCCTGGTGGTTGTCAGTATGACTGATGACGTTCCGGATGCTAGGCATAGCACCGGAAGGTGTGTGGTGTTATAGATGACAAGTCATCAAATTCTAGCCAGATAATTGATCGGGATTTGACGGTGCTTCCAACCGCCCGATTCGTATCATGACACCAGTAATAAGAAGGACTAAGGATTATCAGAGTATAGTAGGGAACAGGGTTACGAGGGAGTAACATAAGTTTAGGATCACTAAAGTTCAACTCGCATCGCACTTTTGGTGGCTACGCGGGTTAATCAGATTAGGGCTGATTAACGAAACTTTTGATGTGCACTGGGATAGTTAATCAGGGATCCGGTTGGAGCTAAAGATCTTGAACCCTGAAGGTTCCACCCTGTCATTACGTATATGAATTATTCCCTGACCTGGTTGGATACATTGAATGTGAAGTAGTGCGATGGAGCGCAAGCCCGAAGCCTGAGAACCTAATTCACATGTGTTAAGGGCCATAGGAGTATTTTGGTAAATACTAAAATATGGCTCAGAACATATTGAATATGGATCTTAAAATAAGCAGAATAATTCCAAGAGCTCATAGGCACTAATGGAACTTGTTGGGGGTAGCTGAAACCTCATATCTCGGTGAGCTCGATCGAACGACTATCAGGAGCGAGATCCACATTGGGCTGTATGGACCTGAGTGCAATACGTCTAAACTCAGTAAATTGCTTAGACAAAGAGCCCGCATAGCAGCTTGCCCAAGCTCGCTCAGGAGCTCGCCCAAGCTCGCTCAGGAGTTCGCCCAAGCTCGCTCAGGAGCTCGCCCAAGCTCACTCAGGAGCTCGCCAAACTCACTCAGGAGTTCGCTTGTAATGGCAGCGAGAGTTAGACCGTCATGCATACAAAGACACCGGCACCACAGACGCCCCTATCTCGCGCAGGAGCACGTTCCCCCAGTTCGCCCAGGAGCTTGCTAGGCCGCTTCCATTGCCGAAGAGGTCGCCCTACCCGGAGCCCGACTCTTGGCAATAGGAAGAAGGTAGCAGATCAACAGCTCGCACAAAAAGCTCGCCAAGACCCCCCCAGTTTATCGAAGAGGTCGCTCCTGCGAGGTCCGACTCTTGATAGATGTGGAGGGGAAGGTGGAGCAATGAAGGGCGAGCTCGCCTTTGCTTCCTCCCTGAGGTCGCCCCAGTAAAGTGGCATGAAGGCTGCCAGGTGTTGAAGCCCCACTGAAGCTACGTGGACGATTGTAGTCCACGGTAGCCCGCCTGAGTCAGTTAGAGACCTCCCAGACTTGAACATTCTAGAAGATCCATCTGGCAATGACAAGAAAGATGCTCTCCCCCACTCAAAACCGCCTGGCAGGCTAGGCGACAAAAACCGTCAGAGACCCACGCGAGCCAGAACGTGGGGGTCTAGAAGGTGCGGGAAGGTGCCGCAACGTGTTGCACTTCGGGAGACTGCATATGTCTATAAATGCCCACCCCCAGGCTCCAAAGTACAGGTTCGAAATCCTTTTCCCTACCACTTTCGTCTACAACAGCTCGCCACTGATTACCTGAGACTGACTTGAGCGTCGGAGGGTCTGCGCTCCTAGAGGAGCCAGCCGTTCTTACGCTTTCTCTTTGTCTTGCAGGGAGACTGCACGGATCAGCGAGAAATATCCCCCAACATTTGGCACCGTCTGTGGGATCTTTCGACTGGTTCCTGCGAGAACGCTCACGGCCACAAGGCTAAAAGCGGTATCCCTACTTCCAAAGATGGCCCCGGTCACAAGGGGACGTAGGCGAACGAGGGCTCGTGCGGCGTCTGCGAGTAGCGGACCCCCTCCAGAGGTTCCTCAGCCCCTGGTCCCACTCAGTGACCAGCTCCTTCTGGAGATGTTGGCCACCCAGCGGGCCATGATGGAGGAGCTGACGCAACTGCGTCAGGTCCCGACGGCCAGCCGGCGGTCCAGGCCGGCGAAGGTTGCATCCTCTGTGCGACCACCAGCTTCAGCATCGCGCCAGCCCACGACCGTTCCGGCTCGGCGGGCTTCCCACTCGGAACCCCCAGTCGAGAAATCGGCTGTGCGCAGGGTGCCGGAAACCCCGCTTACGAGGTTGCAGAAGTTGGTAACCCAGCGCTCGAGCAACCAGGCGACCTCGCGAGCGACCATTCCTCGCCGACGTAGCAGGAGCGCCGATTCGGATGAACTGGGGTGAGATCTCTGGAGAGAGACCGTGACCCGCGTCATCGACGGCGAGGGAAGGAGCCCGCGGTGGTTTTACCACATGAAGCACGGGAGGCAACCGCCTCTCATCGACCCACTATCGTGCCAAGATAACCCGCAGGCGGGCGACGAGAAGGTCGCCACGACGCGGGCCCGAGCTTGCCCCGAGGGAGTGTACATGACCGCATAGGGCCTGCGCAGCCGCCTTTGGGAGCTTTCCCCGGGCACTGGCAGTGACCTAGTGCACCTATAGATCTGTTGGAGCACCTCGCCGCTCACGGAGGGAGCTCGCCCTTCACGAGCGAGGTGCACCAAGGAGGTTTCCCTCACCATTGGACCCCGCCCAAATTTGTACTGTTCAACGGGTCGCAAGATCCTGTCGACCATCTCTTAGCTTACCGGAAGCTGCTATTCTTCCGGGATCAAGACCATGTCTTGTGCTGGGCTTTCTCGAGCAGTTTGGCGGGCTCAGCATTAAACTGGTTCCACAAGCTGCCGTCGGGAACCATTCCAGACTTCCCTACTCTCTCCAGATTGTTTTTTGAGCAGTACCGTTGCAACAGGCAACCCCCTAAGAGGATCGAATCTCTTTTTGCCTTGGCCATGGGAGCCCGCGAAACGCTCCGGTGCTTTGTGACGCGTTTCCGAAGTACCTACCTCGCTCTGGAAGACGCGGTTGGCCAAGACCGCATGGCGGTGAATGCTTTCAGAGCGCCCTCCCCGAGGGGAGCAAACTTCACGACGCACTGGTGATCAAAGACCCTCGGACGATGGTCGAGCTCTTCACCCTTGTCCAACAGCACATCAAGCTCGAAGATACGGTGTTAGACCGAAAGGGGAAGGCAGTTGAGCAGCGACCTCCTCCGGCTCTGCGACCTCTAGTAGTTAAAGCCGTAGAGAGACGGGAAATACCTCCGGTGGTACCTTTGCCCGGACCAACCGCCGCTCCTGCCGTACAGCCCGCTGAAGTCCCCGCTGTGGCCGTTGGGAGATCGGCGAATTGGCACCTACCTCCCGGGCCCGGAGAGCGAGATTTCACGGTGCTAACCCACTCCCCAGGGCAAGTCTTGCACCAGATCCAGAATGAACCCTTCGTTCTGTATCCTCCGCCCCTACAGGTCGGAGAGCCCGGCTCTACCGACCACACACGGCGGTGCTCCTTTAATCGTAGCCCGGGGTATCACACCAATAGATGCCGGGCTCTGAAGAACCACCTGGAAGATTTGGTCACTCAAGGCCATTTGGATCGATTCATCTCGCCCCCGAGGAGGTTCGAAGTGATCCCCGCACGGGCCCCTCGTGAGGGAGATCGCTCGGGACCCACCGAGCCCGCTTTGCCTCTATCGCCGCCGGGCGGACTGGCGGTCTGCCACACTATCAGCGGACGCCTGAACGGCCCGAGATCCAGCAACGAGGTTCGTCGGCAAGTTAGAGAGATGGAGAGGGCTCAGAAGGTATTCTCTGTTTCTCTAACCCCTGTATTGCTCCAAACACCAAGGGTAGAAGCCCGAGACTTCATCTGGTTCTCGGAGGAGGACATGGCTGGGGTTGTTACCCCCCACAATGACCCCCTCGTCATACGCCTTATGATGGTGAACATCGAGGTAAGGCGGGTCCTGGTTGACCCAGGAAGTGCTGTAGACATCCTGTTCTTATCGGCCTTCCAGCAAATGGGGTTGAGACAACTTGATTTGTCTCCCTCGACGGGCTCGCTCAGCGGTTTCACCGGCGAGGTCGCTAAGGTGGCAGTGGAGATAACCCTCACCGTAACGGCGGGACCGGAGGTATGTCAAGTCCGTTTCACGGTGGTGAATGGGCAGTCCGCTTTCAATGCTATCCTAGGGCGACCTTGGTTGAGGCAGATGAAAGTGGTGTCCTCGCCTAATCACCAGGCCCTCAAATTCCCCACTGATAGAGGAGTCGTGGTAATCCGAGGAGACCAAGTCGCTGCTACCAGATGCGAGCAGGACGTCCTTCTTCTGGAGGTGGAAGCCGCGGAGTCCAAGAGGCCGGCGCCCTCCTAGCAATTATCGCCCGCCACGAGCGAGCTCCCTCGGAACCCGAAAGGGGCCTCCTCGCTTAAGTCCCCTACTCCACCCCCGGGTGGGAGCGGCGTGGATCCTAAGTTGGAGGAGGAAGGTCGCCTGTCAGTACCTAAGGAAGGAAGCTTTCCAATCGCCGAGCCACTACGAGAGATCGATATCGGTGGCGAAGAAGGACCAAGAGTTGTTCATCTTGGGACCTCACTGATTAAGGGCGAGGTCCTGGCCTTACTCAGGGAATACCGCGACGTATTCGCCTGGAGCTTCGCGGACATGCCAGGGATTGACCCGGAGGTCGCCTGTCATCGTTTGCACACCTTGAAAGATTTCCCTCCGGTCAAGCAAAAAGCCCGGCACATACCGGCTGCAAAGTCCACTGCAGTGGTGACGGAGATAGACAAGCTAGAGCGAGCTGGTTTTATACGCGAGGCGCACTTCCCCGAATGGATCTCCAATATCGTGGCAGTGCCCAAGAAGAGTGGGGCGGTCAGAGTGTGCATAGACTTCTCCGACCTCAACAAAGCATGCCCGAAGGACAGATTCCCCCTTCCGCGGATAGGCGCGCTGGTCGATGCAGCTGTCGGGTTCCAGGCCTTATCCTTCATGGACGGGTATTCGGGGTATAACCAGATACCTCTCCATGTCGAAGATCAGGAGAAGACCGCCTTCTATTCTGGGGCGGGCTACCAGAAGCTTTTCTCCTATCGGGTAATGCCGTTTGGACTGAAGAACGCTGGAGCGACCTACCAAAGGTTAGTCACTCAGATGTTTAAAGACCAGATCAGCAGAAATGTCGAGGTTTATCTAGACGACCTCCTGGTAAAGAGTCGAGAGCGAGAGGGGCATGTTGCCGATCTCCGTGAAATCTTCGAAGTTTAAAGTACAAAATGAGGCTAAACCCGGCCAAGTGCGCATTCGGGGTGACTTTCGGGAAATTCCTAGGGTACCTGGTCACCCACATAGGGATCGAGGCCGACCCTGGGCAAATCCGAGCACTCGTTGAGATGCCCGCACCAAGAACCCGGCAGGAGGTCCAGAGATTAAGCGGACGAATCGCCTCGCTAAATCGGTTCATCTCCAAATCATCAGATAATTGCCGACCTCTTTTCGAGCTGCTTCAAAAAGGAGTGAGCATTTGTTGGGATGAAAAGTGTGAGCGCGCCTTTCAAAAGATCAAGGACTATCTGGCAAGCCTGCCCATTCTAGCGGTACCAAAAGATGGCGCCGAGCTTGGCGTGTATCTGGCGGTCACAGAGAACGCGGTAAGCGGGGTCCTTGTTGTAGAGGAGGCAAAGATAGAGCGGCCTGTTTACTTTGTAAGCCACACAATGCTCCCTGCCGAGCTCCGGTATCGACCAATCGAGAAGGTCGCATTGGCCTTGGTCCTTTCCGTGAGAAAGCTTCACCCCTACTTCTCGACGCACACTGTCAAGGTCATCACGGAGCACCCTTTGAAGAGCGCGCTTTCTAGACCCTCGGTAGCCGGAAGGCTTTATCGATGGTCCGCCGAGCTCGCCGCCTACGGACTGGAGTATGTCCCTCGAGTTGCTGTCAAAGGACAGGTTCTCACTGATTTCTTGGCGGACTTCCCTATAGAAGAACCGGTTCAGTACCAGGAGGATGGGCCAACTGAGGCACACCCTGGGAAAGTGAGGTTCTTGGGCGATCAAGGCGAGCTTCCTCCGGCGAAGCATTCAGAAATGGCGGGTTGGGAGCTATTCGTCGATGGATCCTCCAACGCCTCAGGAGCAGGAATCGGGGTCGCCCTGGTCGCCCAGGCGGTACTCCTTGAGAAATCAGTCCGGCTGGATTTCGCTGCTACCAACAACGAAGCAGAATATGAAGCATTGTTGGCTGGTCTAGAGCTCGCTCAAGAGGTAGGCGCCAAACGATTGAAAGTCTTTAGCGATTCCCAATTAATCATTTGCCAAATCAATGGAGAGTATGCCTCCCGGGATGCGCGAATGGCGGGCTACGTGGACCTAGCGAAGCGCAAGGCCGCGGAATTCGAGGAAATCTCCTTCGAGCAAATTCCACAGGCCAATAATAGGCGGGCTGATGCTTTGGCAAACGTCGCCTCCCTGCTGGGAACATCAGAAGCTCGCCAGATCTTCATCGAGGTCCAAAATCAGTCTCGGCTCCAGCTGATAGAGCCCGCTGTTAACCAAGTCTCAGCCGGCGTATCGCCCGGCGGATGGACCACGCCCATTCTGTGTTTTCTCCAAAAGAGCGAGCTCCCAGAGGACAAAGAGGAAGCCCGGCGAGTGGAGAAGTACGCTGGTCGCTATCTCATTCGCTGGGATCGCCTGTTCCGAAGATCTTTTGGCGGGCCGAACCTTCGCTGCATCGAGAGCCCAGAGACTGAAGAAGTTTTGAATTGCATTCATTTAGGCGAGTTGGGAAATCACGCTGGTGGGCGGTCTCTGGCTGCAAAAGTATGGAGGCAAGGATATTGGTGGCCCACTCTGGAGCAAGACGCTTTGAAGGTCGCTCAAAGATGCATTCAATGCCAAAAGCACACCACAACAAACCATATGCCCGCAGTAGAGTTGCATCCTCTGGTGAGCCCCTGGCCTTTTCAGCAATGGGGGCTAGATATTGTGGGATCTTTTCCTATATCAGCTCGGCAGAAGAAATTTGTCTTAGTAGCTACGGACTACTTCACCAAATGGGTGGAAGCGGTCCCGCTAGCTAAGATAGGCGAGAAGCAGGTAAAAGACTTCTTTTGGAAGAATATTTTCTGCCGGTTCGGTCTGCCCCGAGTACTTATCACCGACAATGGTCGCCAGTTCGACAATCACTTAATCAGAAGCTTTTGTGTTGAATATGGAGTCGACCTAAGATTCTCGTCTCCAAGGTACCCTCAAAGCAACGGGCAGGCCGAAGCTACAAATCGTGTGATCCTAGACAACCTCAAGAAAAGGTTGGAAGGAAAGAAGGGATTATGGGAACAGGAGCTCGATGGCGTGCTATAGGCTTATCGCACCACTCAATGTCGCTCAACTAATGAGTCGCCTTTCAGTCTAACTTACGGGTGCGAAACCGTACTACCTGTAGAGGTCGAGCTGCCTACTGAGAGGAAGCTCGCGACTGATGAGGTCGACAATGACGCTCTGCTCGCCGACTCCCTCGACCAGCTCGAAGAATGACGGGAACACGCCAACCTGCACCTCGCCGGGTACAGACAAGAAATGAAGCGCGCATATGACAAGAGAGTCCGCCATCGGGCATTCAAGGCTGGTGACATGGTGATGAGAAAGGTGCTCGCAAACACGCAAGAGCCTAACACAGGGAAGCTCGCGGCGAACTGGGAAGGCCCCTATATAATACACGAAGCAGGAGGCTCGGGGGCTTACTGGTTGATGACCGCTGAAGGCGACCTGTTAGAGCGACCTTGGAATGCTTTGCACCTCCGAAAATTTTATGCATAAGACCAGGGGTTTTTCTGTAAGTCATCTTCTGAAAGAGTTATGAATGAACGATGGCGGTTTCACCAAAGAGTTTAGCCCAGAAGCTCGGTATAACAAGAGCTCGCTTGATCTACAGAGAAGTTCAGTCCGCCGTTGTGCGGACTTAAAGTAAGACCAGGATCCTCAGAGGTAGCCAGTAGGCGACCTTGAGATTTCCGGGGCAGTCCGCCGTTGTGCGGACTTAAAACAAGACCGGGATCCTCAGAGGCAGCCAGTAGGCGACCTTGAGATTCCCGGGGCAGTCTGCCGTTGTGAGGACTTAAAGCAAGACCGGGATCCTCAGAGGCAACCAGTAGGCGACCTTGAGATTCCCGGGGCAGTCCGCCGTTGTGCGGACTTAAAGCAAGACTGGGTTCCTCAGAGGCAGCCAGGAGGTGACCTTGAGATTCCCGGGGCAGTCTGCCGTTGTGCGGACTTAAAGCAAAACTGGGTTCCTCAGAGGCAGCCAGTAGGCGACCTTGAGATTCCCGGGGCAGTCCGCCGTTGTGCGGACTTAAAGCAAGACCAGGATCCTCAGAGGCAGCCAGTAGGCGACCTTGAGATTCCCGGGGCAGTCCACCGTTGTGCGGACTTAAAGCAAGACCGGGATCCTCAGAGGCAGCCAGTAGGCGACCTTGAGATTCCCGGGGCAGTCCGCCGTTGTGCGGACTTAAAGCAAGACCGGGATCCTCAGAGGCAGCCAATAGGCGACCTTGAGATTCCCGGGGCAGTCCGCCGTTGTGCGGACTTAAAGCAAGACTGGGTTCCTCAAAGGCAGCCAGGAGGCGACCTTGAGATTCTCGGGGCAGTCCGCCGTTGTGTGGACTTAAAGCAAAACTGGGTTCCTCAGAGGTAGCCAGTAGGCGACCTTGAGATTTCTGAGGCAGTCCGCCATTGTGCGGACTTAAAGCAAGACTGAGTTCCTCAGAGGCCGCCAGTAAACGACCTTGAGATTTCCGGGGCAGTTCGCCGTTGTGCGGACTTAAAGCAAGACTGGTTTCCTCAGAGGCCGCCAGAAAGTGACCTTGAGATTTCCAGGGTAGTCCGTTGTTTAGAGGACTCTAAACCTAACCAGGATTTTTCACGCTCACCCACCATGAGCGGAAGCGTCCCGGCGTGAATTAGGGAAGCTTGAGAAGGGCGACCACCCTTTCAGGTAGCCCGAACTTCCCTTGGTAACCCCTCTAAGGGCATGTCCAGTGAACAGGATCTTCGGGGGAAATTAACCGGGCAGGGGGCAGCTAGAACTTATTAGTTTTCTTCAAAATAAAATGGTTTAAGTATCTGAGTATAGGGAAATTTTTGAAATTATTTGGTTCGCTTGTCTTTTATCCGGGCTCAGAGATTATATCGAGATTTAGCGAGCATACCGAGTTTTTCGCTGCATATATTTTAAAAATAAATGAGTTGAATCGAATTAGTTGCCTCGCCCAGGGTATGACCCTCAAGATCGCTGCAAAAGGTTTTTAAGCGGGCTCATGAGCAACACAGAGAAAGAAAGACACAGAAAAGAGCGGACTGAAGAAGACTATCTTTTCATTAATATTCAAAGAAGGTTACAAAAACAGTTACAGAAGAGCGAGCTTAGGGCTTGCTAGGCTCCGCCCCACTGTCGTCCCCTCGGCGCCGCTTCTTCGACCTTTCGGTCTTGTACTTCTCCACAGTAGCCACGATGCCTTTCTTGAGAAGATCGTCCAGTTGGGCCTAGAGGCGACCTTGCTGAGCCAGGAGGCCTTTGGCGTGGGTCTCCTTCAAAGCGACGATCTCCACCTTCAAAGCAGCGACCTCGCTTTGCAGTTGAGCCGCCTCCTGCTGAGCGGCCTCCTTGGCGGACACCGCCTCGTCTCGCTCCGCCTTAGCCTTGCGGAGGGCGGCAGCGGACAGGCCTTTGGCCGTCTCAGCCATGGCAAGGCCTGACACCAGGGTCGTGACCCTACGGTGCAGTCCCTCCGACTCCGCCCTCAGCTCCTCAGTGCGGTTAGCCCGCTGCAGCTCGTGGATATGCTCGTCCACTTTGCGTTCAGACCCCCGAAGGGAATCGTCGAACAAAGCAGCAAGAGCCTTCCCGGCCACAGCGACCTCCGCGGCCAGTGCCTGGCTCTATTTCTCCGCCTACGTAAGAAAGATGAAAAAGTTAGCAGGGGATGAGGCTAAATTCTATACAGAGGCAGATGGGGGGAGTAATACCTCGGCAAGGCGTTCGCTTATGGAAGCGAAGGGAGCCCGGGCGAAGATGTTGCGGCCTAGCAGCTGCCGCAGATAGTGCGGCACCCTCCCTTCTTCCACGGAGGAGCCCGCACTGGCACCACCCGGAGCTTGAGTTGGAGGCAGTGCGCATGGAGAGGAAGTGGGGGCTGACGCCACCTCCGGGCGAGCTCCTGTGCCTGGCGGGCTAGGAGGGATCGCCCTGTCTGCTTCAGCCTCTGACCCCGAGCTCGAGGAGTCAGAGCCAATATCCACGTAGGAGAGGGACCTATAGATCAGGTCCCCCAGATCCCCCGGGAAGCCCTCTTCCTCCTTGCCCTTTCCGGGAGGCGAGGGGAGGGGAGCAGGTGTTGGGGCTACGGGAGGCGTAGAGGTCGCAGTAGCGGCAGGGGTTTCTCGCCCACTAGCCTCGCGGGAAGCTTCCCGAGGAGTAGAGGGTGGGACCCCGCCCTGCTGGACCTCCACCCCAGCAGAAGGAGGGGGAAGTTCCTGTTGGAAACAAATCCATGGTAGAGGCCCGCAGCGGAAGCAAAGTGAAGGTTCGAGGACCGTGAGCGGTGTGCGTTACATATCAAAATTTTCATCGAAACAATTTACATATGCGTGTATGAAACTTAGCATGGCAACTACGCGAACCCCTAACGATGATCTAACGCAAACGAACAATCTAGCATGAATGCATGTTCTAATTATGTTAGATCTACTTGTTAGAGATCATACCTGCGTGCGGAATCTTTCACCGCGACAAATTTCTTCTTTGTCGATGGAGTCGGGCTACGGATCTGCTCGACATAGCTTCGGTGCGACAGCCATAACTTTTTTCTCCGAACTCCGATTGGGCTAAAATTTGGACTGCAGGTAGCCAACTTCGATACGGAACTTTTACAACAAGTTTCACGTCGTTTGGACTTCTGTAGCTCCCGGAATCACAGAAACAACGCTGATTTTCTGTGCAGATTCTGGACAGCAAAAAGTTGCGGGAGATGCCTTCTAGTTCACCCGATCTCACACGATGCACGGCACCTCATCGATGGATCTCTGAGTGCCTCCATACGACGAGCCTTCTCCTTCTACAAAACACTACGTGAGGAAGATGAGTCGCCATCCAATGGCGCAAGCGAGGGAGAGAGAGACGAGAGAGGAGATGCGAAGAGAGACGAGGGGCTTCGGTTTCCCCAGGGCTTGCATGGCCGGCCCTAGGGCTTGCCCATGCTACTTATTTCGTGCACCCTCTCTCTCCTTCTCATATATAGGGCCGGCCTATCCATATGGATAAGGACAGTATAGATAAGGATGATTGATTCAAACCTTATCCCTATATATCTCTTCTTTATCTCTATCCTTTCCTTGTTTTCGAAAACGGTCAAAACCAGCCCGTTTTCTGCGCCTCATAACCGGCCCCTTCATCGGAGGCAACAACCTCTCGAAACTAATGGGGCCGGCCCTTGACCAGTCTCTCAACACTTAGGGCCGGCCCCCTTAGTGCATAGTGGCGCATGGTATGACCAAAACGCCCTTATGCCACTAGTTGGCCGTTCCTCGTGTACGAGACTTTGCAAGGCACACATAAGTGAAGTGCACCAGTGATTTTACTATTCTCTGAGGTTCCCGTAGGGTGCCCCTAGTGAAGTCAACTAGTCAACTCGCAACATGTCCCGGTGCATCGCACCCATGTGGCAAAGTCCACTTATGGCAAGGAATTGCTACATGTGTCTCTGCACTAACCTAGGGTTTCCCCTTAGTGCACACACGTAGCTACGCATCTACCGAGCACTAGTGCGAAGCACTCACGGAGCGTATGCTTGGACTTCTTACTTCCTCTAACTACGTTCTGTGTTTCGATGAGATGGTATAAGAACCATACATAATGTCGATAAGGTGGAACCTTCAGGGACCAGGGTTCATGGCTTCCAACTCAGACTCGATCGACACACTACCCGAGTGTACCATCGATCCTCTGAGTCCGAGTTAACCTGCGTAGCCACCCAGAGTGCGACGCAGGCTGCACTCCAATCCCCCCCGGACTTACTATGTTCTCCCATATACCCCTGCTCTCCGCTTAATATGGTAAACTCGTTGTCCCTCCACTGGTGCCATGACGCAACTCGAGCGGTGGAGAATACCGTCAGACTCGAGTGCTCATATGACTCGTTTCCTTCCAGGTTGACTACGTACATCGTACCTCCGATAACTCTGCCGAGTAACCGGATCCGTCACCAGTCGAACTGATGACCACCTGGCCAGGGTTTAATACGACGTAGGTCAGACCAAGGAACGCACCTCCCGTTAGGGGTGTGGATAGCCTGCAGGAGTGACATGCTGATGCAACGCCAGCCGGGTAACCTAGTACACCGTGGTTTTGGATCACTGCATCCGGATCCTCACACATTGGTGCGCCAAAGCACCACACAACTGGTTAGTCCACCAGACACGGTTCCTCAGGGTTTAGGACCGTTTTACCCTAAGCAGAAACATGATTTAGTGCACCGATGTCTGCTCATCGATCTGTGCACCGTGTTGGTTCCGTTCGGCCACAGACACTGTGCCTGGTAATGACCGTGGTGGAGACACCCACGCTTTGTCATCCCAACAGCTTAACCTGATAGGGCGACCAACCCTAATCAGAGCTGCGAACGTATTTAGGTTACATGGGACCAGTCCCTTGAGTCTCCCACTCAAGAGGATTACCATGTAGCCATGGCTCTCTGTTCTGCAATCAGAACACGTACTAAGGTACGTACCAATATGCAATCCTATACTATCAACCATACATAGCTAAACTATAGGTTTTTACGAGCTATAGACCTCACCAATTCTAACAATCTCCCACTAGGTCTAACGAGGAATAACGGTGTTGAGCTCTGTAGCTTCTACATGCTGCCCAAAAGCCTTTGCAGGAATTCCCTAAAGGAATTGGCAACATTGTCTGTAGATTCCACCTCAGTACCGCTACTTGCATTTCCTCCTATAACTGTCAGATCAAGTGGAGTTTGTACTTGATGGGTTTCCCCTCACGGCGGTGCCTAGTCTCCTTGGACCTTGCTTACCGCTCTTCTGTTGCAACAACAGATAACTGAGCTTCTGGTACGCGTCCCAAGTTCTCTAAGAACTTCCTAAGCCTTACCACCTGATATATTACCTAGCACGCAACAACGTGCTAAGCCTCTGTGGTAGAGTCTGTGATGCACTTTTGCTTCACACTCTACCATCTACCGCTTCTAATCCCAAGATAACAATAATCCCTGAAATCGATTCTCTGGAACACACATCTGACACTAAAGTCAGATCCTGTGTGTCCAATCGATATCAGGACCTGTGAAGTGCAAGCTAACTCACAATCCTTACTTAACGAGGATTTCTGAGTATACCCTTCACATCGGTCCAAAGATCTGGACCCGGGTTTGACTGAAACCGACCCATCTTCCTGCTGCGCAATAGATATCTAGCCTCGTAAAACGAATATGGCTAGAATCTTATCTTCATGCGTAGCCTGTAACAGCAAGAGAATCTTGCTCTGGTTGTCTCGAGTTACCTTGATTCCCAGAGCATAACTCGCCTCACTAGGGTCTTTCACATCGAATTGTGATGATTACAAACCTTTACCGTAAACAATATTCTTACATCATTTTCAATCAGTAGAATATCGTTAACGTAAAGTACTAAATACACCCTTGTAGCTATTTCACCTTTCTTGTACCAACTTGGTTTATCCTCATTCTGATCAAATCCGTGTGAGCGGATTCCCTTGATCAAAATAGATATTCCAACCTGGATGCTTGCATCAGTCCATAAATGGACCGTTGCAACTTGCATTCCATATCTTTCTAACCTACTGACACAAAGCCTGAGGCTACATCATCCATATGTCCTTTTTCAAATTCCCGTTAGGGAATAACTGTCTTGACATCCATCAACCAGATCTCCCAACTATAATGGGCTGTGATGGATTAAGAGGATCTGTTATAGACTTAGGCATAGCTACCAGTGAGATGGTTTTGATATAGTCAATCCCTTCTCCTTTGGTAACTAATCTAGCTACTTAAGTCTTAATCGGGTGCTCTTCTAATGCACCTTCTACACCCTGAAGGGTGATAGTGCTATAAGTGTCAAGACTGTTCCAAGGGACATTGATGCAAATTTGCCTCCATGGTCTTTTGTCAGTCAGAGCTGTCGGAAGCTCCCACTACTTCTTCATAGCTCTAGGGATCATCCTCCTGAAACTCTGGATTAACTAACAAAGTTTCTCCATAGTATCTTTCAGGAGCTCTGATAGTCCCACAACGACGAGGTGGTGGTGGTACAAAGGAAGCTCCCACTACTTCTTCGTAGCTCTAGGGATCATCCTCCTGAAACTCTGGATTAACTATCGAAGTTTCTCCATAGTATCTTTCAGGAGCTCTGATGGTCCCACAACGACGAGGTGGTGGTGGTACAAAAGTAAATTGTTTCTACAGTACCTGGTATACCGGTTTCTTGTAACATCTACTCCCACTACGTTTTCAGATGCGCACTCTCTACCAGTACCCAGTAGTTCACCCAGAACTACCTTACTGATAAACTTATGGTCTATAATATAATCCTGGTCTAGGTAAATGGTATTCGTAGAAACGATTACCTTCCAAACCTCAAGATCATAGAATAGTCCACCTTATGTCTCCTAAGGGTAACCTACAAACAGATATACCTGGAACTATATCTCCATCTCATCCCTCTTGTCCTTTTGCACAAGTGCAGGACAACCCTATATCTCGAGACACTATAGTGTCAGCTTTCGCTTAGACCATAGCTCTCTATAGGTCTGAGGCACTGATTTAGATGAGAGATAGTTTCAGATATAAGCTACTGTTTTAAGGTACAACCACACCAAAGATGGGTAGTACACTTGGCAATATTCATCATACTACGGACCATGTCAAACAGAGTCCGATTTCTTCTCTCGGAGACTTCATTCTGACGTGTCATCCTTGGAGCATTTAACTGGGATATAATCCCATGCTCCTTTAGGATCCTATGGAACTCGTCCGATAGTGACTTAGTCCTTCGATTAAATCGAAGAGACTCCTATCATCTGGACGCTCTTGGAACCATAGACGTCAAAATTAACTAACTCCAATACCTTAGTGGCCCTTTTAGTTATTCTGCCTTCTAGATAACACTCATAGGTTAGAAGGATCTCCGATGAATCTGTGAACAGAAACTCGGCCTTCTGTTATCTCTGAATTTATCTAAGGCAGAATATCTAAATCAGAGGGGTCACAAATGGGATAGCTTCTCCGAAGGATTTAGATGAATTTTAATTATACGCTGCAGCTGTCATGAAATCTATTTCCGAATTAGGATTAAATACAAAGAGATTATTCTGATCTATTCCTCTAGTAATGAAGCTATCTATTCA
The DNA here is from genome assembly GCA_947650365.1 of Chamaelirium japonicum. Taxonomy (NCBI): domain Eukaryota; kingdom Viridiplantae; phylum Streptophyta; class Magnoliopsida; order Liliales; family Melanthiaceae; genus Chamaelirium; species Chamaelirium japonicum. The sequence goes on along the minus strand of OX393554.1, from coordinate 4,024,670 downwards.
GTTTAAGATACACACCAACGGTGCTGTCTAAAACTAAAAACTTCATTTACCAAGGAGGAAACAGAACTACATCTCTAAAGATCAAAATCCGTGTTTCGGAAAAACTAAAACAATCATATCTAACAGCTTCCGCAGCGGCTTATGGCATCAGTACCTATGTTAGGATTCCTTCACTATAAAGTAGCCTTCTGCTTTCCTTGAATTTCTGTAGACCCGAAGTCTACATTCCAAGAAGCATAAGAACTGCTACTAGATAGCGACTCAACTCCTAACATCCTGAGGCCATACTCAATGTTCAAATACCCCCTACACACGCCAAAGCGGAAACACTTCCGTCCTTAGCGTTACTATACTTAGGAGTCCACACCAGTTTCTGCACTAGAATAGTTTTTGATCTCTGATAAGTTACTTCCTTCTAAAGAAGGCCTAGGTTAAGCACTAAAGGCTTTGCCATTAATCTTGATCTCATCCTTAGTCTCTTGGAAATCTCTTTAGAAGTTCTGCGTTTATCATCTCTAACTTGTTAAAGCTAAAGTCTCTGATAACGCCTTCGAAGGTTCCAGACAAGGATGCAAGACAGACGTCTTCCACCACCTCGTCATCTGGTACCATGTCTTGGGAATATAGTTCGTTCTGGAACTCAAAGATGTGTTCCCGAACAAGCATACCCACTGACATCTCGGTACCGACAAGTATCTTGGTGGATAAGCGATGAGTCTACCGACTTCACCTAGCAGACATCTTATGCAAGTAAAACTTATTTTGAGAAGACCCGGCATATCTCTGACTTGCTTCTAAAGAGTTGTCCGCAAGTCTGCTATAACATAGCACTTGCACATCTCCTTAGACTATTGCTAGTCGTCATATGCCCTAGTTAGTGCCCTAGTGATATCTGGACCCGTTAGATCTAGTACAGGGATATTTAGATTGCAAGCCAATGTAAATTTACTACCCTAAGCATAAGCTAAAGATTGCGCTTCCACTCTACGTAGTTAGAGACCCAATAACTGGTTCTCTTATAGGATAGCGGATAGGGGAACTATATGGTTGAATGAAAATGAATGCAAGAAAACTTATTTTATGGTTTTTGAAAATAAGCTAATTATATCCAAATGTTAGCGCTACCCTCACAGCGAAAACACCTCTATGGATTAATTAACCATGTATGTAAGATCTCGGAATCGACTACACCTGCCCTAGGGGGCATCATGCAGCGTCAATCCGCTTACACGGGCCTTTCCTTGACCCAGTCCAAATCTGCCAACTAAGGGCTTTGATGAACCATAGTTATCTTTTGACCAGTACCACGTGATCACCATTGTCTTCGCAACGAATACCTCACGTGTACTTCGGATGCTTAACCACGAGCCTAAGCAATTACGGCACGGGAGTTCATGCGGCCCCCACTAGGGTGGGATAAAAAGCCCTTCTCTCCTGGCCCCGTAACTGCCATATCCTGAAGGAGACTGCTAAGTTATCTGGCATGGAAAAACATAACCCTCACCCTAGGGGGTGTCGAGCTACGCCCTTCCACCCAGACACAAAGCAGTTGGTTGTGGAGGCCAGAGGATCTCGACGAGTCCTCTTACACATCCCTTATTATAGTTGAGGGTTATTTAATGCAAGTTTGAGTGTACACTAAGGTCACCACAACCTATACACTAGACCCTGGTCATACCATGCTCCCATTAGCGTTCAAGCCTTTCGTGAAGCATTAATCGATCTCGGAATATCATAGTCCCTGCCTCAAGTGGATTTCTCCACTCAAGGGTCACATTACATATTCCAAAAACATCGATGCTTTGCAAACTTGGCTATCACGCTAATGCCCTGGAGCCTAGCCTAAGGTCAGACTGACAGGAAAGGTCTTCCACTACCATGGCGCCTCGCTTATAAATTTGACGAATGATGTCATAGTAGAATTCCAACTCATTCTAGGTTTCGATGCTTGCCAAATAGGCACACCCGACTAATCGGGTGTTGACCTAATGAGGGCATAACCAAATGTGAGGAATTCATGCTATCATCAAGGGTCAATTAAATAATAGGCGTCACTAATGGAATCCTATCCTAATAAGGTCGCTGGGACCCGAGGGGAAAGGGCATCCCTCTAACACAGATAATCAAATTATCGCATCGGGTTCTCTACAGAAATATAAAAAACTACTGAAAGAAACAAGCACACAACTGAATCAAGTTCAGGGTTCGACCCCTGAACCTGACTGGCACAGCGCAGGCTCTCTGTCTCCTTCGCAAGGCTCCTCGATCCGGTGTAAGCCTCTGTATACGATCTCCTGACGCTTTCTGCCCTTTGCCGTCATCGTGTACGCTTCGCCGGATTGCCATCGTCCTCCAAGGTTCCGCTTATCTTCCCAGTGGTGGATCTTCACGGCAAGTCCTCCTCTTCAATCTGTAACCGAAAAAGATCTAGTACGCTTCGAGCCTAGCAAAAGCCTGGGAATCAAGGGTGGTAAATCTTCACCTCTTGCCCGACTATGGCTCTAAAATCTATCCACACACAGAAGAAAAACATCCAGACAAAATCGCTAACACGGAGTCCGACCCCCGGTAGCAAGCAATCACATATCCAGAATAATTTTAGAAGCGGCGCCCTGCAAGAACGATTCATAGAACACACAAAAAAAATATACTATGCATGATCTACTCGTAGAACCTCGATGGCGGCACATACTATTCATGCGCGCACATGACGGTTTCATGAAAAACATGAAACGCACACCACTAGCGTGCTCTGATACCAATTGTTGGAAACAAATCCATGGTAGAGGCCCGCAGCGGAAGCAAAGTGAAGGTCCGAGGACCGTGAGCGGTGTGCGTTACATATCAAAATTTTCATCGAAACAATTTACATATGCGTGTATGAAACTTAGCATGGCAACTACGCGAACCCCTAACGACGATCTAACGCAAACGAACAATCTAGCATGAATGCATGTTCTAATTATGTTAGATCTACTTGTTAGAGATCATATCTGCGTGCGGAATCTTTCACCGCGACAAATTTCTTCTTTGTCGATGGAGACGGGCTACGGATCTGCTCGACTAGCTTCGGTGCGACAGCCATAACTTTTTTCTCTAAACTCCGATTGGGCTGAAATTTGGACTGGAGGTAGCCAACTTCGAGACGGAACTTTTGCAACAAGTTGCACATCGTTTGGACTTCTATAGCTCCCGGAATCACAGAAACAACGCTGATTTTCTGTACAGATTCTGGACAGCAAAAAGTTGCGGGAGACGCCTTCTAGTTCACCCGATCTCACACGATGCACGGCACCTCGTCGATGGATCTCTGAGTGCCTCCATACAACGAGCCTTCTCCTTCTACGAAACACCACGTGAGGAAGATGAGTCGCCATCCAATGGCGCAAGCGAGGGAGAGAGAGACGAGAGAGGAGATGCGAAGAGAGACGAGGGGCTTCGGTTTCCCCAGGGCTTGCATGGCCGGCCCTAGGGCTTGCCCATGCTACTTATTTCGTGCACCCTCTCTCTCCTTCTCATATATAGGGCTGGCCTATCCATATGGATAAGGACAGTATAGATAAGGATGATTGATTCAAACCTTATCCCTATATATCTCTTCTTTATCTCTATCCTTTCCTTGTTTTCGAAAACGGTCAAAACCAGCCCGTTTTCTGCGCCTCATAACCGGCCCCTTCATCGGAGGCAACAACCTCCCGAAACTAATGGGGCCGGCCCTTGACCAGTCTCTCAACACTTAGGGTCGGCCCCCTTAGTGCATAGTGGCGCATGGTATGACCAAAACGCCCTTATGCCACTAGTTGGCCGTTCCTCGTGTACGAGACTTTGCAAGGCACACATAAGTGAAGTGCACCAGTGATTTCACTATTCTCTGAGGTTCCCGTAGGGTACCCCTAGTGAAGTCAACTAGTCAACTCGCAACATGTCCCGGTGCATCGCACCCATGTGGCAAAGTCCACTTATGGCAAGGAATTGCTACATGTGTCTCTGCACTAACCTAGGGTTTCCCCTTAGTGCACACACGTAGCTACGCATCTACCGAGCACTAGTGCGAAGCACTCACGGAGCGTATGCTTGGACTTCTTGCTTCCTCTAACTACGTTCTGTGTTTCGATGAGATGGTATAAGAACCATACATAATATCGATAAGGTGGAACCTTCAGGGACCAGGGTTCATGGCTTCCAACTCAGACTCGATCGACACACTACCCGAGTGTACCATCGATCCTCTGAGTCCGAGTTAACCTGCGTAGCCACCCAGAGTGCGACGCAGGCTGCACTCCAATCCCCCCCGGACTTACTATGTTCTCCCACATACCCCTGCTCTCCGCTTTGTATGGTAAACTCGCTGTCCCTCCACTGGTGCCATGACGCAACTCGAGCGGTAGAGAATACCGTCAGACTCGAGTGCTCATATGACTCGTTTCCTTCCAGGTTGACTACGTACATCGTACCTCCGATAACTCTGCCGAGTAACCGGATCCGTCACCAGTCGAACTGATGACCACCTGGCCAGGGTTTAATACGACGTAGGTCAGACCAAGGAACGCACCTCCCGTTAGGGGTGTGGATAGCCTGCAGGAGTGACATGCTGATGCAACGCCAGCCGGGTAACCCAGTACACCGTGGTTTTGGATCACTGTATCCGGATCCTCACACATTGGTGCGCCAAAGCACCACACAACTGGTTAGTCCACCAGACACGGTTCCTCAGGGTTTAGGACCGTTTTACCCTAAGCAGAAACACGGTTTAGTGCACCGATGTCTGCTCATCGATCTGTGCACCGTGTTGGTTCCGTTCGGCCACAGACACTGTGCCTGGTAATGACCGTAGTGGAGACACCCATGCTCTGTCATCCCAACAGCTTAACCTGATAGGGCGACCAACCCTAATAAGAGCTGCGAACGTATTTAGGTTACATGGGACCAGTCCCTTGAGTCTCCCACTCAAGAGGATTACCATGTAGCCATGGCTCTCTGTTCTGCAATCAGAACACGTACTAAGGTACGTACCAATATGCAATCCTATACTATCAACCATACCTAGCTAAACTATAGGTTTTTACGAGCTATAGACCTCACCAATTCTAACAGTTCCAGCCCGCTTGATCCTGCCCCTTGGACGGTGGGCTCCTCCTCCGCGGAGTCCGTGTCTTCCTCCTCTGTGGAGTCCATCGCCTCCTCCGCGGAGTCCGTCTATTCGGGCTCTGAGTCCAAGTCTGCCTCCTCCAGCGCCTTCCGTCGCTGCTCCGCCTGGGCACTCGCAGGCCCGGGCTTCGAGTGTTTGGCCCTTTTCTTCTCGCGGCCCTCCATTTCCGGCGTCATCACTGCCACGCAGAGAGGAACTGTCAGATCGTCGAGAAAGTTGCCCATTAGTATTCGAGCCATCCCGGATTCGACTTCCGCCATGGACAGCAGGAGGTCGACGTTTGGGTCTTCGGGCTCGACGAAATGAATCTTGCGGCGAATAATGGGGAGTGGGGTAGGTGACTGTGTTAGGTTTGATGTGGTCTACAGCTCGTAAAACCCTAGGTTTGGCTGTATATGGTTGATAGTTTATTTAGGATTGTATAAAGGTACGTATTATTATACGTGTTCTATTTAAAGAACTTAAGGAGCCATGGCTATATAGTAGTCCATCTGAGTGGGAGACTCAATAGATCGGTCCTATGAGCCTAAATCGTTCACAGCTCTGATTTGGGTTGGTCGCCCTATCAGGATAAGCTGTTAGAATGACAGAGCATGAGAATCTCCATAATGGTCATTACCAGGCACAGTGTCTGTGGCCGAACAGAACCAACACGATACACAGATCGGTGAGCAGACACCGGTGCACATAGCCATGTTTCTGCTTAGGGTAATCGGTCCTAAACCCTGAGGAACCGTGACCGGTGGACTAACCAGTTGCGTGTAACTTTGGTTCACCAACGTGTGAGGGATCTAACCACGACCCAATACCACGGTGCGCTGGGTTACCGGGCTGACGTTGCATCGGCACGCCACTCTTGCAGGCCATCCACATCCTTATCGGTAGGTGCGTTCCTTGGTATGACATACACCGCACTAAACCCAGGCCTGGTGGTCAGCAGTTGAGCTGTTGACCGGATCCGGTTGCTTGGCCAAAGCGATCGGAGGTGCGATGTGATAGTCAACCTGGAAGAAACCTAGTCATATGGTCACTCGAGTCTGACGGTGCTCTCCACCGCTCGAGTTGACTCATGGCACCAAGTGGAGGGACATTGTATTACCAATACTAAGCGGAGAACAGGGGTATGCGAGAGAGCTTAATAAGTCTGGGAGAATTGGAGTGCAGCCTGCGTCGCACTCTGGGTGGCCACGCAGGTTAACCGGGACCCAGAGGATTGACAGGGACACTCGGGTAGTGTGTCGATCGGGTTCGGTTAGAAGCCATGAATCCTAGTCCCTGAAGGTTCCACCCTATCCACGATCATTACGGATCAATACTTTTTTCCTTGTCTCACAGCATATTATGAGTTGAAGAAATAATGCCTAATCGTCCTGTGTTCCGTGAGTGCATCGCACTGGAGCATGGTGGTAACACAGGACTAAGTGTGTTCACTAGGGGGCAACCCCAGAGTAGTGTAGAGACATACGATGTTGCCATTATACCATGAGGAGTCCATTCCGTGTGTGCGTGTTGCACTAGAACGCAGAATGCGAGTTTAGTAATTTTTACTATGGGACACCCCACCTTTTACTAAGGGCACCCTAGTAAATAGTAAAAATACTATTCATCATCCCATGGTGTATTGACTTGTTGCTGATGCCGATGAGGTGCCCTAAGTGTTAGGGTGCATTATCGTGCACGTAGATGGGCCATACATTGTCCCGCATGAGGTGAACGACCACTAGATGCATGGGGGCATTTTGGTCATTTCAAAATGTCCCGCATGCCCTAGTGGCCGCCATCCTCACTAGGGCTAGCATGCATGGCCATCAAACTTATAATTAAGGGATTAATTCAGATTTGAATGATTTTGAATCATCTCCTTAATTGCAACAATTCTAATATGGCAACTAGTAATAAAAAGGGGCATTGAATTTGAGAGTAATGAGGGAGAGAGAGAGGAACGGTTTCAAATGACAAGAGAGAGTGAGGGGCATGAATTTCAGATCTGAAATGGTGCATCCTTCTCATATTTCCGATGAAGAACCAAAGCCCCTTCGCTTATGGTTCGGATATTTGTAATCTCTCTCTCTCGGGTTCATCTCTTCTCTCTCCCTCATCTTCTTCTCCAAGTGTGTGTGTGAGATTGATGGAGATCGCTTGCACTCTGAGGCACTCAGAGATTAGAGTGCAAGGATCCGGGATGATATGTGAGATCGGGTGAATCCGAAGAGATTCATTTCTCTCTTGCATGAGGATCCGGCTCGAGATTGCTGCCCAGATTTTACGGGCAGATCTGCACGGTTTTGATCACTGCAGGAGCTATAGAAGTTCAAATGACTTCAAACCGGTTGCAAACTCTTGGCATTGAAGTCTTCTTTCCGGCAAATCAAGTTTCGCTCCATTCCGATGTCGGGATAGAAAGTTACGGCCTTTGCACTGAAAGGTGTTCGTGCAGATCCGAATTTGTCTTCATCAATATTGAAGCAATTCTTCGCGGTGTTAAATCCCGCACGAAGGTATAACCTACTAACCCCTAGATCTATCATAATGCATACATATGAGATATGTCAATCATTTCGATAGATGACTATAGGGGTTCGATTCGTATTTGTTTTATCATTTACGCATATGATTAATATGAATGAAAATTTTAAAATGTACCGCACACCGAAACGATCCTCGGGATCAACTCCACCTTCCGCTGCGCCTCCGGTATCATTCCAACAGGCTGACCTGTGCCGGTGTCCTGGCGAGGAGGTTGTGAAGGAACGGAGGCCTCGCCCTGACGGAGCATCTCCATGGTGTCGGGGTCGTTGAGGCGGATGGGCGAAGCCCGCCTCCGGACCTTCTTCTTGCGGGGGTTACCTCCCGAACTCCCCACCCCTTTGTTGGCCCCTTTGGAGGGAGGAGGGGCCTCTTTCTTCTTCCGGACGATCTTCTGCTTGAGCAGAATTGTGCCAGTCTTCCCGTCCTTCAGCTGGAAGGCGAAGTCGGGAGCAGCGATCTTCTCCGGAGTTCGCCCTCCAAGGTAGTGGAGGAAGGCCTCGTCCAGCGATCTCTCCCTGTCGGGAGCGATGCTCTTCTTCTTTCCCGCCTCGAAGAGGGTGATCTCCCTGAAGACCGCCATCGAGGGAGTCCCGGGGTGAGCTGGAACCCCGCTGTGCCGCCCGCGCCAGTTTCCTACCGCCACGAAAGGGTAGTCCTTCCAATGGCGGTCTTTGTTTTCGATGGCGGAGAAGGGGAGTACCTCGCCAGGCCGTCCGGTGAAGTAAAAGTACCCGCAGCCCACGCTGCTGAAGACCGGCCCGGGTTTGAGGAGCCACTTCTTGAGCAGGTAGCTCAGTGGGATCCTCACGTTTAGGGCGGTCTCCAACTGGGACAGCCCATAGAGTATCCCCCAGGAGTTTCCTGAGAGTTGAGCGGGACAAAGCCCCGTCAGCTCCAGGAACTCCCCGGTAAGATGACTCAGGGGAAATTGTAGCTCGGACCACAGCAGCCCGACAGAAGCTACTGTGCCCTGGGGCGGTCTCCCCGTGAGTGGCATCTTGGAGACAACAATCTCCCGAGGGAGATCGATCGCCTCCCGGATACTATCCCTGACGGGCACCCCAACAGGGTTTTGCAGCCAGACCACCGCCTTCTCAGCGGCGGGCTCGGAAGCTTGGGCGGCGGCAGCAGCAGCAGCGATAGCAGCGGCGACGTCAGCAGCGGAGGCCATGAGGGGAAAAGAAGGAGTGAGCTAAAGCAAGAGCAGAGGAAAAGGGAGAGCTGATTCTTGTTTGCGCGGAAGGGTAAAAGACCCCCCCGTCTCCTATTTATAGGCAGGCGAGAGGTAGGTGAATCGGGCCGCAGTTAATGCTCCAGTGCGCCCGACGAGGCGACGTGACGGCTGTTGAAGCGACTGCTCGCTTCTTTCCTGTAACAAAGTGCCACGTGGGCCACGCGCGAAAAAAGCTGCGCTGGCGCCGACACCATCCTTTACTGGTGAAAGAGAGACAAATCAGGAAGGGACAAGTGTCCCACGCTGATCGAGATCTCATGATGAGATTCATTGTATCAGTTTCGTATCTCAAGTCTCGAGCCGCATTTAAGATGAAACGACCGACGGAGATCTGGAGCGAAACCCAAGGCGCAAGATCGCCCGCGGCAGGTGCCCGCAGCTCGCCCGAAGCAGACCCTGACCGTGTGTGGCAAGCTCGCACCGGAAGGAGATTGCTCGTGGCTGATGCTCCCAACCCGCCAGGCGTTTGTGAGATACTGGGCGTCAAAACTCTCGACGCAAGGTCGTCTGCGGCAGGTGCCCGTAGCTCGCCCGAAGTAGACCCTGACCGCGTGTGACAAGCTGGCACCGGAAGGAGATCGCTCCTGGCTGATGCTCCCGGCCCGCCCGACGTTTGTGAGATACTGGGTGTCAAAACACTCGACGCAAGGTCGCCTGCGGTAGGTGCCCGCAGCTCGCCCGAAGTAGACCCTGACCGCGTGTGACAAGCTCGCACCGGAAGGAGATCGCTCGTGGCTGATGCTTTCGGCCCGCCCGACGTTTGTGAGATACTGGGTGTCAAAACTCTCGACGCAAGGTCGCCTGCGGCAGGTGCCCGCAGCTCACCCGAAGTAGACCCTGGCCGCGTGTGACAAGCTCGCACCGGAAGGAGATCGCTCGTGGCTGATGCTCTCGGCCCGCCCGGCGTTTGTGAGATACTGGGTGTCAAAACTCTCGACGCAAGGTCGCCTACGGCAGGCGCCCGTAGCTCACCCGACGCAGACCCTGACCGTGTGTGACGAGCTCGCACCAGAAGGAGATCGCTCGTGGTTGAGGCTCCCGGCCCGCTCGACGATTGTTGCAACAGCATGGTTCTCGAGGTCTCACTAAGGAGAGATAACTCGGGTATAGAAGCTCGCCCATAGTCCACTCCCATTAAGACTCCTGAGCAAGCGCCAAGTTTCCTTGATCGCTCCCTCAGGAGGGGGTAATGTTAGGGGTAGCTGAAACCTCATATCTCGGTGAGCTCGATCGAACGACTATCAGGAGCGAGATCTACATTGGGCTGTATGGACCTGAGTGCAATACGTCTAAACTCAGTAAATTGCTTAGACAAAGAGCCTGCATAGGAGCTCGCCCAAGCTCGCTCAGGAGCTTGCCCAAGCTCGCTCAGGAGCTCGACCAAGCTCGCTCAGGAGCTCGCCCAAGCTCGCTCAGGAGCTCGCCCAAGCTCGCTCAGGAGCTCGCCCAAGCTCGCTCAGGAGCTCGCCCAAGCTCGCTCAGGAGCTCGCCAAAGCTCGCTCAGGAGCTCGCCCAAGCTCGCCCAAGCTCGCTCAGGAGGTCGCTTGTAATGGTAGCGAGAGTTAGACCGTTATGCATACAAAGACACCGGCACCACAGACGCCCCCAGCTCGCGCAGGAGTACGTTCGCCCAGGAGCTTGCTAGGCCGCTTCCATTGCCGAAGAGGTCGCCCTCCCTGGAGCCCGACTCTTGGCAATAGGAAGAAGGTAGCAGATCAACAGCTCGCACAAAAAGCTCGCCAAGATCCCCCCAGTTTATCAAAGAGGTCGCTCCTGCGAGGTCCGACTCTTGATAGATGTGGAGGGGAAGGTGGAGCAATGAAGGGCGAGCTCGCCTTTGCTTCCTCCCTGAGGTCGCCCCAGTAAAGTGGCATGAAGGCTGCCAGGTGTTGAAGCCCCACTGAAGCTACGTGGATGATTGTAGTCCACGGAAGCCCGCCTGAGTCAGTTAGAGACCTCCCAGACTTGAACATTTCAGAAGATCCATCTAGCAACGACAAGAAAGATGCTCTCTCCCACTCAAAACCGCCTGGCAGGCTAGGCGACAAAAATCGTCAGAGACCCACGCGAGCCAGAACGTGGGGGTCTAGAAGGTGCGGGAAGGTGCCGCAACGTGTTGCACTCCGGGAGGCTGCATATGTCTATAAATGCCCACCCCCAGGCTCCAAAGTACAGGTTCGAAATCCTTTTCCCTACCACTTTTGTCTACAACAGCTCGCCACTGATTACCTGAGACTGACTTGAGCGTCGGAGGGTCTGCGCTCCTAGAGGAGCCAACCGTTCTTACGCTTTCTCTTTGTCTTGCAGGGAGACCGCACGGACCAGTGAGAAATATCCCCCAACAGAACTCGATTCCGAGTAGGGCATCTCACTCAATCTTACAGTATTTAACTTTTCGTGAGGGCGTTTTTGTCCAAGCTTCACGATAGACAAGGAAACCCTAAAAATTGACCCCCCCTCATCCCTATCTCTATGGGGCCGGCCCTAGCTTGTGTAGAGAACTTAGTGGCTGGCCCTATATGAGGATTAAAGAGAGAAGGGCAGGACCTAAGGCTTTCCCCTCGAGAAAACCCGACCCCTTCTCCTTGCTCCCTCTTTGTGGTTTCGGCCAAGGAAGAAAGAGGAAGAAGAATGAGGAAGGAAGGAGAAGGAAGAAGAGAGAAAGAGAAGGAGGAGATCTCGTGGCTCATCGTCGTCTGCGCAATGAATTCCTCCGTCGGCTCATTGTCCTTGCACTCAGAGATAAGATTTCGAGGATTCCTCCCTTCGCAAAGGACAAGGTGCCATCCGACAGCTTCCCTTGCGATCCACATGCGGTTCATCATCATTCCATACCCTTCGGATCATAGATTCACAAGGTAATAGTTCTGAACATCTAACTAAATGCATGGATGTCTTTTGTAGATCGTAGTATGCCTCTAGGGTATCCGTACATATGCTAAGATTATAGATTTGTATATAAATTATTTTATAGAATTAATTATAATAAAATATACACCATGAGATCTTCGGATCTATCTTTTGTTTCCGCTGCAACTCTGATAATAGGATTTAATTCCAACAATTGGTATCAGAGCACGCATCGGTGTATGTTTCATACATGAATTCATAAAAACATCAAATGAATATATGATGGCATATGTTTTCGTTGGGGTTCGGTGTAGATCATGCATATGGATTGTTCTATGTATCGTCTCTTTGCAGGTGCCACACTGAATAATAATCTGTGATTGTATGCTTCCGGGGGTCGGATCCCGGATTTATTTTTTGTATTGATTATTATTGTGCTTATGGATTTTAAGGCTCTAGATGGGCGGGGGTGGAGGTTGACCATCCTCGATTCCTTGGCCATGTTTTTTAGGATTGTTTCTTTTCTTTTTAGCAAAATTGTACATGAACAAGCATTTGCTCGAATTGTGTTAGTTTTTCGGTCACAGGAAAAAGGAGATGATGCTACATCCAGTTTCGATCAAGCGGCACCATGGCATGCAAAGACCCGACAAAAGCTTGTACGTTGGCGATGATCGGGATTGTCTTCGGGAGATCATGCAGAATGAAAGAGCATGATATCTTGGGTTCAGGGTCAGACCCTGGACTTGATTCAGTTTGGATGCCTTTTCTTTTATGCTCTTTACTTACTGTTTAGAGAACCCCGATGATAATTTCATTATCAGTCTTGCTTGTGAGTTAGTCTCTAGATCAGGCTTAGGGTTAGTACTTAGCTTATGGATTCATCAGTGTCACTATATGTTTCTAACAAGTGCGAATCCGGTGGCTAACTAAAAGGAAAGGTGGTAACCGCTCTTGTGGTAGTTCAGGTAACTGAGTACTGTGCGCCGAGATAGACACAGTGTTAGATTTGTTTAGAGATAGCTAATGACTCCATAAGAAGTATGATAACCCTAGTGGGATGCCCTTTCCCCATATAGTCCTAGCGACTAAGTTAGGTTAGGATTCTAGTAAGTGATACCCGTTTCTAGTTGACATTTAATGGTAGTGTGAATTCATCACATTTGGTTATGCCACCATTAGGTTGAGGTCCGATGGAGGTTGTCGGATGTCATATCCCTACTTGGCCAGCATCAAAACCTATAATGAGATAAGATCTACTATGACATCAGACATTAAATTATGAACGAGGCATCTTTTTAGTAGGAGTCCTTTCCATATTGACCTTAGGCTAGGCTATAGTTCTTAGGATTATGAGCAAACTAGTGAAGTATCGGGATCCTTGGAATCTATGTAATGTAATCCTTGCGAGAAAGGCGAAAGTTGAGTATTCAAGATAGGGACTATGATATTTTCCAAGGGTACTATTGCTTTACGAGAAGGTTTGTAATCCTAGTGGAAGCGTGATAGACCAGGATCTAGGTCTAGGAGGTCGTAACCTTACTAGATATGCATAAAACCTTATCAAGAAGGGATGTGTAAGAGGTTCCCTCCAAAGGGGAGCACCTGGCCACCACAATCAACCAGCTAAGGGTCTGGGTGGGAGGTACGCAGTTCGATATTCCCACCGGGTGAGAGTTGTGTTTCCTTCCATGCTGGTTCACCTAATGGTTTCCTTTGGGACATGGAGGATGCCGGTGGCAGTGGGTGGCGGTTTTTTCTTGCACCACGGGAGCTTATGAACCCCCCTGCCAATACCACCTAGATTTGTAGGAAGCATCCGGAAGCTTGTGTGAAGCTGTCGTTGCTGCACATGACGGGTCACATAAAGCTGGCTGAAAGGAGACTGGGAAGCCTTTTAGTTTATCATGGGTAATTCTGATGAGGACTGGGTTGTAAACACCCCATTGGCAGAAGTGGTTGCATGCTTTAATCGAGATGTTGTCTCCAATTCAAGGCCGATAGTCTCAATGCTCAAGCCTAGAGAATTTTGATTCCTGGATGTCTCCACTTGAGGTAGTAAAGATATAGCGACTGGAGTAAACATTATCTATTTTTAAATTCCATAAAATAGATTGTAGTAGACCTTAATTTTGCTTTGAACCATTGTTTATAGAAAATATGACCAAGCTTGACCCCCATGCCTCCATCCTTAATGATAACAAACTTACGGAACCAAACTATGAGGACTGGAAGCGTAACCTAATGCTCGTCTTAAAGGTTGGAAATCACTATATTACCCTAAGTACCCCTCAACCGGCCATGCCGGAACCAAGTGCTACTGAGACCCAGTTGAAGGAATGAAAAGACTGACTAGATGCTGATGAAAAGTGTAAGTGCTACATAGTGGCATCCTTTCATACCGTCCTTCAGAAGCAAGTCGAAGACATGATCTTTGCTTCAGACATGATGCTCTATTTAAAGGAAATGTTCGAGGGTCGTAGTCGGGTAACTCGTTACCTGACTATCAAGAAATTGGTGTCCATAAAGATGGCAGAGGGGACTTTAGTTTGGGATCATATTCTGAAATTGTTCGGCTATGTGAATGAACTTGGTGTTGGAAATAAATCCCTGGCAGAGGCCCGCAGCGGAAGCAAAGTGAAGGTCCGAGGACCGTAGGTGGTGTGCGTTACATATCAAAATTTTCATCGAAACGATCTACATATACGTGTATGAATCTAGCATGGCAACTACGCGAACCCCTAACGACGATCTAACGCGAAAGAACAATCTAGCATGTATGCATGTTCTAATTATGTTAGATCTATTTGTTAGAGATCATACCTGCGTGCGGAATCTTTCACCGCGACAAATTTCTTCTTTGTCGATGGAGACGGGCTACGGATCTGCTCGACATAGCTTCGGTGCGATGGCCATAACGTTCTGTTCCGAACTCCGATTGAGCTGAAATTTGGACTGCAGGTAGCCAACTTTGAGATGCAACTTTTTAAAAAAGTTTCATGTCGTTTGGACTTCTGTAGCTCCCGGAATCACAGAAACAACGCTAATTTTCTGTGCAGATTCTGGACAGTAAAAAGTTGCGGGAGACGCCTTCTAGTTCACCCGATCTCACACGATGTACGGCACCTCGTCGATGGATCTCTGAGTGCCTCCATACGACGAGCCTTCTCCTTCTAAGAAACACCACGTGAGGAAGACGAATCACCATCCAATGGCGCAAGCAAGGGAGAGAGAGACGAAAGAGAAGATGCGAAGAGAGGAGAGGGGGGCGGCTAGGGTTTCCCCCATGGCTTGGGCCGGCCCTAGGGCTTGCATGGCTCATTAATTTCGTCCCCCCCTCTCTCCCTATGCCTTATATATGGCCGGTCTTATCCTTACGGATAAGCCTAGCGGATAGGATTGACTGATTCAAACCTCTCCCTATATATCTCTTCTTTTATCTCTATCTTTTCCTTGTTTTCGAAAACGGTCAAAACCAGCCCGTTTTCTGCGCCTCATGACCGGCCCTTTCATCGGAGGCAATAACCTCCTAAAACTAACAGGGCCGACCTTGACCAGTCTCTCAACACTTAGGGCCGGCCCCCTTAGTGCATAGTGACGTATGGTATGACCAAAACGCCCTTATGTCAATAGTTGGCCGTTCCTCGTGTACGAGACTTTGCAAGGCACACATAAGTGAAGTGCACCAGTGATTTCACTATTATCTGAGGTTCCCGTAGGGTGCCCCTAGTGAAGTCAACTAGTCAACTCGCAATATGTCCCGGTGCATCGCACCCATGTGGCAAAGTCCACTTATGACAAGGAATTGCTACATGCGTCTCTGCACTAACCTAGGGTTTTCTCTTAGTGCACACACGTAGCTACGCATCTACCGTGCACTAGTGCGAAGCACTCACGGAGCGTAGGCTTGGACTTCTCGCTTCCTCTAACTGCATTCTGTGTTTCGAGGAGATGGTATAAGAACCATACATAATGTTGATAAGGTGGAACCTTCAGGGACCAGGGTTCATAGCTTCCAACTCAGACTCGATCGACACACTACCCGAGTGTACCATCGATCCTTGAGTCCGAGTTAACCTGCGTAGCCACCCAGAGTGCGACGCAGGCTGCACTCCAATTCCCCCGGACTTACTATGTTCTCCCTCATACCCCTACTCTCCGCTTAGTATGGTAAACCCGCTGTCCCTTTACTGGTGCCATGACACAACTCGAGCGGTGGAGAATACCGTCAAACTCGAGTGCTCATATGACTCGGTTCCTTCCAGGTTGACCACGTACATCGTACCTCCGATAACTCTGTCGAGTAACCGGATCCGTCACCAGTCGAACTGATGACCACCTGGCCAGGGTTTAATACGACGTAGGTCAGACCAAGGAACGCACCTCCCGTTAGGGGTGTGGATAGCCTGCAGGAGTGACACACTGATGCAACGCCAGTCGGGTAACCCAGTACACCGTGGTTTTGGATCACTGCATTCGGATCCTCACACATTGGTGCGCCAAAGCACCATACAACTGGTTAGTCCACCAGACATGGTTCCTCAGGGTTTAAGACCGTTTTATCCTAAGCAGAAACACGGTTTAGTGCACCGGTGTCTGCTCACCGATCTGTGCACCGTGTTGGTTCCGTTCGGCTACAGACACTGTGCCTAGTAATGACCGTGGTGGAGACACCCACGCTCTGTCATCCCAACAGCTTAACCTGATAGGGCGACCAACCCTAATCAGAGCTGCGAACGTATTTAGGTCACATGGGACCAGTTCTTTGAGTCTCGCACTCAAAAGGATTACCATGTAGCCATGGCTCTCTGTTCTGTAATCAGAACATGTACTAAATTACGTACCAATATGCAATCCTATACTATCAACCATACATAGCTAAATACTAGATTTTTACGAGCTATAGACCTCACCAATTCTAACAATCTCCCACTAGGTCTAACGAGGAATAACGGTGTTGAGCTCTGTAGCTTCTACATGCTGCCCAAAAGCCTTTGTAGTAATTCCCTAAAGGAATTGGCAACATTGTCTGTAGATTCCACCTCAGTGCCGCTACTTGCATTTCCTCCTATAACTGTCAGATCAAGTGGAGTTTGTACTTGATGGGTTTCCCCTCACGACGGTGCCTAGTCTCCTTGGACCTTGCTTATCGCTCTTCTGTTGCAACAACAGATAACTGAGCTTCTGATACACGTCCCAAGTTCTCTAAGAACTTCCTAAGCCTTACCACCTGATATACTACCTCACACGCAACAACGTGCTAAGCCACTGTGGTAGAGTCTATGATGCAATGTTGCTTCACACTCTACCAACAACCGCTTCTAATCCCAAAATAAAAACAATTCCTGAAATTGATTCTCTGGAATGCACATCTGACACCAAAGTCAGACCCTGTGTATCCAATCGATATCAGGACCTGTGAAGTGCAAGCTAACTCACAATCCTCACTTAATAAGGATTTCTGAGTATACCCTTCACTTTAGTCCAGTGATTTGGACTCGGGTTCGACTGAAACCGACCCATGAATCCTGCTGCACAATAGATATCTAGCCTCGTAAAACGAATCTGGCTAGAATCTTATCTTCATGCGTAGCCTGTGATAGCAAGAGAACCTTGCTCTGGTTATCTCGAGTTACCTTGATTCCCAGAGCATAACTCGCCTCACTAGGGTCTTTCACATCGAATTATGATGACTACAAACCATTAACATAAACAATATTCTTACGTCATTTTCAGTCAGTAGGATATCGTTAATGTAAAGTACTACGTACACCCTTGTAGCCTTTTCACCTTTCTTGTACCAACTTGGTTTATCCTCATTCTAATCAAATCCGTGTGAGCGGATTCCTTTGATCAAAATAGACATTCCATCCTGGATGCTTGCATCTGTCCATAAATGGACCGTTGCAACTTGCATTCCATATCTTCCTAACCTACTGACACAAAGCCTGAGGCTACATCATCCATATGTCCTTTTAAAATTCCCATTAGGGAATAACTGTCTTGACATCCATCAACCAGATCTCCCAACTATAATGGGCTGCGATGGATTAAAAGGATCCGTTATAGACTTAGGCATAGCTACCAGTGAGATGGTTTTGACATAGTCAATCCCTTCTCCTTTGGTAACTAATCTAGCTACTTAAGTCTTAACCGGGTGCTCTTCTTATACACCTCTTACACCCTGAAGGGTGATAGTGCTATAAGTGTCAAGACTGTTCCAAGGGATATTGATGCAAGCTTGCCTCCATGGTCTTTTGTCAATCAGAGCTGTCGGAAGCTCCCACTACTTCTTCGTAGCTCTAGGGATCATCCTCCTGAAACTCTGGATTAACTATCAAAGTTTCTCCATAGTATCTTTCAAGAGCTCTGATGGTCCCACAACAACGAGGTGGTGGTGGTACAAAGGAAGCTCCCACTACTTCTTCGTAGCTCTAGGGATCATCCTCCTGAAACTCTGGATTAACTATCAAAGTTTCTCCATAGTATCTTTCAGGAGCTCTGATAGTCCCACAACGACGAAGTGGTGGTGGTACAAAAGTGAATTGTTTCTACAGTGTCTGGTATACTAGTTTCTTGTATCATCTACTCCCACTACGTTTTCAGATGCGCACTCTCTACCAGTACCCAGTAGTTCACCCAGAACTACCTTACCGGTAAACTTATGGTCTATAAAATAATCCTGGTCTAGGTAGATGGTATTCGTAGAAACGATTACCTTCCAAACCTCAATATCATAGAACAGTCCTCCTTATGCCTCCTAAGGGTAACCTATAAACAGATATACCTGGAACTATATCTCCATCGCATCCTTCTTGTCCTTTTGCACAAGTGCAGGACAACCCTATATGTCAAGACTCTATAGTGTCAGCTTTCGCTTAGACCACAGCTCTTTATAGGTCTGAGGCACTGATCTAGATGAGAGATAGTTTCAGATATAATCTACTGTTTTAAGGTACAACCCCACCAAAGGCGGGTAGTACACTTGGCAATATTCATCATACTACGGACCATGTCAAACAGAGTCTGATTCCTTCTCTCGAAGACTTCATTCTGACGTGTCATCCTTGGAACATTTAACTGGGAGATAATCCCATGCTCCTTTAGGATCCTATGGAACTCGTCCGACAGTGACTTATTCCTTCGATTAAATCGAAGAGTCTTCTATCGTCTAGACGCTCTTGGAACCATAGACGTCAAAATAACTAACACCAATACCTTAGTGGCCCTTTTAGTTATTCTGCCTTCCAGATAACACTCATAGGGTAGAAGGATCTTCGATGAATCTGTGAACAGAAACTCGGCCTTCTTTTATCTCTGAATTTATCTGAGGCAGAATATCTAAATCAGAGGGGTCACAAATGGGATAGCTTCTCCGAAGGATTTAGATGAATTTCAATTAGACGCTACTGCTGTCATGAAATCTATTTCCGAATTAGGATTAAATACAAAGAGGTTATTCTGATCTATTCCTCTAGTAATGAAGCTATCTATTCAGTTTAAGATACACACCAACGGTGCTGTCTAAAACTAAAAACTTCATTTACCAAGGAGGAAACAGAACTACATCTCTAAAGATCAAAATCCGTGTTTCGGAAAAACTAAGACAATCATATCTAACAGCTTCCCAGCGGCTTATGGAATCAGTACCTATGTTAGGATTACATCACTATAAAGTAGCCTTCTACTTTTCTTGAATCTTTGTAGACCCGAAGTCTACATTCCAAGAAGCATAAGAGCTGTTACTAGATAGCGACTTTACTCCTAACATCCTGAGGCCATACTCAATCTTCAAATACCCCCTATTCTTGCCAAAACAGAAACACTTCCGTCTTTAGCGTTACCAGACTTAGGAGTCCACACCAGTTTCTGCACTATAATAGTTTTCGATCTCTGATAAGTTACTTCCTTAGGTTCTTCTAAAGAAGGCCTAGGTTAAGCACTAAAGGCTTTGCCTTTAATCTTGATCCCATCCTTTGTCTCTTGGAAATCTTCTTAGAAGTTCTGCGTTTATCATCTCTAACTTGTTAAAGCTAAAGTCTCTGATAATGCCTTCGAAGGTTCCAGACAAGGATGCAAGACAGACGTCTTCCACCACGTCGTCATTCGGTACTATGTCTTTGGAATCTAGTTCGATCTGGAAGTCAAAGATGTGTTCCCGAACAAGCATACCCTCAGACATCTCGGTACCGACAAGTATCTTAGTAGAAAAGTGATGAGTCGACTGACTTCGCCTTCCAGACATCTAATGCAAGTAAAACTTAATTAGAGAAGACCCGGCATATCTCTGACTCGCTTCTAAAGAGTTGTCCGCAAGTCTGCTATAACATAGCACTCGCACATCTCCTTAGACTCTCGCCAGTCTTCATATGCCCTAGTTAGTGCCCTAGTGATATCTGGACCCATTAGGTCTAATACAGGGATACTTAGATTACATGCCAATGTACTACCTTATGCATAAGCTAAAGAAAGTGCTTCGGCTCTACGTAGTTAGAGACCCGATAACTGGTTCTCTTATGGGATAGCAGATAGGGGAACTATATGGTTGAATGAAAACGAATACAAAATAACTTATTTTATGGATTTTTAAAATAAGCTAATTATATCCAAATGTCAGCGCTACCCTCACAGCGAAGACACCTCTATGGATTAATTAACCATATATGTAAGATCTCGGAATCGACTACACCTGCCCTAGAGGGCATCATGTAGCGTCAATCCGCTTACACGGGCCTTTTCTTGACCCTATCCAAATCTGCCAACTAAGGGCTTTGATGGACCATGGTTGTCCTTTTGGCCAGTGCCACGTGATCCCCATTGTGCAAGCAACAGATGCCTCACGTTCACTTCGGATGCTTACCTACAAGCCTAAGCAATTACGGCACGGGAGTTCATGCGGCCCCCACTAGGGTGGGATAAAAAGCCCTTCTCTCCTGGCCCAGTAACCGCCATATCCTGAAGGAGACCGCTAAGTTATCTGGCATGGAAAAATATAACCCTCACCCTAGGGGGTGTCGAGCTACGCCCTTCCACCCAGACGCAAAGCAGTTGGTTGTGGAGGCCAGAGGATCTCGACGAGTCCTCTTACACATCCCTTATTATAGTTGAGGGTTATTTAATGCAAGTATGAGTGTACACTAAGGTCACGACAACCTATACACTAGACCCTGGTCATACCGTGCTCCCACTAGCATTCAAGCCTTTCGCGAAGCATTAATCGATCTTGGAATATCATAGTCCCTGCCTCGAGTGGATTTCTCCACTCAAGGGTCACATTACATATCCCAAGAACATCGATGCTTTGCAAACTTGGCTATTACGCTAATGCCCTGGAGCCTAGCCTAAGGTCAGACTGATAGGAAAGATCTTCCACTACCATGGTGCCTTGCTTATAAATTTGACGAATGATGTCATAGTAGAATTCCAACTCATTCTAGGTTTCGATGCTTGTCAAATAGGCACACTCGACTAATCGGGTGTTGACCTAATGGGGGCATAACCAAATGTGAGGAATTCATGCTATCATCAAGGGTCAATTAAATAATAGGCGTCACTAGTGGAATCCTATCCTAATAAGGTCGCTAGGACCCGAGGGGAAAGGGCATCCCTCTAACACAGATAATTAAATTATCGCATCGGGGTTCTCTACAGAAATATAAAGAGCTACTGAAAGAAACAAGCACACAACTGAATCAAGTTCAGGGTCCGACCCCTGAACCTGACTGGTACAGCGCAGGCTCTCTGTTTCCTTCGCAAGGCTCCTCGATCCGGTGCAAGCCTCTATATACGATCTCCTGACACTATATGCCCTTTGCCGTCATCGTGTACGCTTCACAGGATCGCCATCGTCCTCTAAGGTTCCGCTCGTCCTTCCGGTGGTGGATCTCCATGGCAAGTCCTCCTCTTCAATCTGTAACCGAAAAAGCTCTAGTACGCTTCGAGCAAGTGCTCGCTCGTACACAATTTCCTAGAACGAAAAGGAGAACAAACCTAGCAAAAAGCCTGTGAATCAAGGGTGGTAAATCTTCACCTCTTGCCCGACTATGGCTCTAAAATCTATCCACACACAGAAGAAAAAATATCCAGACAAAATCGCTAACACGGGGACCGACCCCCGGTAGTAAGCAATCACATATCCAGAATAATTTTAGAAGCAGCGCCATACAAGAACGATTCATAGAACATACAAAATATACTATGCATGATCTATTCGTAGAACCCCGATGGCGGCACATACTATTCATGCACGCACATGACGGTTTCATGAAAAACATGAAACGCACACCACTAGCGTGCTCTGATACCAATTATTGAAAATAAATCCCTGGCAGAGGCCCGCAGCGGAAGCAAAGTGAAGGTCCGAGGACCGTAGGCGGTGTGCGTTACATATCAAAATTTTCATCGAAACGATCTGCATATACGTGTATGAATCTAGCATGGCAACTACGCGAACCCCTAACGACGATCTAACGCGAAAGAACAATCTAGCATGTATGCATGTTCTAATTATGTTAGATCTATTTGTTAGAGATCATACCTGCGTGCGGAATCTTTCACCGCGACAAATTTCTTCTTTGTCGATGGAGACGGGCTACGGATCTGCTCGACATAGCTTATGTGCGATGGCCATAACATTCTGTTTCGAACTCCGATTGGGCTGAAATTTGGACTACAGGTAGCCAACTTTGAGATGCAACTTTTGCAACAAGTTTCACGTCTTTTGGACTTCTATAGCTCCCGGAATCACAGAAACAAAGCTGATTTTCTGTACAGATTCTGGACAGCAAAAGGTTGCGGGAGACGCCTTCTAGTTCACCCGATCTCACACGATGCACGGCACCTCGTCGATGGATCTTTGAGTGCCTCCATACGATGAGCCTTCTCCTTCTAAGAAACACCACGTGAGGAAGACGAATCACCATCCAATGGCGCAAGCAAGGGAGAGAGAGACGAAAGAGAAGATGCGAAGAGAGGAGAGGGGGGCGGCTAGGGTTTCCCCCATGGCTTGGGCCGGCCCTAGGGCTTGCATGGCTCATTAATTTCGTCCCCCCCTCTCTCCCTATGCCTTATATATGGCCGGCCTTATCCTTACGGATAAGCCTAGCGGATATGATTGACTGATTCAAACCTCTCCCTATATATCTCTTCTTTTATCTCTATTTTTTCCTTGTTTTCGAAAACGGTCAAAACCAGCCCGTTTTCTGCGCCTCATGACCGGCCCTTTCATCGGAGGCAATAACCTCCTGAAACTAACAGGGCCGACCTTGACCAGTCTCTCAACACTTAGGACCGGCCCCCTTAGTGCATAGTGACGCATGGTATGACCAAAACGCCCTTATGTCAATAGTTGGCCGTTCCTCGTGTACGAGACTTTGCAAGGCACACATAAGTAAAGTGCACCAGTGATTTCACTATTATCTGAGGTTCCCGTAGGGTGCCATTAGTGAAGTCAACTAGTCAACTCGCAACATGTCCCGGTGCATCGCACCCATGTGGCAAAGTCCACTTATGACAAGGAATTGCTACGTGCGTCTCTGCACTAACCTAGGGTTTCCCCTTAGTGCACACACGTAGCTATGCATCTACCGTGCACTAGTGCGAAGCATTCACGGAGCGTAGGCTTGGACTTCTCGCTTTCTCTAACTGCATTCTGTGTTTTGAGGAGATGGTATAAGAACCATACATAATGTCGATAAGGTGGAACCTTCAGGGACCAGAGTTCATAGCTTCCAACTCAGACTCGATCGACACACTACCCGAGTGTACCATCGATCCTTGAGTCCGAGTTAACCTGCGTAGCCACCCAGAGTGCGACGCAGGCTGCACTCCAATTCCCCCGGACTTACTATATTCTTCCTCATACCCCTGCTCTCCGCTTAGTATGGTAAACCCGATGTCCCTCCACTAGTGCCATGATGCAACTCAAGTGGTGGAGAATACCGTCAGACTCGAGTGCTCATATGACTCGGTTCCTTCCAGGTTGACCACGTACATCGTACCTCCGATAACTTTGCCGAGTAATCGGATCCGTCACCAATCGAACTGATGACCACCTGGCCAGGGTTTAATACGACGTAGGTCAGACCAAGGAACGCACCTCCCGTTAGGGGTGTGGATAGCCTGCAGGAGTGACACGCTGATGCAACGCCAGTCGGGTAACCCAGTATACCGTGGTTTTGGATCACTGCATCCGGATCCTCACACATTGGTGCGCCAAAGCACGACACAACTGGTTAGTCCACCAGACATGGTTCCTCATGGTTTAGGACCGTTTTACCCTAAGCAGAAACATGGTTTAGTGCACCGGTGTCTGCTCACCGATCTGTGCACCGTGTTGGTTCCGTTCGGGCACAGATACTGTGCCTGGTAATGATCGTGGTGGAGACACCCACGCTCTGTCATCCTAACAGCTTAACCTGATAGGGCGACCAACCCTAATCAGAGCTGCGAACGTATTTAGGTCACATGGGACCAGTCCCTTGAGTCTCCCACTCAAGAGGATTACCATGTAGCCATGGCTCTCTGTTCTGTAATCAGAACACGTACTAAGGTACGTACCAATATGCAATCCTATACTATCAACCATACATAGCTAAATACTAGATTTTTACGAGCTATAGACCTCACCAATTCTAACACTTGGTTCCTCCGATATCAATTTAGATGCAGAGATCCAGACCGATATTTTTCTTGTATCACTGTCAGGAATATTTGATGGCTTCGTTAGCAACTTTAACCTTAACCGGTTGGAGATGACTAACACAGAGCTCCTAACGATGCTCTAGGAAGCAAAGGACGGGATGAAGGCAGGTGCCCAATCCCTGAACGTAAAGCGAAAGTCTTCTCTGAAAGCCAAAGGAAAGTTTCAGAAAAGAAAGTCTAAGAAGCCCGTGAAGGTGGGCTAGATGCAGTTGCAGGTTCCTAAGTATGATAGTCCGACGAAGCCCAAAGGAAAATATTTTCGATGCGGCAAGAAGGGGCACTGGATGGGTGACTGCCGCGCTGCTCCTAAGAAGACTGAGATAGGTATATCTTAAATCTACATAGTGGAAACCCTTGTAGCATCCAGTTGTTCTCCAGTCTCATGGATTATGGATTCTGGTTCCACTAACCATGCTTGGAATAATTTACAGGGGTTCAAGGAGATAAGAAACTGGGTGATGGGGAGATCATCCTGAGCATGGGAACTGAGGCCGTGGCAGAGGCTGAAGCAGTTGGAGATATCGTCTTGCAGTTTTTTGATGGAAGAAGTTTATTACTTAGAGACATACTTTATGTACCGTCCTTGAGATAAAGCTTTATTTCTGTTTCCTTATTGAATAATAGGTTTTTCAGTTTTATCTGATACTTCTGGTGTGTCAATTAAATTGAATGGTTCCTTTGTTTGTAAGGAAAAGACACAGAATGATTTTTATATAATTAACTCCACTCATAAGCAGGATAACACACTACAAAAAAAATATTTTTTGCTTATAGAAAATATCCGTCGGTAATAATATTTTTTCGTCGGTAATTATTTATGGCCACGGAATGAATTTCCGTCGCTGGCCATCGGGAAAAAAAACAGTGACAGATTAAAAGTTCCGTCGGTATTTAACATTAATACCGACGGACCATATTAGTCTGTCGACAATATATGAATATTTTAAAAAATATATAATAGATTATTACCGACAGTTGTTATTATGTTCATCGGCACAAATAACTATATTCCAGATAGAGACTTAATATATGCCGGCAATATATTAATATTTTTAAAAAATATAATTGATTATTATCGACGATAAGAATAATTTTCGTCGGCAAAAATAACTATATTACTAACAGATAGTTAATTTCCATTGGCAATATATGAATATTTTAAAACATATATATATATATATATATATATATATATATATATATATATATATATATTATTACCGACGGAAAATTTAATATCCGTTGGTAAAAAAACTTGAAATTTTTTTTAAAAAATTATTAAAATCTGGTTATTTAATTCCTGTGATTTACAACAATACCATAAATTACCAAATATTACCATAATATCATAAAATTATCACATATTTATTACAAAATTATTTTTACACAATCCAAAACTGAGGAAAGCTGCGTGCCCTAGCTCAACCACCCCACGTCGCTCGGCACCAACGCTGGTGCTCTCATCCCCTGACACTGCACATCCTGCAATTAACATGTATTTGTTAAAAAAATGGTTTACATCTATATATATAGCATTGCACAATTGGGGCTTAGTGCAATGTATTTTCGTGGTGACTTAATTATGTGGTTATGAATCAATTGTACTGGTGCTAAATAGTGCTCTAGCGTTTGATCGGCCGTGATATTTGCTGAAGTGGCATACGTACCATTATACCATAGATTTTCTCCTCTTTCAAGCTCGCCCCCTGTCACGCTCCCTCCTTCCCCCCCAAATTCAAACTCCCCCCCTTCGACTCGCTCAACAGATCACTTGAAAAGGTGGGTGATCATCCCAACACTTATTAAGTTTGTCGCCTCACCCCCCCCATTCGAGCTGCCAGATCCGATTTTTTACCAAATATTTCAAGCGATGTTTTACCCTCCGATTGACTAATTTAGAGTCTAAGCGTTCAAAATTCATAAGTTAGTGTGTTTTGGATTTTGAACTTGGTTTGGATTCGATCGGATCGTTATCGGATTGCATCCGATAATTCATACTTGGATGTTTTTTTGTATTTCGGACTTGCGAGCAAATTTTAATTTGATATTTTAAGAATTTACTCTCTGATTAACTAATTTAGAGTCTAAGCATTGAAAAATCATAAGTTAGTGTGTTTCGGATTTTGAAATTAGTTTGGATTCGATCGGATCATCATTGGATCACATTTGATAATTTGTACTGGGATGTTTTTTCGTATTTCAGACTTACGAGCAAGTTTTAATTAGATATTTTAAGAATTTACCCTCCGATCGTCTAATTTAGAGTCTAAGCGTTGCAAAATCATAAGTTAGCGTGTTTCAGATTTTGAAATTGGTTTGGATTCGATGAGATCATCATCGAATCGCATCCGATAATTCATACTTGGATGTTTTTTCGTATTTTGGACTTGTGAGCAAGTTTTAAGTCGACATTTTAAGATTATTCCCTCCGATTGACTAATTTAGAGTCTAAGTATTGAAAAATAACAAGTTAGCGTGTTTCAGATTTTGAAATTTGTTTGGATTCGATGGGATCATCATCGGATCGCATCCGATGATTCGTACTTGGATGTTTTTTTATATTTCGGACTTGCAAGCAAGCTTTAAGTCGATTTTTAAGATTTTTCTTTCCAATTGACTAATTTAGAGTCTAAGCGTTGGAAAATCATACGTTAGCGTGTTTCGGATTCTGAAATTGCTTTTGATTCAATGGGATCGTCATCGGATTGCATCCGATAATTTGTACTTGGATGTTTTTTCATATTTCAAACTTGCGAGCAAATTTTAAGTTGATATTTTAAGATTATTCTCTTTGATTGACTATTTTAGAGTCTAAGCGTTGGAAAATCATAAGTTAGCGTGTCTCGGATTTTGAACTTGGTTTGGATTCGATGGGATCATCATCATATCGCATCCGTTAATTCATACTTGGATGTTTTTTTGTATTTCAGACTTGCAAGCAAGTTTTAATTAGATATTTTAAGATTATTCTCTCTGATTAACTAATTTTGAGTCTACACGATAAAAAATCATAAGTTAGCATGTTTTGGATTTTGAAATTGGTTTGGATTCGATCAGATCGACATCGGATCACATCCGATAATTTGTACTTAGATGTTTTTTCGTATTTCGGACTTGCGAGCAAGTTTTAAGTCTATATTTTAAGATTATTCCCCCCGATTGACTAATTTAGAGTCTAAGCGTTGCAAAATCATAAGTTAGCATCTTTCAGATTTTGAACTTGGTTTGGATTCGATGGAATCATCATCGGATTGCATCCGATAATTCATACTTGGATGTTTTTTCATATTTCAGATTTGCGAGCAAGTTTTAATTAGATATTTTAAGAATTTACCCTCCGATTAAGTAATTTAGAGTCTAAGTGTTGAAAAATCATAAGTTAGCTTATTTCGGATTTTGAAATTGGTTTGGATTCGATCGGATCGTTATTAGATCTTATCCGATAATTCATACTTAGATGTTTTTTCGTATTTCGAACTTACGATCATGTTTTAATTATATATTTTAAGAATTACCCTTCGATTGTCTAATTTAGAGTCTAAGCGTTGCAAAATTATAAGTTAGTGTGTTTCAGATTTTGAACTTGGTTTGGATTTGATAGGATCATTATCGGATCGCATCTGGTAATTCGTACTTGGTTATTTTTTTATATTTCAGACTTGGGAGTAAGTTTTAATTAGATATTTTAAAAATTTACCCTTCGATTGTATAATTTAGAGTCTAAGCGTTGAAAAATCATAAGTTAGCATGTTTCGGATTTTGAAATTGGTTTGGATTTGATCGGATCATCATCGGATCATATCTGATAATTTATACTTGGATGTTTTTTTGTATTTTGGATTTGTGAGCAAGTTTTAATTAGATATTTTAAGAATTTACCCTCCGATTGTCTAGTTTAGAGTCTAAGCATTGCAAAATCATAAGTTAGCTTGTTTCGGATTTTGAACTTGGTTTGGATTCGATGGAATCATCATCTGTTCACATCCGATAATTCATACTTGGATTTTTTTTCATATTTTGGACATGCGAGTAAGTTTTAATTAGATATTTTAAAAATTTACCCTCCGATTGACTAATTTAGAGTCTAAGCATTGAAAGATCATAGGTTAGCATGTTTTGGATTTTGAAATTGGTTTGGATTCGATCAGATCGTCATCGGATCTCATTCGATAATTTATACTTGGATGTTTTTTTGTATTTCGGATTTGTGAGCAAATTTTAATTAGATATTTTAAGAATTTACCCTCCGATTGTCTAAGTTAGAGTCTAAGAATTGCAAAATCATAAGTTAGCATGTTTCCGATTTTGAACTTGGTTTGGATTCGATGGGATCGTCATCGGACCACATCCAGTAATTCGTACTTAGATTTTTTTTTATATTTCAGATTTGCGAGCAAGTTTTAATTAGATATTTTAAGAATTTACCCTCCGATTGACTAATTTACAGTCTAAGCGTTGAAAAATCATAAGTTAGCGTGTTTAGGATTTTTGAAATTTGTTTAGATTCGATCGGATCATCATCGGATTACATCTGATAATTCGTACTTGGATGTTTTTTCATATTTCGGACTTGTGAGCAAGTTTTAATTAGATATTTTAAGAATTTACCCTACGATTGTCTAACTTAGAGTCTAAGTGTTGAAAAATCATAAGTTAGCGTGTTTCAGATTTTGAAATTTGTTTGGATTCGATCGGATCGTCATCGGATCGCATCCGATAATTTATACTTGGATGTTTTTTTATATTTCAGACTTGCGAGCAAGTTTTAATTAGATATTTTAAGAATTTACCCTCTGATTGTCTAATTTAGAGTCTAAGCGTTGCACAATCATAAGTTAGTGTGTTTCATATTTTGAACTTGGTTTGGATTCGATCGGATCGTTATCGGATCATATCCGATAATTTGTATTTGGATGTTATTTCATATTTTGGACTTGCGAGCAAATTTTAATTAGATATTTTAAGAATTTACTCTCCGATTAACTAATTTAGAATCTATGCGTTGAAAAATCATAAGTTAGCGTGTTTCGGATTTTGAATTTGGTTTGGATTTGATCGATCATCATCGGATCATATCCAATAATTCATACTTGGATGTTTTTTCGTATTTCAAACTTGTGAGCAAGTTTTAATTTAATATTTTAAGAATTTACCCTATGATTGTCTAATTTAGAGTCTAAGCATTGCAAAATCATAAGTTAACGTGTTTCAGATTTTGAACTTGGTTTGGATTCGATCGGATCACATCCGATAATTTTTACTTGGATATTTTTTTATATTTCGGACTTGTGAGCAAGTTTTAATTAGATATTTTTAAGAATTTACGCTCCGATTGACTAATTTAGAGTCTAAGTGTTGAAAAATTATAAGTTAGCATGTTTTGGATTTTGAAATTTGTTTGGATTTGATCAAATCATTATCGGATCGTATCCAATAATTTGTACTGTGATGTTTTATTCATATTTCGAACTTGCGAGCAAGTTTAATTAGATATTTTAAGAATTTACCCTCCGATTATCTAATTTAGAGTCTAAACATTAAAAAATCATAAGGTAGCGTGTTTCATATTTTGAAATTGGTTTGGATTCGATCGGATCGCATCTGATAATTTATACTTGGATGTTTTTTTGTATTTCGAACTTGTGAGCAAGTTTTAATTAGATATTTTAAGAATTTACCCTCTGATTGTATAATTTAGAGTCTAAGCGTTGTAAAATCATAAGTTAGCGTGTTTCAGATTTTGAACATGGTTTGGATTCTATCAAATCGTATTTGATAATTCGTACTTGGATGTTTTTTCATATTTTGGACTTGCGAGTAAGTTTTAATTAGATATTTTAATAATTTTCCCTCTGATTGACTAATTTGGAGTCTAAGTGTTGAAAAATCATAAGTTAGTGTGTTTTGGATTTTGAAATTGGTTTGGATTCAATCGGATCATTATCGGATCGCATCCGATAATTTGTACTTGAATGTTTTTCATATTTCGGACTTGCGAGCAAGTTTTAATTAGATATTTTAAGAATTTACCCTCCGATTATCTAATTTAGAGTCTGAGCGTTGCAAAATCATAAGTTAGCTTGTTTCGGATTTTAAAATTGGTTTGGATTCGATCAGATATTTATCGGAACGTATCTGATAATTCATACTTGAATGTTTTTTCGTATTTCGGATTTGTGAGCAACTTTTAATTAGATATTTTAAGAATTTACCCTCCGATTGTCTAATTTAAAGTCTAAGCATTGTAAAATCATAAGTTAGCGTGTTTTAGATTTTGAACTTGGTTTGGATTCGATCAGATTATCATCGGATCGCATCCAATAATTAATACTTAGATGTTTTTTCATATTTTGGACTTGCGAGCAAGTTTTAATTAGATAGTTTAAAAATTTATCCTTCGATTATCTAATTTAGAGTCTAAGCATCGCAAAATCATAAGTTAGTGTGTTTCAGATTTTGAACTTGGTTTGGATTCGATAGGATCATCATCGGATCGTATCCGATAATTCATACAAGGATTTTTTTTCATATTTAGGACTTGCGAGCAAGTTTTAATTAGATATTTTAAGAATTTACCCTCCGATTGACTAGTTTAGAGTCTAAGCGTTGAAAAATTATGAGTGAGCTCGTTTTGGATTTTGAAATTAGTTTGGATTCAATCGGATCGTTATTTTATCACATTCGATAATTCGTACTTATATGTTTTTTCGTATTTCAAACTTGTGAGCAAGTTTTAATTAGATATTTTAAGAATTTACCCTCCGATTGTCTAATTTAGAGTCTAAGCTTTAAAAAATCATAAGTTAGCGTGTTTTGGATTTTGAAAATATTTTGGATTTGATCGGATCGTCATCGGATCACATCCGATAATTCATACTTGGATGTTTTCTCGTATTTTGGACTTGCGAGCAAGTTTTAATTAGATGTTTTAAGAATTTACCCTTCGATTGTCTAATTTAGAGTCTAAGCGTTACAAAATCATAAGTTAGCGTGTTTCAGATTTTGAACTTGGTTTGGGTTCGATCAGATCGCATCCGATAATTTTTGCTTGGATGTTTTTTTATATTTCGAACTTGCGAGCAAGTTTTAATTAGATATTTTAAGAATTTACCCTCCGATTGACTAATTTAGAGTCTAAGCATTGAAAAATCATAAGTTAGCGTGTTTCGGATTTTGAAATTGGTTTAGATTTGATCGGATCATCATCGGATCGTATCCGATAATTCATACTTGGATTATTTTCCACATATCGAACTTGTAAGAAAGTTTTAATTAGATATTTTATGAATTTACCCACCGATTGTCTAATTTAGAGTCTAAGCGTTGCAAAATTATAAGTTAGCGTGTTTTAGATTTTAAACTTGGTTTGGATTCGATCGGATCATCATCGGATCACATTCGATAATTTGTACTTGGATGTTTTTTTGTATTTTGGATTTGCAAGCAAGTTTTAATTAGATATTTTTTAGAACTTACCCTCCGATTGACTGATTTAGAGTCTAAGCGTTGAAAAATCATAAGTTAGCATGTTTCGGATTTTAAAATTTGTTTGAATTTATCGGATCATCATCGGATTGCATCCGATAATTCTTACTTGGATGTTTTTTCATATTTTGGACTTGCGAGCAAGTTTTAATTAGATATTTAAGAATTTATTCTCCGATTGTCTAATTTAGAGTCGAAGCATTGAAAAATCATAAGTTAGCATGTTTTGGATTTTAAAATTGGTTTGGATTCGATCGAATCATCATCAGATCACATCCAATTATTCGTACTTGGATGTTTTTTTGTATTTCGGACTTGCGAGCAAGTTTTAATTAGATATTTTAAGAATTTACTCTCCTATTGTCTAATTTAGAGTCTAAGCGTTGCAAAATCATAAGTTAGCGTGTTTTAGATTTTGAACTTGGTTTGGATTCGATTGGATCGTATTCGATAATTCGTACTTGGATGTTTTTTCATATTTCGGACTTGAGAGCAAGTTTTAATTAGATATTTTAATAATTTACCCTCCGATTGACTAATTTAGAGTTTAAGTATTGAAAAATCATAAGTTCGCATAAGATTTTGAAATTGGTTTGGATTTGATCGGATTGTCATTGGATCACATCCGATAATTCGTACTTGGATGTTTTTTTATATTTCGGACTTGCGAGTAAGTTTTAATTAGATATTTTAAGAATTTACCCTCCGATTATCTAATTTAGAGTATAAGCGTTGTAAAATCATTACTTAGCGTATTCCAGACTTTGAACTTGGTTTGGATTCGATCTGATTGACATCAGATTGCATCTGATAATTTGTACTTTGATGTTTTTTTATATTTCAAACTTGCGAGAAAGTTTTAATTTGATATTTTAAGAATATACCCTCCGATTGACTAATTTAGAGTCTAAGCGTTGAAAAATCATAAGTTAGTTTGTTTTGGATTTTGAAATTGGTTTGGATTCGATCGAATCATCATCGGATCATATCTGATTATTCATACTTGGACATTTTTTTATATTTTGGACTTGCGAGCAAGTTTTAATTAGATATTTTAAGAATTTATCCTCCGATTGTCTAATTTAGAGTCTAAGTGTTGCAAAATCATAAGTTAGCGTGTCTCAGATTTTTAACTTGGTTTGGATTCGATCGGATCATCATCGGATCGCATCCAATAATTTGTACTTTGAAGTTTTTTTTGTATTTTGGACTTGCTAGCAAGTTTTAATTAGATATTTTAAGAATTTACCCTCTGATTGACTAATTTAGAGTCTAAGCGTTGAAAAATCATAAGTTAGTGTGTTCCGGATTTTGAAATTGGTTTAGATTCGATCTGATCATCATCATAAGTCTCATTCTCTCCTATATAAAAACAACCAATGATATTCAATAATATTTGATAGCATACGTATACAAATGTATTAACAATAATTTAATTACTTACGACTTGCGAGGCAGCCCTGTCGTCCAGCAATACCCCATTGGTACTCCGCCTCCTAGAGGCCTCAAAAAGGTTATTCTGATTAGGCTCGTAGCCCAAGGACTATATCTATTTTTTGGCAAATAAAATAAATAGATACGTTAACATAAGATTTATAGAGCTTTAAAGAATGAAATATTTGTATCATTTACCAACAACTGGGCAAACTGGGGCATGGAGGTCCTCCCCCTCACTGAAGTAGGTATTGTCGAGGCATTTCTATTCTGCTTGCCTTTAGCAGAACTTGCCTGTGTTAATCGATTAAATTTTCAAACATCAATATAAATTTTTAGTATAACATTAAAACAAGTACGAATTAACAAAACAATCATTATACCTGAAGCTGAGGGGTAGCTCAGTGAGTGACCAAAAACTATAGAAAGTGTAGTGGAGGCGCATCTCTTGTCTCGGTCGTAGTCTGTAACTCCTCAGCCAGCTCGCTTACCAAGTAACCATAGAGCTGGTAGAGCTCGTGACGGTAATCCATGTACCGCTCACTCATTGTCTTCCATAAGTCCTCCCGGTGGGTGTTTATTTCCATATTCTCCCATTTAAATTTCTCATGTAAAATCAATTTAGAAACAAGTAATTTTATCAATTCAAATTATAAAGAAGTATGATATTATTCTAAAATGCTTTAATGAAACTAATATACCAAAAAGACCTAATACATCCTCTTCTTATAGGATGCATCGATGTTCTTCCACCCCTTTATCCCCATAATAAGGGCATTTATCTCCTCCCATACTATCATTTCGACCCATGTGGCGGCGTCAGAAGTGTGCTCGCCCACAAAGGACCTGCCACAGGGCCATCGTCATGCCCCGGTTGCCTATGTGCCTGGCGATCCTCGACCCTACAAATAAAATATACATCAGTACAGAACAAGTATTTAAAATATGTTTACAACTTTAGATCTAAATATTACCTATGGGCGTAGACACTGTAGCTGAGTACTGAGCTATGCTCGAAGCTCCGGAGGCTGCGACCTCAGGAGCTGGTGTGGAGAGAGGAACAACACTCACAGATTCGGAGGGCTCGGCCTCGGACCCTAGGGTGGCAACCGGAGCGCTCCGAGCTAGCCCATCCCTACCTCTACGAACCCTAGACCGTGATGCCATCTGAAAGCAGTAATATTTTTCTATACAAAATAATATGATATAAATATGAAGCAGTTTTATTTATATATGAAATAATATGATTTACACATGAAACAGTTTGATTTACATATAAAATAGTATAAAATAATATGATATACATATAAAACAATATGATTTATATATGAAATAGTTTAATTTACATATGAAATAATAAGATATTCATTTTCTAACAGTCCAATTTATATATAAAACAATATGGTTTATATATAAAACAATCCAATTTGCATATGAAATAGTCCAATTTATATATAAAACAATCCAATTTACATATGAAATAGTCCAATTTATATATAAAACAATCCATGTATAGTCATTTTATGTCTCATCTCCATCACTCTCATCGCATCCCTCTTCTATTATTTAATTTTTATTCGCTGTCCAGTTTATATTGTTGACCTCTTTATTTTCGTTGTGTACTGCATCGACAACGATTATCTCATTATTCTGGTATGCATCAAAATCATTATCGACGACCCCCACATCTTTGTTACCTATGTCATAAAAATCTGTAGGTGGTGACCTGACTATAATTTGCCAACCTGGAGAGGTATTATCCAATACGTAAAATATCTACTCTGCTTGAGTGACAAGAATGAATGGATCTTGATATTGAGTATTCAATCTCTTACCAGTGTTGACGTTGATAAAACTGTATTTGTCAATATTATAACCAGTCTCGTGATTCTTAACATCATGCCAATCGCATTTGAATAATACGATTCGATTTTAGCCAAGAAATTTAATCTCGAGAATCTCATTAAGGATGCCGTAGAAGTCGATATTTCCTAATTATTCTTGCCTACCATTGACGACAACCCTACTATTTTGTGTTCTTCGTGATTTTTCACTATCTTTCGTCCGAAATCTACAACCGTTCACAATATAACCATCAAATGATATTGTGTCTTGCAAAGGGCTACAAGATAAGCGCCAGAGATCCTCATTCATCAGCGGATTGTGGTTGTCGTGTAGCTCTGGTTCCTATAATAATCATATAACATTCATAATATAAACACATAATTATTATTCGGTAATGGATATCAATAAAATTAAGTCATGATGTGAATACTTACGTATTTCTCGAACCACGATGGGAATTCACGATCATGAAATTATGGCATATTTCGAGTACCCTGATTATTAATGATGGCTTTATGTTTTTTGTATTGCAGGTTATGAATTAGATTATAATTAGCACATATCCTTAATGAATTGATTGAAAGAATGAGTAAATGATCGTAAAATGTTTACTCAATGAATAGCCACACTTCATCATATTGGCGCAACACATACATATGTACCTGTTGAATCTTATCTACAAACATCCGATAGGTTTGGCCTCCTCCTAGAGGTTTATTCATTTTGACAAATATAGACAGACCCCCATCGAAGTTTATTGGATCACCATCATAGTTCCACTCAAGTTGATTGAATCTCATGTTTATACCATATAAGTATCTTAAGCAAAATGTTAGATATTCTTCTGCCAGGTATCCTTCAGCAATTGATCCCTCCGGACGACTCTTATTATGAACATATGATTTCAATATTCACAAGTACCTAATTTGAGAAAAAAATTTATGGATAAATACATCAAAGAACAATCAAATATATTAAAAAATAAGATGAGACGATTATCTCTCGATAAAATACATCCAGCGGTAATGAACTGGGCCGTCGAGTTTGGCCTCTTTTGCTAAGTGAATGGTCAAATGCACGATGACATCAAAGAAGGAAGGTAAAAAATATCATCTCTAGCTTGTACAATATGATTGCAATATCCCTCTCTATTTGATCAAGTTGGTCCAGTCTAAGTACCTTCGAGCATAACTGTTTGAAAAAAGTACTGAGATCAATTAACGGACCAGACACATGTTCGGATAAATTTCCACATATAGCAAGAGATAACAATCGCTGCATAAGAATATGACAATTGTAGCTCTTTAATCTAGACAACATCTGGCCGTTCTCTTGCACGCATCGTGTGATATTCGAAGAGTAACCGTCCGGCATTTTCACAGACCGTAGGAATACACATAAGGCTGTCTTCTGCTTTGAGCTTATGGTGTACTATGCAACTAGCAACACATACTTATCCCCAATCTCTTAGGGATGAAGTGATTTTCGGATGCCCAACTCCTTAAGATCGAGACAAGATTTAAGATTATCTTTCATCTTACCTTCGAGATTCAGCAGTGTTCCTATAATATTGTCACACATATTTTTCTCGATATGCATGACATCCAAGTTATGCTGCAAGTATAGGCTGCTCCAGTACGGTAGTTTAAAAAAAATACTCTTCTTTTTTCAGTTATGCTCATGCATAGATTCTTCATATGTTCTTTTCTTTTTGCCTTTCCTAAGTGCCACCGCATCAAGTTGATCCAATTCACACAAGACTTCTCCCCCCGAAAGCTACTCCGGAGCCTTTGCAAGTTCCTTCTTGCCGTTGAACGCTCTTTTGTTTTACCTCCACTTATGGCCGTCAACAAGGAACCTTCGATGGCCCATATAACATAACTTGCCTCTGTTCTTTAACCGTAATGAATCTGTCTTCTTATTGCATATAGGGCATGCCAATTTTCCTTTAGTACTCCACCCGAATAAGTTGGCATATGTAGGAAAATTATTGATGGTCCATAGAAGTACCGCATGCATCTGAAAATTCTAACGCAACAAGGCATCATACGTATCAGCCTCAACTTCCTACAACTCGTTCAATTCCTCAATCAACGGCTACAAGTAAACGTCAATATCATTACCAGGTGACCTAGGTCCGGGAATGAGCAAGGAGAGCATTGTGTATGGCTTTTTTAAGCACATTCAAGGAGGCAAATTATATGGAACTAGAAAAATTAGGCAAATGCTGTATGACACACTCATATTCTTAAAGGGATTGAAGCTATCGCTAGCAAGCCCTAACCTGACGTTGTGAACTTCACATGCGAATTCAGGATAGGTCTGATCAAAATCTTTCCATATCAGAGAGTCGGCCGAATGTCTCATAACCCTGTCATCTATATGTTCTCGTGCATGCCACCTCATGTGCTCAGCAGTCTTCAATAACATAAACAACCTCTGAAGCCTGTCCCTAAACGGGAAGTATAGAAGAACCTTTGCAGATATATTTTTCTTTCTTCCATTGGTACTAGACTCGGCATCCGCCTCTTTATATCTCGTTGCTCCACATATGTGGCATGATCGCGCATGTTCGTACTCTTTCTGGTACAACATACAATCATTCACGCATGCCTTAATTTTATCATAACCAAGCCCGAGATCTTTAATTATCTTATTTGCCTCGTAAAATGATTTCGGTACTGTCTTACCTATAGTAAAAGCCTATTTCAACAACTCTAGTAACATATTAAATGACTTATTACTCCAACCATTGAGGCACTTCAAATGAAGAAGCTTTACAGTAAAAGAGAGTTTTGAAAACTTCTCACACCCCAGGTATAGAGGTTGTTCGGCATCCTTAAGCAATCTGTAAAACTTATCCGCTTCAATATTGGGCTGATCACCGGATGGTGTTTCCGTACCTATTCCACCTTGCAAATCATATATCATACCCTGTATGTCATCGCCATCGTCCGTATTAATATTATCATCATCGTTCACTGTATTCGCATTTCACCGTGAGCTACCATGGGGACTGCATCTAGCTCCTCACCGTATAAGAACCAACGAGTATAGCTAATGTCAATGCCACGCATTACTAGATTAACCTCACATTCCTCTTGAACCTTCCTAGTCACCCTTCGGCAGTCTATATAGGGACACATAATTTTTTCATCAAGCGGTGCAAGACGCTCAAATGCAAAATCCAAAAATTTCCTGACTCCTTCTCTGTACTCTTGGCTCATCCGATTCGAATTACGCATCCAACTCTTATCGATCGAAGACATCTTCATCTATCTGGCCACACAACACCTACAGTATTTTCAAACCATATCTATGAGACTCGCACAATTTTAGTTAATGGGAAAATGGTGATAGCTTTCGCCCAATTTTAGTTAATAAAAAAACCCAAGCCCGAAGGCCAGTCATCGGTTGTGGCAAGCTACACCAGTTCTTAGAACCTAAAATGGCTTAAATGATTGATGTTAGGATTTCGTGGTAAGTATACACGTAGAGAATTATGATTTCGTGATAAATTTAAACCTAAATCTTCGAATATTCACTTAACCCTAACCTAAACCCTAAACCTAACCCTAACCCTAACCTAAACCCTAAACCTAACCCTAATCCTATCATAAACCCTAAATATAACTCTAACCCTAATCCTAACCTAAACCTAGACCCTAAACCTAACCTAAACCTAGCTCAATCCATCACTACCACAAAATACTAACAAAATTTTCTTTGGAGGTGTATATATTTAGCTTGTGACTCTCGTACTACAAGAAAACCATAACTAAATAGTAATATATTAGACTTAACCAATTTCGTAATGATTCGGTTTCAGATTGAACCGTTCCGACACAAATTTTGCTCAACCCACCCGTTTCAAGTTTTCGATGTTGATGTGGAGTAGTGATAGGAGTCCGAAAATGACAGGTGATCGATCTAATGTTCGGCAGCATGCTGAGCAGATGGAAATATTATATTTGTATATCAATATTTCAAAACATATAAAGTTTTGCATATTCATCCCTCCGGTTAGTTACCATCTCTAAAGGATGAATATATTCAGAGTACTCCCCTACTGGCTATTATATATGAAAGGGGATGGTCACCCTACCTATCAGACAAGCATGGAGAGCTAGACGAGCATCGAGAGAAAACCAGAATGGATTTAGGTTTATGGGACTCGCACTGAAAATAACTAAAATTAGCCGATGCATGTGGTAAGTCACCTTTTCACTATGGATAAAATACGTATTTGGACCTCAGGTTAAAAGCTCCCCATGTTTTTTTCTTGAGCATCACATTGCATCTCATATATGGGGGGTTAAAGCTGAGCCAAGCTTTGGTCGGCTTGAGCTTGTTCAAAAGCCTAAACTTCAGACTAGGCTATGCTCAATTAGTGATTGAACAGTCCCTTATCGAGCTTGTTCATGAGCCTAAACTTCATACTAGGATATATGTTAGGCTTATTCAAGTCATTTATGAGCCTATTCACGAGCCCTTTATAAGCCTATCAAGTTTGTTCACGAGCTTTGCTTACAAGCCCTAAACAAGCATGTTCGTGAGCCCAAACGAGCCGAGCTTTGGTCTGCTTAAGCTTGGCTCGTTTATTAAACGAGCCTAAACCGAGCTTTGGTCGGCTTGAGCTTGTTCACGAGCCTAAACTTCAGACTATGCTATGCTCAATTAGTGATTGAACAGTCCCTTATCGAGTTTGTTCACGAGTCTAAACTTCATACTAGGCTATATGTTAGTCTTATTCAAGACATTTATGAGCCTATTCACGAGCCTTTTATGAGTCTATCGAGCTTGTTCACGAACTTTGCTCATAAGCCCTAAACAGGCATATTCGCGAGCCCAAACGAGCTGAGATTTGGTCTGCTTGAGCTTGGCTTATTTATTAAACGAGCGTAAACCAATCTTTGGTCAGCTCGAGCTTGTTCACAAGCCTAAACTTCAGACTAGGCTATGCTCAATTAGTGATTGAACAGTCCCTTATCTAGCTTGTTCACGAGCCTAAACTTCATACTAGGCTATATGTTAGGCTTATTTAAGCCATTTATGAGCCTATTCAAAAGCCCTTTATGAGCCTATCGAGCTTGTTCATGAGTTTTGCTCACAAGCCCTAAATAAGCATGTTCGCGAGCCCAAACGAGTCGAGATTTGGTCTGCTTGAGCTTGGCTCATTTATTAAACGAGCCTAAACTCTAGGCTTGGGCTTGGCTTGACTAGTAACTGAACGAACTTGAATGAGCTTTTATCGAGCCAAGCCGCAAGCCGCTCATGAATAGCTTGGTTCGTTTGCAGCCATACCTAAATCTAAAACTAACCTAAACCCTAAATCTAATTTCTAAAAATGTAACATTCCAAAAAATTCCCATAATTCCGAATCGGAATTGGATTTTGAAATTCTAAAATTTCGGAATCAAAATCAAAATAACATTTGGGATTCTAAAATTTTTTGGCAATTTTCTGAACACCTCTATTCCGATCCGATCCATCCAAAAATTAGCCCTAGATAAAATTATAAAATCAAAAATTAAGTAGTTGAACAAATGGGTATTGTGCTAGCATTTCAAACTTTAGGGTGTGTTTTGGAACAAAACAGTTGAGAAAAGGGGTATTGTGCTAACATTTCAAATTTTAGGGTGTGAATTTACAAATCAAGGCTTGGCTCAGTGTGCATGCACAATGCGCGCACGATGCAGCAGCCGAGCATGGACGATGTGCTTGATTGACACGAACTATTTGCATCAATCGAGCCGTTGGATCGACCATACTCAAGTGCAACACAATTGCGAGGGGTTAATTAATTAATATCAATTTCATAGAAAATTTCTTAAAAAGACATGTTATAATTTGAGTTCAGATGATTATAGTAGTCTCGATCGGCATGTGTGCTTGAGCCCACTAATCACTAGTATGAACTCAAGAGTATAAGTAGATGACAAAAGGGGTATTGTGCTAACATTTCAAACTTTAGGATGCGATTTGGAACAAAATAAACTAAGGGGGAGATGGAGGAGGAGGAGGAGCTCATCGGAGAAGGAGAGGGAGGCCTCAAGGAGGAGGAGGAGCAGCGGCACTGACAGAGGGGAGGTCGAGCAGCGTCGCCGGTCGGTGGCGCGCGGAAGGGGAGGAGAGGGGTGGCCGGAGGCGCGAGGGAGGGGAGGGGTGGCCGACCGGAGGTGCGCAAGGGAGGGGAGGAAGGTCAGAGAAGGGGGGAATTAGATCGAGAGAGAGGGGAGGGAGGCCGGGGAGGGGGGTATATAATTTAGATCGAAACAGAAAGGGGATCGGGGATCGATTTGATATAAATCATAGGGTTTTTTACCGACGGAATATACGTCCGTCGGTATAATATTTATACCGACGGCCTTTATTAATTCCGTCGGTAAAAAGTAGTTTTTTACCGACGGCTAATTAAACTCCATCGGTATAAATATTATACCGACGGACATTCTTTTCCTGTCGGTAATTAAAACGGTAAAAAAAAATTAAAAATTTATATATTAATTTTACCGACGGAATGAATATATACAGTCAGTAATATAATATTTTACTGATGATTAAATATATTACCATCGGTATATTAGTTATACCGACGGATATATATGTACCGTCGGGAAAAATAAACAAAAAAAATTAGTAAAATATAAAATATATTATACCGACGGATTTATAGATATCCGTTGGCATTAATTTCTTTATACCGATGGTAATTAATATTACCGTCGGCAATAAACTATTTTCTTGTGATGACATAACTGAAGCTTGCATGATTAATTCATCTATAAGGAAAAATACCTCAGATAATTCAACACTCCTTTGGCATCTAAGGCTTGGACACATAGCCACAGACAGGATTCATAGGTTGGTTAAGGTAGGACTTTTGAGTCCAGATGTTTCAGAAAGCTTACCAACGTGTGAGTCTTATCTGGAAGGTAAGATGACCAAAAGAATTTTCCGAGCCAAAGGTAGCAGATCTCAGGAGGTGTTGGAGTTCGTACACACTAATGTATGTGGGCCCATAAGTTTCCGTACTATAGGAGGCTTCGAGTATTTCATCACCTTCACGGATGATCACTCGAGGTTTGGGTATATATACCTAATGCGGCGAAAGTCTGAATCCTTTGATAAGTTCAAGGAGTTCAGAGCTGAAGAAAAGTAAACGAGTAAGAGTATCAAGTCTCTTCGATCAGATTGAGGAGGCGAATACCTATTAGATGAATTTATTAGGTACCTGTGTAAGCATGGGATTGTGTCCTAATTGACTGCACCAGTGATACCACAATAAAACGGTGTATCTGAGAGGAAAAACCAAACTTTGTTAGATATGGTTCGGATTAAGATGAGTTATGCAACATTACCACCTAGTTTTTGGGGATATGCCCTAGAGACGGCAGTATATACCTTGAACTTTGTTCCATCAAAGTTAGTACCTCTGACTCCTTGGGAGCTATGGTTAAAGCGAAAGCCAAGCCTGCAGTACTTTAGGATTTGGGGTTATTCAGCTTATGTGAGGAAGGACAAACGAGACAAGATGGAGTCAAAGATTAAGGTATGTCTATTCGTTGGGTATCCAAAAGGGACAAAGGGTGGTTTATTTTATAATCCTGATGATAGAAAGGTTATCGTCTCGACGAACGCCGTATTCCTGGAGCAGGATTATTTAATAGACTATAAGCCCACCAATAAAGTAGTTCTTGATGAATTGCTTGGTACTGATAGGAGTACACAGAAAGAAAACATAGTGGGAGTCGATACCACTAAGATTAACGATACTGTAGAATCACTCCTATGGAACCACCATAGGCTCATCGCAGTGGAAGGACCACAAGAGCTTCTGATAGATATATTGGCGAAGCCTTCTTTGTGGACCCAGAGTTTCAGGAGGATGATCCTCTGAACTATGACGAAACGATGGTATCCTCTAACCATGCAGCATGGCAGAATGCCATGGAGGCAGAACTGACATTGATGTCCCATAACTTGGTCTGGTCACTTATAACACCGCCTTACAACATTAAACCTGTTGGATGTAAGTGGGTGTATAAAAGAAAAAGAGATC
Source organism: Chamaelirium japonicum (assembly GCA_947650365.1). NCBI lineage: Eukaryota > Viridiplantae > Streptophyta > Magnoliopsida > Liliales > Melanthiaceae > Chamaelirium > Chamaelirium japonicum. The sequence goes on along the minus strand of OX393554.1, from coordinate 3,981,380 downwards.
CGGATGGTACTGTTGAGACTTACAAAGCTAGACTAGTCGCTAAGGGTTATACCCAGCGAGAAGGGATTGACTATAACGAAAACTTTTCACCAGTGGCTATGCTTAAGTCTATCCAGGTCCTCTTGTCCATTGTAGCCCATTTTGATTGGAAGATATGGCAAATGGATGTCAAGACCGCATTCTTCAACGGGGATTTGGAAGAAGATATCTATATGTCTCAGCCTCCAGGCTTTTTCGTAAAAGGTCAGGAAAGTCTGACGTGCAAGTTGCAAAGGTTCATTTATGGACTGAAGCAAGCATCCAGAAGTTGGATCAAGGTAACTCGAATTTGCCAGAAGAAAATTCTCTTGCTGTCACAGTCAGCCTACATAGATACTATCTTGGTCAAATTCAGTATGCACAACTCCAAGAAGGGACTAGTTCGATTCAGATATAGAATGAAATTATCCAAGGATCAGGGTCCTAAGATTCCTGAGGAGAGGGTAGAGATGCAGAAGATACCTTATGCTTCGGCTATAGGGAGTCTGATATATGCTATGCAGTGCATAAGACCAGATTTATGCTATATAGTAGGCATAATGGGCAGGTATCAGTCAAATCTGGGTCTAGGGCACTGGACTGCTGTGAAAAGTATACTCAAGTATCTCCATAGGATGAGATTATTAGTTAGTTTACTCTTCACAGGAATTGACGCCAATTGGATACACGGATTCTGACTTTGCAGCAGATCAAGAATCCAGGAGATTGACGTCAGGGTTTGTGTTTTCATTAGGAGGAGGAGCTGTCAGTTGGAGGAGCATGATGTAGGGATGCATCGCAGATTTAACGATAGAGGCTGAGTACGTCACGACGTGCGAGGCAGCCAAGGAGGCGGTATGGCTCAAGAGGTTTCTCACGGACTTAGGATATATACCGGGAGCTCAAGATCCTATTGTCTTTTATTGCGACAATAGTAGAGCAGTAGCATAATCCAAGGAGCCAAGATATCACCAGAATAGTAAGCATATTGAGCAGAAATACTACATTATTCAGGACTTGCAGATGCGAGGGGAGGTTGCAGTGACTCAGGTGGCGTCTGCAGATAACATGGCGGACCCTTTCACAAAGGCGTTACCGACCAAGGCTTTTGAGAAGCACGTGGATGCCATGGGAGTTAAGACTGCCATTCCCCACTAGGCCAAGTGGGAGATTGTTGTAGCTCGTATGTCCTGAGCGTGGATTTTCTATATTAACATTAATAAAGATGACTTTGGTTATTACTTTTATTAGAATACTCCTTTGGTGTATGTTAATTCATATATATTAAAGGACCTTAGGGAACACAGTAGGCCACTGAGGTGCATGGTGGATCCATGCTTGGGAGACCCAGTGGACCAGTTTTGCATAGACCTAGAACTAGTTTACAGCTTTGGTGATGCCGGTTGCTTCACCGAGAATAAGCTATTGGCAGGTAGAGGATATGGTGAAGTCTCCACCATGAGAATATGGGATTCCTATTCACCTGACTAAGCACGATGATTATGTTGAACAGGAACCAAGACGGTGCATAGTTCAGTGATTCAGACACTGATGTATAAACCGTCTTACTACTATATATAATCTATCCTTAACCCTGAGAGACCATGTACACTGAGCCAAGTAGTTGAGTAGTGCTTTGATATGCCAATATGTGCGGACCCTCTATAGTCCAAAACCACGGTACGTTGGGTTACCCGGCTGGCGCTTGAGTGGCATGCAATCCCTACAGGTTATCCGACGTCCAGTATTGGATAGGTGCATTTTGATAAGTCAATCTGTCCATACAACTAACCCAGGCCTAGTGGTTGTCAGTATGACTAACGACGTTCTGGATGATAGGTATAGCACCGAAAGGTGTGTGGTGTTATAGATGACAAGTCATCAAATCCTAGTCAGATGATCGATCGGGATCTGACGGTACTCCCCACCACCCGATTCGTATCATGGCACCAGTAATAGGAGGGACTAAGGATTATCAGAGTATAGTAGGGAACAAGGTTACGAGGGAGTAATATAAGTTTAGGATCACTATAGTTCAACTCACGTCGCACTCTGAGTGGCTACACGGGATAATCGGATTAGGGCTGATTAACGGAACTTTCGGTGTGTCATTGGGACAGTTAATCAGGTATCCGGTTGGAGCTAGAGATACTGAACTCTGAAGGTTTTACCCTATCGTTGCGTATAGAAATTATTCCCCGACCTGGTTGGATAAGTTGGATGCAAAGTAGCGCGATGGAGCGCAAGCCCGAAGCCTAAGAACCTAATTCACATGTGTTAAGGCTTATAGGGGTATTTTGGTAAATACTAAAATATGACTCATAACATATTGAATATGAATCTTAAAATGAGCGGAATAATTCCAGGAGCTCATAGGTGCTGACGAAACTCGATTCCGAGTAGCGCACCTCACTCAATCTCTCTTACAGTGTTTCACTTTTCGTGAGGGCGTTTTCGTCCAGGCTTCACGATAGACAAGGAAACCCTAAAAACCGACCCCCCCTCATCCCTATCTCTATGGGGCCAGCCCTAGCTTGCGTAGTGCACTTAGGGGCTGGCCCTATATAAGGATTAGAGAGAGAGGGGCCGGCCCTAAGGCTTCCTCCCTCCAGAAAACCCGACCCCCTCTCCTTGCTCCCTCTTTGTGGTTTTAGCCAAGGAAGAAAGAGGAAGAAGAAGAAGAAGATTGTAGGAGAACAAGCTATGTATGACCAGCAATTGCAAGGAGCCATGGTCCGAGATTTTATCCTCAATGGTAGTTGGAACCTCCCGAGGGCTATTAATGGAAGAGTGGTAGAGTTGTTCAAAAGAATTGCAGAAGTGCATATTTTACCGGCTGGAACGGAATGCAAAATCGAATGGGTGGACAGTGCAAACAACAATTTCAGCTTTCGTGCGGTATGGGGAGCAGTCCGAGATAGAGAGGATGTGGTGGTATAGAGTAATCTAATTTGGAGGTCCCCCGTCCCACCTAGAATGGCGTGCTGTATGTGGCGAGCTATGCATGATCAGCTTACAACACAAGACAAGCTCAAAGGTAGAAGGGTGAGAATGGCTAACAGGTGTGTCCTATGTAAGTGTGATGAGGAATCAACCTCCCATCTTTTTTTTCGATGCAACTACTCAAAGCAAGGTTGGAATCACTTTACCTTGCTGATGCGAATTTCATCTATTAGAAATGAGGACCTGATTGAACTCACCAGCAGGATAAGTAGATTCGAGGGAAACAAGAGTTGGAGGGGCAAGATTATTCGGACCTTGCTTGCTTGTGTTATTTATACCATTTGGGGAGAACAGAATGAGATGATGTTTGGGTCCCAGGATAGATCGATTCAGCAAATTTAGAATGTCATCAGCTTGCAACTCAAGAACATCTTCTTGGGGCGTGAAGAAGTTAGCATGAAGGAGGAAGATAAATTGGAGTTTCTCGCTTGGAGAGAGAGACTATAAAGATCGATTGCATGCTTCGGGGTTTTTTTTTTTGGATTATATCGTTTCTTTTGGGAGCCTTTAATGGCAACACATAGTTGTAAATATTTTAGAGATTAATGCAATTTCTTACCTTTCAAAAAAAAAAAAAGAGGAGGAAGGAAGAAGAGAGAAAGAGAAGGAGGAGATCTCGCGGCTCGCTGTCATCTTCGCAACAAATTCCTCTGTCGGCTCGTAGTCCTTGCACTCAGAGATAGGACTTCGAGAATTCCTCCATTCGCAAAGGACAAGGTACTATTCGACAGCTTCCATTGCGATTCACGTGCGGTTCATCATCGTTCTGTTCCCTTCAGATCATAGATCCACAAGGTATGATGGTTCTGAACACCTAACTTGATGCATGCATGTCTTCCGTAGATCGTAGTATGCCTCTAGGGTGTCCGTATATATGCTAAGATTATAGATTTGCATGTAGATTGTTTTATAGAATTAATTGCAATAAAACATACACCGTGAGATCTTCGGATCTATCTTTTGCTTCAGCTGTGACTCTGATAATAGGATTCAATTCCAACACAACTGCCAGGCCCAAAATCACCCAGGTCCACTTAGCCAACGGGTGCTCCACTCCAATCACCCTTTTGTCGAACCGCCCAATCCAGTCCAACAGTTATGTAACCGTCCTGTGGGGGGAGATCACAGTAGTCGTATGGTCCCCCTTGAACAGTCGATGTAAGGTGTTGACCTTCGAGGTGTGACACTATGCGATGCTGAGCTGTTGCGTGCTTAGCTATCACACAGACACTATGGAGTAGAGAGAGGGGGGGAGGAATAGAGGGAGAGTTGACACAAGAAGTGGTGACGAAGTTTGGCTGAAGCCTATGTCTCCGTGCGGTAAGATGTAACATTTGAATCCACTATCTCTGAAGAAGTAGAGCTACTCTTGATAGGCTGAGAAATGTTTATACAAGTAGATAGTAGGTGGAGTAGGCTTGACTAGAGTCTGATGACCAGAAGGCTCAAAGATCTCTGGTAAGTAGAAAGTGGGAGGTGAGACAGTGAATTTCGATTCTAATTTTTAATCTTGGATCATTTGTTGGGTCTACTATTTATAGAGGTTTGGGAGTATCGTGGGTTTAGGTAAATACCTAGGAGAATTTACCAGACCCTCGATAATATGTGTGGACCCCAGGCAGAGATGTGGGTCCCACTGTCATCTCCATGGGCCCCAAGCAGGGCTGTGGGTCCCACTGTCATCTCCTTGGGCCCCAGGCAGGGCTGCGGGTCCCATTGTCATTTTCATGGGCCCCAAGCAGAGCTATGGGTCCTACTGTCATCGTTGTGGGAGCTAGAAAGAGTTGCGGGTCCCACTATCGGGCGTTAGTCAGATTTTGCACCCACAGTTACCCCCTCCCAACTAGGCAGGTGCTAACCTAACTGGCTGGGACTTTGGTATGAAACTGGTTGTGTGTCTGCCGACCCGTTGTCCAGGGCCGACCATTGCGCCCGTTGGCTCATTGTCAAGGGCTGGTCAGGGGCGCGTTTGCTGACCCACTGTCCGGGGCTAACTGTTGCGGCCACCGACCCCTTGCCAAGGGCCGGGGCGTGTGTGTATTTGCCGATCCATTATCCGGGGTCGACCGTCACATTCGCCGACCCCCTACCAAGGGTCGGGCGGGTGTGTGTCTGTTGACCCGCTGTCCGGGGTTAACCGTCGCTCCCGCCGACCCCCTGCCAAGGGCCGACCATCGCGTCCACTGACTGTTGTAGCTCGTGTGTCCTGAGCGTGGATTTTCTGTATTAATATTAATAAAGATGACTTTGGTTATTACTTTATTTAGAATACTACTTTGGTGTATGATAATTCATATATAATAAAGGACCCTAGGGAACACAGTAGGCCACTGAGGTATGTTACGTAATTTAATATGCACTCCAATATGGGTTTGGAAACACAAGAGTGTGCTCCAAGGTGTTGAAGATGGGGACACTGAGTAATAATTAGAGTGCTAAAGATGTCGCAACAAGTAGTATCCGATGAGTACCGGAGTCGAATCCACGAGGATTGGGAGCAACAAACGAGGGTGAGTTACTATGGTGAAGGAGTGTGTTTGAACGATGCGATGATGTGTACTATTAAGGGTGATTGATTTCGAGAGGAGAGTATCAAGAGATTGGGTATTGAGGCTTTCGAGTTTCACCCAACCCTTCTCTTTGTTCATCCCACTACCATGTGCATAATTTTGGGAGAAACAACTACCGGAGTTGCTTTCCACAAGGATTTAAACATTATGGCACGAATACTTCCGAAAAGATTAAATGTTCTTCCAATGGTATTCAAAACAATGATTTAGTAATGGGGTAATTCTTGTGAATCTAAGCACCGATAATGCATGACATTATCGGTCAAAGCAACAACACAAAATCCAACTGAATATGATGATGACACCAAGCAACGTGTTTTCACTAAGCATTACAACTAATTATACAAGGCATAACAAGTGAAATGAAAAAGCGAAAACACAAGCAAAATGGAAGAACCAGTTTTTTCATTAAAACAAGGAAGCAAGCACAAGTGAGAATCACAAAAGAGAGGGTAAGGATCCCCTCTAAACCCCAACTAGAATTTTAGCTCCACATGATGGAAGACAAAAATTCTGAAAATTCAAAGATGAAGAAGAGAGCTTCAAAGAAAAGAAATCCAAGTAGCAGCCCCCCTTTTTTCATCCTTTACTCCTCTTTATAAAGGGTACATCAAAAGCCAAGAAGACAAAAATGGCAGCCCACTAGCCGTTGGGATCAAAAGGGCATAAAGGGTTTTTTTTTTAAACAATTCCAACGGCTGGCATTTCCTATTTGTAGCAGCAACTATTGCTTGGAATCTCAGAGCATTAAATGCCATGGGATTTGCTGGATTTGATATTGAAGTGGGGGCAACGGCTTGCTATCAAGAATGGCTTCGAGTGGGGCCCATATGTTTGAATAGCAAGGTGAACTATGGGCTGCAAGTGTAGTGCCCACTTTTGAGGTGTGGCTGGAATTAGTTTTTGGGACACACAGATATGCATTGGGTTTGGGACACACAAAGATGTGCACCCAACACTTATGTCACAATTGGAGTGAGCCAAAATACTGCTCTATAATGTTATGAGAGGAGCCCAACTGTTGTAACGCAAAACGAGCCCATTAGCCGTCTTGTTCTTTGTCTCCGCAAATAGCACTAAATGCCAAACGAGGTTGGGATCTAAAACCCACCAAATTACTTGGTAGAAGAACGGACTCTCTAACCGGTCTTTACTCAGTACTCGATTGCACCTAGCTACTGTGTTCACTAGGAACTACAAATCGAGCTCTGGGTAAGACTGATTCGAGTAATCCCATAACCATGTTCATGTGCCGGCGTGTAGATACGTCGCCCAATTTGATCGCTAAGTGGTGGTCAACCTCATGCCGATTTGTGCTCGCCTAGTCCGAGTTGAGCCTCAACCACACACCTGCAAATAAAATTGCACGTAATAAGAATAAAGGTAAGGTGTCAAATTTTATGCAATATGAGCTATATCAACCAAAAAAATCCAAATAATGCTCTCTTGAAATTTAGAAATTAAAGTACAAAATCGAGCATTATCAACACCCCCCAACTAGAACTTTTGCTAGTCCTCTAGCAAACAAAAAGTAGACAAGATTTTTTTTTTTTTGAAATAAAATAATTCAAATAAAATTCAAAAAAAAGTTCGGAATGGATGAGAAATCAAAACGAAAATTTTGAAAATCGTGTACCCCCCAACTTAAACCATTCAGTGTCCACAATGAATTAAAAGATGGTTCCTTTTATTTTTAGAAAAGAAAATGCATGGTACTAAAACTAAAAAAAAAATTGCATAAGAATGAGTCAGAAAGATACAACCTTTTATTCCTGGAGTTTTGCTATGAGCCTGCATTTCAAGCAATTATTCGAAGATAGATAGATAGATAAGAGAGAGAGAGAAATAGAGAGAGAGAGAGAGAGAGATGGATGTGTACTAATCATGATAAATCGGATTTTCCAAGAGTATGGAAATCGTTTCTGTGGAAACATTTTCCAAATATTGTTTCAATCTCTGGCCATTGACTGTGAACATGTTGCCATTCTTGGGATTCTCTATTTCCACTGCGCCATGAAGAGAAACAGTCTTCACTATGAAGGGTCCACTCCACCTGGACTTAAGCTTACCAGGAAAAAGGTGCAATCGAGAATTATAAAGTAAGACCTTATCTCCTGGTTGGAATGACTTTCGGAGAATATGTTTATCATGAAAAACCTTCATCCGATTCTTATAGATTTTAGCATTTTCATAAGAGTCATTTCGAATTTCATCCAACTCATTAAGTTGGAGTTTCCTTTGAGCTCCGGCTTGGTCTAACTGGAAGTTGAGCGTCTTAATGGCCCAATAGGCTTTATGTTCAAGCTCAACTGGTAAGTGACAAGCTCTCTCAAAAATTAAACGGTAAGGAGACATCCCTAAAGGAGTTTTAAATGCTGTCCTATATACCCACAATGCATCAGATAGTCTCAAAGACCAATCTTTGCGGTCTGGGTTAACAGTCTTTTGCAAGATATTCTTGATCTCTCGATTAGAGACTTCGACTTGCCCACTTGTTTGTGGGTGATAGGGGGTGGCAACTTTATGCGTGATCCCGTACTTATGCATTAGATTCTCAAATGGCCTATTACAGAAATGCTTCCCCCCATCACTAATGATGGCCCTAGGGTTTCCAAACCTAGAAAAAATATTTTCTTTTAAAAACTTAAGGACAACCCTGTGGTTATTCTCTTTGCATGGTATGACTTCTATCCATTTAGAAACATAGTCTACAGCAACTAAAATATATAGATAGCCAAAAGAGGGAGGGAAAGGACCCATGAAATCAATGCCCCAAACATCAAATATCTCCACAATAAGAATTGGGTTTAGGGGCATCATATTTCTATGACTAATGCTTCCTAACTTTTGGCATCTATCACAAGTTTTACAAAAGGTGTAGGCATCATTAAATATAGAAGGCCAATAAAAGCCGCATTGTAAAATCTTGAAAGCCGTCTTTTTTGCAGAAAAGTGGCCTCCACAAGCACCGGAATGACAAAAAGCTAAAATAGAATGATGTTCACATTCAGGCACACATCTCCGAATTATTTGATCTGGGCAATATTTAAAGAGATAAGGATCATCCCAAAAGAATTTATTTACCTCGGAATAAAATTTTCTTTTATCTTGTTTGTTCCAATGAGATAGAATATGACTGGTGACAAGGTAGTTAGCTATGTCCGCGTACCAAGGTGTGTGAGAGATATGAAATAATTGTTCATCCACAAATGTCTCATTCACTGAAAAATCTTCAAATGATGTCTCAAGTAAAAGCCTAGATAGGTGGTCTGCTACAACATTTTCGGTTCCTTTTTTGTCTCTAATTTCCAAGTCAAATTCTTGCAAAAGGAGAATCCACCTAATGAGTCTAGGCTTAGCATCTTTCTTAGACAGAAGATATTTCAAAGCGGCATGATCAGTGTAAACAATTACCTTCGAACCAACCACATAAGATCTAAATTTATCAAACGCAAAAACAACGGCTAGCAACTCTTTTTCTGTAGTTGAGTAATTTAGTTGAGCATCATTTAGAGTTCTACTAGCATATTGAATGACATGTGGTAGTCTTTCTTTTCGTTGCCCCAAGACGGCTCCTATAGCATAATCACTTGCATCACACATTATCTCAAAAGGTAAGTCCCAATTAGGTGGTTGGATAATGGGTGCCGTAGTTAACATGATCTTTAGCTTTTCAAAAGCGAGTTTGCAATCTTCATAAAAAATAAAGGCATTATCCTTAACAAGAAGATTGCAAAGGGGCCTAGATATCTTGCTAAAGTCTTTTATGAATCTCCTATAAAATCCAGCGTGGCCCAAGAATGATCTAATCTCCCTAACGGTTCTAGGGGTGGGCAAATTAGAAATAAGATCAATCTTAGATTGGTCAACTTCCAGACCTTTAGATGAGACAATATGACCTAGAACGATTCCTTTTGATACCATAAAATGGCATTTCTCCCAATTAAGCACTAAGTTCTTTTCTTGGCATCGAGCTAACACAAGTTTTAAATGTTGTAAGCATTCATCAAATGTATCTCCAAAAATAGAAAAATCATCCATAAAGACCTCTAAAAACTTTTCTACCATATCAGAGAAAATACTTAACATGCACCTTTGAAAAGTAGCCGGAGCATTGCATAAGCCAAAAGGCATGCGTCTATATGCGAAAGTTCCAAAAGGGCATGTAAAAGTTGTTTTCTCTTGATCTTCACGAGCAATTTCTATTTGGTTATAACCCGAATAACCGTCTAAGAAGCAATAGAAGCTATGTCCCGCTAATCTCTCAAGTATTTGATCAATGAATGGAAGAGGAAAATGATCTTTCCTAGTAACCGAATTTAGCTTACGGTAGTCAATGCACATTCTCCAACCGGTAGTTTGCCTAGTTGGAATTAACTCATTGTTGTCATTTTGAACTACCGTTATCCCAGATTTCTTCGGGACCACTTGGGTTGGGCTAACCCATTGACTATCAGAGATGGGATAGATAATCCCAACATCAAGAAGTTTAAGAACTTCGGCCCTCACCACATCTTTCATATTGGGATTCAATCTTCTTTGACCCTCTCGGGTTGGCCTAGCATTATCTTCAAGATGAATCCTATGGGTACATATGGTGGGGGTAATTCCTTTTATATCAGCAATGGTCCACCCTAAGGCCGACCTATGCTCCCTAATCACATCCACCAATCTAGATTCTTGTTCAATAGTGATCTCCGATGAGATAATTACGGGAAATGTTTCCTCTTGACCTAAGTAAGCATATTTGAGTTCGGATGGTAGTGGCTTAAGATCTAGATTAGGAAATTTAATTAATGATGGGAGTGTTTTGGTTTCTTTTTGTGGTAAAGGTTCAAATCTAGACTTCCATCTATCGGTATCCAACATGGGTGTGGAGTTCAAAAGAGAAGCTAACTCTAAAATGAGCTCATCGTCCTCTTCATGATTTTTAAAGAGGGTGATACAAGTTTCCAATGGATCCTTGGTAATCATTTGAGGGAGATTATCTTCAACAATTGTTTGGATCAAGTTTACTTCATGAATGTCATCTTTATCATTTGGAAGCTTACAAGCATTGAAGATATTTAATTCCACGGTCATATTTCCAAAAGATAAGTTCATTACACTATTTCTACAATTAATAAGAGCATTAGATGTAGCTAGAAAAGGTCTTCCTAAGATGACAGGAATTTGGTTGCTTTGGTTTTGCACCGGTTCCGTATCCAATACAATGAAATCTATCGGAAAGCAAAACTTATCCACTTGCACAAGCACATCTTCTACCTTTCCCCTTGGAATCCTAATGGATCGATCCGCAAGTTGCAATGTAGTATGTGTTGGCTTTAACTCACCAAGCTCTAATTGTTCAAAGACCGAGTATGGCAAGAGATTCACACTTGCTCCTAAGTCTAGCAATGCTCGGCCAATCCGATGGTCACCTATCACACATGATATAGTAGGACACCCCGGATCTTTATATTTAGGAGGGGAATGATTTTGGATAATAGAACTCACTTGCTCGGTCAAGAAGGCCTTCTTTTGTACATTGAGCTTTCTCTTAAAGGTACAAAGGTCCTTCAAAAACTTGGCATAAGATGGAATTTGTTTGATAGCTTCAAGTAAAGGAATGTTGATTTTTACTTGCTTAAAGATCTCTAAGATTTCTTGATTTTGTAAGGCCTTTTTATCATTTAGAAATCTGAGAGGAAATGGTGGTGCTATCGAGTGAGATTTTGGATCTACGACAAAGTTCTGTTCATCTTTATCCTCAATATTATTCCGAAATTGAGCTTCTTTAGGATTGGTTTCAATGCTCTTATCTATGGTTTTCCCGCTCCTAAGTGTAGTCACAGACTTAGCTTGCTCAAAGGAAGGATTAGAATTAGGTTCTTTTGGAGTGCTAGTGGATCCTAATTCAAATTGGCCCTTGGGGTTTGGAAGAGGTTGAGCCGGAAATGTGCCTTTGTCCCTAGCAAGTTGGCTAACTGTGCTATCCAACCTTTGGATAGATTGCATAATGGTTTGGTTGGTAACACTTTGGGCTTGCATGAAAGATTGTAGGGTCTCTTCCAAGGATTTTAATGAGGGTTGATAAGTTTGATTAGATGACTGCCTTATGGGGTTTCCACTATATTGCCCTTGTTTCCAACTAAGATTTGGATGGTTTCTCCAATTAGGATTATATGTTTCTGAGTAGGGAGAATTGTTAAAAGGCTTTCTAAATGTGTTCAGAGAGCTTGCTTGTTCATACACTGCTTCTTTGAGAGCGGGGATCGAAGGACAATCCCTAGTCTCGTGGGAAGTGTCTTCACATATAACACACAAACTAGCAATTTTTTTCTCTTTACACTCCAAGGCCACTAATTTTCTTGTGAGTTGGGCTATCTTAGCACTCATGTCGGCGTTCTCACTAAGTTGGTAAATACCTCCCTTAGAAGGAGTTTGTCTCTCATTAGGCTTATCAAACTTTCCAACTTTTTTCCACGATTGAGCGTTTTTCGCTAATTGATCGAAGAATTCATAGGCTTCATTAGCATTTTTCATTAGGAATTCTCCATTACACATGGTTTCAACTAATTGCCTCATAGAGGATGTAAGACCATCATAGAAAAATCCAATTATACTCCATGTCTCAAAGCCATGGTGGGGACATTTTAGGAGTAGGTCTTTGTACCTATCCCAACATTGGAAGAATGGTTCATTCTCCTTTTGGGAGAATGTCATGATTGTCCTCCTAAGGGCATTGGTCTTGTGGGTTGGAAAAAATTTCTTTAGAAATTCCTTAGTCATATCTCTCCACGTTGCAATTGATCTAGGTCTTAGGGAGTGGAGCCATGACTTGGCCTTTTCCTTTAGAGAGAATGGAAAAAGTTTGAGCCTAATGGTATCTTCAGTAATATTTGGGTAGTGCAAGGTTGTACAAATCTCATCAAACTCTTTCAAATGGAGATAAGGGTCTTCAGATTCAAGACCATGAAAAGTAGGGAGCAAATGGATTACTCCCGGCTTAATTTCAAAATTATGGCGCTGATTGTATGGAAATATGATGCACGATGGGGTACTAAACCTAGCCGGTTGTAGGTAGTCCCTTAACGTTGGTATATTTGGTTCTTCCATCGCTATGTTTGGATCACCTGCTTCAAGCCCATGGTCACCGTGACTACTAGCATGATCCGACATGGTTTCGGTTTGGCCCTCACTATTAGAATAAAAATTTTCAAAAAGATCTTCAATACTCTCTTGGTTTCTTTGCAACCTATTTGTATGATCACGCACCCACGTGTTCATCCAAAAAAGTTCCAACTGAATTCAAGATCTGAGCACCACAATTGTATTACTAAGAGTGTGTGTGTGCACCATTCATGTGCGTTAGGTGGTATGAAAGATTGGTACCTTTGAAGCGTGCCCACCTATTAAGCTTGTTATTTTCACTCTTCAAATGGTGTCGAAGCTTTCTCGACTTGGCTTTAAAGCACCTGTATTATTACAGCAGTGGTAATACTAATATTTTCCTCACTTTTCACTCAGAGATGAAAAAGAACACAAAGATAAAAAGAAGAAGAAAATAAAAAAAATAAGAAAAATAAAAAAAAAATATAGTAACCCTTGTTCTCGTTCGCCGATAGCCAATCCCCGGCAACGGCGCCAAAAACTTGTTACGTAATTTAATATGCACTCCAATATGGGTTTGGAAACACAAGAGTGTGCTCCAAGGTGTTGAAGATGGGGACACTGAGTAATAATTAGAGTGCTAAAGATGTCGCAACAAGTAGTATCCGATGAGTACCGGAGTCGAATCCACGAGGATTGGGAGCAACAAACGAGGGTGAGTTACTATGGTGAAGGAGTGTGTTTGAACGATGCGATGATGTGTACCATTAAGGGTGATTGATTTCGAGAGGAGAGTATCAAGAGATTGGGTATTGAGGCTTTCGAGTTTCACCCAACCCTTCTCTTTGTTCATCCCACTACCATGTGCATAATTTTGGGAGAAACAACTACCGGAGTTGCTTTCCACAAGGATTTAAACATTATGGCACGAATACTTCCGAAAAGATTAAATGTTCTTCCAATGGTATTCAAAACAATGATTTAGTAATGGGGTAATTCTTGTGAATCTAAGCACCGATAATGCATGACATTATCGGTCAAAGCAACAACACAAAATCCAACTGAATATGATGATGACACCAAGCAACGTGTTTTCACTAAGCATTACAACTAATTATACAAGGCATAACAAGTGAAATGAAAAAGCGAAAACACAAGCAAAATGGAAGAACCGGTTTTTTCATTAAAACAAGGAAGCAAGCACAAGTGAGAATCACAAAAGAGAGGGTAAGGATCCCCTCTAAACCCCAACTAGAATTTTAGCTCCACATGATGGAAGACAAAAATTCTGAAAATTCAAAGATGAAGAAGAGAGCTTCAAAGAAAAGAAATCCAAGTAGCAGCCCCCCTTTTTTCATCCTTTACTCCTCTTTATAAAGGGTACATCAAAAGCCAAGAAGACAAAAATGGCAGCCCACTAGCCGTTGGGATCAAAAGGGCATAAAGGGTTTTTTTTTTTTAAACAATTCCAACGGCTGGCATTTCCTATTTGTAGCAGCAACTATTGCTTGGAATCTCAGAGCATTAAATGCCATGGGATTTGCTGGATTTGATATTGAAGTGGGGGCAACGGCTTGCTATCAAGAATGGCTTCGAGTGGGGCCCATATGTTTGAATAGCAAGGTGAACTATGGGCTGCAAGTGTAGTGCCCACTTTTGAGGTGTGGCTGGAATTAGTTTTTGGGACACACAGATATGCATTGGGTTTGGGACACACAAAGATGTGCACCCAACACTTATGTCACAATTGGAGTGAGCCAAAATACTGCTCTATAATGTTATGAGAGGAGCCCAACTGTTGTAACGCAAAACGAGCCCATTAGCCGTCTTGTTCTTTGTCTCCGCAAATAGCACTAAATGCCAAACGAGGTTGGGATCTAAAACCCACCAAATTACTTGGTAGAAGAACGGACTCTCTAACTGGTCTTTACTCAGTACTCGATTGCACCTAGCTACTGTGTTCACTAGGAACTACAAATCGAGCTCTGGGTAAGACTGATTCGAGTAATCCCATAACCATGTTCATGTGCCGGCGTGTAGATACGTCGCCCAATTTGATCGCTAAGTGGTGGTCAACCTCATGCCGATTTGTGCTCGCCTAGTCCGAGTTGAGCCTCAACCACACACCTGCAAATAAAATTGCACGTAATAAGAATAAAGGTAAGGTGTCAAATTTTATGCAATATGAGCTATATCAACCAAAAAAATCCAAATAATGCTCTCTTGAAATTTAGAAATTAAAGTACAAAATCGAGCATTATCAAGGTACATGGTGGGTCTATGCTTGGGAGACCCAGTAGATCGATTCCGTATAAACGAAGAACTAGTTCACAACTTTAATGATGTTGGTCGCTTCACCGAGAATAGTTGTTGGCAGGTTGAGGATGTGGTGAAGTCTACACCACGGGAACGTGGGATTCCCATTCACCTGACCAAGCACGATAATCGTGTTGAACAGGAACCAAGACGGTGCATGGATCAGTGTATAAGAGCTTGGTGCATAAATCATCTTACTACTATAAATAATCTGTCCTCAACTCTGAGGGACCATGTACACTAAGCCAACCGGTTGTGTGGTGCTTTGATGTGCCAACGTGTGCGGACCTTCTATAGTCCAATGCCACGATATATTGGGTTACCTAGCTGGCTCTAGAGTGGCATGCAATCCCTATAGGTTATCCAATGTCCAGTAATGGATAGGTGCATTTTGATGAGTAAATATGTCAATATTGGAATTAAATCTTATTATCAAAGTCACATCAGAAGCAAAAGATAGATCCGAGGATCTTATAGTGTATGTTTCATTATAATATTTCTTTTAAACAATTTACATGCGAATCTATGATCATAGCAAATGTGCGGACACCCTAAGGTATACTACGATCTATAGAAGACATGCATGCATCTAGTTAGGTATTTAGAATCATCATACCTTATGAATCTTTGATCCGAAGAAAACAGAATGATAATGAACCGCACATGAATCGCAAGGGAAGCTGTCGGATAACACGTTATCTTTTGAAGGGAGAAATCCTCGAAGTTCTATCTCTGAGTGCAAGGACTACGAGCCGACGAAGGATTACATTGCGAAGACGATGGCAAGCCGCGAGTTCTCCTCCTTCTCTTTCACTCTTCTTCCTTCTCCTTCCTTCCTCTTTCTTTTTTTTCTTTTTTCCTTGGCTGAAACCACAAAGAGGGAGAGAGGAGAGGGGGTCGGTTTTTCTAGAAAGGGGAGAGCTTAGAGATGGCCTCCTCTTTCCCTATTCCTCTTATAGGGCCGGCCTCCTAGTGCTCTATGCATGCTAGGGCCGGCCCCTTAGAGATAGGGATGTGTGTGTGGGGGGGGGTGATTTAGGGTTTTCGCTTATAACTCGTGAAGCCTAGATGAAAACGTCCTCACTAAAAGGGGAACACTGTAAGAGAGATAGAGTGAGGTGCGCTACTTGAAATAGAGTTCCGTCAGCACCTATGAGCTCCTGGAATTATTCAGCTCTCTGAGTCATATTTCAGTATTTACCAAAATATCCCTTTGGCCCTTAACACATGTGAATTAGGTTCTTAGGGTTCGGGCTTGTGTGGGGGAAAATCTTCGTGCCGACCCGAAGACCTCGCCTCACCAGTCAATTGGAGTTGAAGTTGACATCGAAGATCGTTGGTCGATCTGTTGATCGAAGTTGAAGCTTTTGATATGTAAACAGAGAGATACAATCAGCGAGAGTTTGACACGAGAAGTGATCTTGGAGTTCAGCCGAAGCCTACGTCTCCGTGCTATAGGGTGCAACCCGAATTCACTAACACTTTTCTCAAAGTAACCTCGACAGGCCGAGTGCTACTGAAGCCTTTTTGATCTCTTCACAGACAAGAAGATGATCAAGTAGAGGTGAAGGGTGAGAAGATAGAGATTCCAGAGCTCTGGTTCTGAAAATCAGATCTCAGAGTGGAAAATGGATTTTGGATCTTAGATTTCGATCCTTTCACATTTGAAGGCTCTGCTATTTATAGACTTCTCTGGTGGTAAATGACGGTTTTCTGCTGTCGTATCTGGGGATCCTCCAGGTAAGGCTGGTGGGCTCTGCTACCGTCTTAGGGGGCCCACCAGGCAGGGCCGGTGGGTCCCGCTGTGGTACTCGGGGGTCCACCAGGCAGGGCCGGTGGGTCCCGCTGTGGTACTCGGGGGCCCACCAGGCAGGGCCGGTGGGTCCCGCTGTTGTCTTCGGGGGCCCACCAGGCAGGGCCGGTGGGTCCCGCTGTAGTCTCCGGGGGCCCACCAGGCAGGGCCGGTGGGTCCCGCTGCTTGCAGATTTCTTACCAAAATTTGCACCCACAGTTACCCCCTCCAAGTTAGCTAAGAGGCCACCTTGGCTGGCTTGGATTCGTGGTGCAAAGCTAACGACCCCCTGTCACACACGTAGAGGAGCTTTGTCGAGTGTTAGCGTAAAAAAGGACTGATCGGTCAATTTTGACTGATCGGTCAATTTTGACTGATCGGTCATTTTTGACCGATCGGTCAATTTTGACCGTTCGGTCAAATTTGACCGATCGGTCAATTTTAACCGAACGGTTAATTTTGACCGATCGGTTAATTTTGACCGAACGGTCAATTTCAACCGGTCAAGGATTGGGCGATCGGTCAAAAAACATGGTTTTTTGATTGATCCAGTGGAAAATTGACCGATCGGTTGATTTTGACCGTTCGGTCAAACTTGACCGTTCGGTCAAATTTGACCGATCGGTTAAGTTTGACCGAACGGTCAATTTCAACCGGTCAAGGATTGGGTGATCGGTCAAAAAACATGGTTTTTTGACTGATCCAGTGGAAAATTGACCGATCGGTTGATTTTGACCGTTCGGTCAAATTTGACCGAACGGCTAAAATCAGCCGGTCAAGGTTTGGGTGATCGGCAAAAAACCTTAGTTTTTTGCGAGATCCAGTAGAAAATTGACCGATCGGTTGATTTTGACCGTTCGGTCAGATTTGACCGAACGGCTAAAATCAGCCGGTCAAGGTTTGGGTGATCGGCAAAAAACCTCAGTTTTTTGCCAGATCCAGTAGAAAATTGACTGATCGGTTGATTTTGACCGTTCGGTCAGATTTGACCGAACGGCTAAAATCAGCCGGTCAAGGTTTGGGTGATCGGCAAAAAACCTCAGTTTTTTGCCAGATCTAGTAGAAAATTGACCGATCGGTTGATTTTGATCGTTCGGTCAGGTTTGACCGAACGGCTAAAATCAGCCGGTCAAGGTTTGGGTGATCGGCAAAACCCCTCAGTTTTTTACCAGATCTAGTAGAAAATTGACCGATCGGTTGATTTTGACCGTTCGGTCAGGTTTGACCGAACGACTAAAATCAGCCGGTCAAGGTTTGGGTGATCGGCAAAAAACCTCAGTTTTTTGCCAGATCTAGTAGAAAATTGACCGATCGGTTGATTTTGACCGTTCGGTCAGGTTTGACCGAATGGCTAAAATCAGCCGGTCAAGGTTTGGGTGATCGGCAAAAAACCTCAGTTTTTTGCCAGATCTAGTAGAAAATTGACCGATCAGTTGATTTTGACCGTTCGGTCAGGTTTGACCGAATGGCTAAAATCAGCCGGTCAAGGTTAAAGTCTTGAACCTGCACTTTTGAGGAAGTTGTATAGCTTGTTCTTCTCCTTTGATCTTTGGCAGTCTTGAATATCGATGGAGTTTGATTTTTTCTGCTCTGAATCTTCGGTTCGCCTGAATGTGGCTTTGAACCGGCGGTTCGGTTTACTTAGACCGGTGGCTTGCTTGGATGGTTGGTTTATGTGGACCGGTGGGTCTGACGCTTCGTCTGGTCTGACGATTCGCCTGATTTTGCGCTTGCTATGGATGGATGCCACGTGTACCTACAAAAACACACGATTTGATATGGTGAAGACACGTGTCTTCTCGATTTGCGTACCGTTTTACTTTGGGTATATAAGTCTTTCTCGCTGTCATTTTCGCCTCACGCTTTCAGAATTTTTCGAAGTCCAGACTCTTTGCTTCCCCTCTCTTGTTCTTCATCTCCTTTCGATCGGTCAAATGGCGTCTTCGGGCAGTTCGAAGAAGAGTGCAGTTCCTTCCAAGAGGAAGGGTAAGGAAGTAGTCGAGGTCTCTTCTGTTCCGAAGGGCCGAGGCAAAGGCAGGGCCGAATTGATCGAGCTTGGCCAACTGGGCAAGAGGCACCAAGGAGTGGGATTCGCTTCTGCACTGTCAAGGCCAGAGCAGATCCCCAAGGCAAAGTTTGTCCTCTGTCCGCAGCTACCTTTGGAGGCGGAGCCTGAGTTTGGGTACAACATTGGCAGTAAACTTACAGATGTAAAGAGGGAGAAGCTGCAGGAGTTGCTGGCATGTTTCACAGAGGGAAAGGCTCGACCAGTGCTTCCGGGAGTCCTAACTGCTTTCGGCGTTGATAGGCGGACAATCTTTGTCTCATGGGCGAGCAAGGAGCAAGTGATGGGAACCATCGTCACAATCGGCCAGCTTAACTGTGGACTGCGCCTTCCGCTGCCGCCTTTCGCCGTGAGGTTGCTGAACACCTCCGGTCTCTGTCCCGGGCAGGTTACCGGGAACTCCTGGAGGATCATCTACGCCTTCTGTCGCGTAGAGTCGGACTTCCAGAAGGAGCTTAGGGAATGCTACTCCAGCCTCCCTGCAGGTGAAGAAGCCCGAATCGAGCTGGGGTATTTCTTTTACCATTACCGATGGGCTTGGAGGAAGGATAGCCCGTTCTACTACTTGACAGGTGTCACTGCTCTTCGCCCGATTGCTGACACCATTGGTTCAGACAAGCTCTATACTGACTGGCCGTTGTCAGTATCTGGTGCCTGGACTCCTGTGTCTGTTCCAGAGGTTCCGCGATACAAGGTGCACAAAGAGATCGACATGTACTGCACAGGAGGAGCTCTCTCTTGGCCTTCAGAGCGAGTAGGGGCCCTTGACAACCTCTTCTTGGAGTTGACATGCGGGACTCGATCTTGGAAGCAATTCTCGAATTGCCCGGTTCGACACGGCAATGCCAACCTCCTCCATCGATCGAAGCTTCGCTACGAAGATAATGAGGTCATCTACTCGGATTACGAGGAGGACCCTCAGTCTGGAAAAATTATTAGAAGGCTTCGATTCGAGAAGAAGGCTTATGGAGCCAGGCGCGCACTTCCCACAGAGGAGAAATTGGTGATCCAGAGGGGCCCGGCGAAGAAGAAAAGGAAAATCCCCATCAAACAGGAGGAGGATGAGGAGAAAAAGAAGGAGGAAGATGAAGAAGAGGAGGTAGAGAGGGAGGAGGAAGGCGGAGATGAGGAGGATGAGGGCACAGGCAGCGACGGGGAAGAAGATGGAGAAGATGATGATGATGAAGATGGGGGTGGTGAGGAAGAGATTCCTCCCACCCCCACTGATGGTGGTCAAGGATATGGGGGTGGCGAGGAAGAAATTCCTTTCACCCCCACTGGTGGTGCTGATGAGGATTCGCAGCCGATCCTCATAGACGAGGCAAAGGCTCGCAAAATGGAGGGGGTAATGGACGCAATGGGCGATGGCCCTAAGGTGATTCCTACCTATGACTTCGGGGAGTTGAAAAAGAACCCGCTGCGCTTCAAGATCAAGATATCGGGGAGTGGTGGGGTTGGAAGCAACCCTACACCCCTCGATCAGATACTTCCCGAAGTTCCCCATCTCGAAGGGGCAACTACCAGTGGGGGTGTGGAGGTTGAACAACCCCCACCCCCCTCACTATCTCTGGCCGAGGAGGTAGCTGCCATGGTGGCAAGGCTCGATAATTCGAGCGGGCGAGAAGATGAAGGGGGAGTCTCACCTCCTCGGGATATTACCTCTCCTGCTCATTTGGAGAGAGGAAGCCGGGTGGGTGATGCTACCCCCCAACCCTTGCCAGAGCCAACCCCCATGAAGGAGAAGTCGACCCCCAAGGGTAAGAGCTCCGACCGTGGGAAGGGAAAAGCTCCTCAGGTTGAGGCTTCAGGTATCTATACTAACTTGTCTTGATTGCCTTGCCGTTGAAGCTCGAAAATATTCTAACACTTTGAAATCCTGTGTCGATTGCAGGTACGCCTGTTGGCTCGACTCCGAAGATGAAGAGCTTGGGTGATGTTGACATCAACCACCCTACTAGCGTGATCCGGAAGCTTTGTAATATTCCGAAAGCTACTTTTGAAGAAGCCTTCGATCGGCTAGATGTAGTGGTAAGTGTATCTTCTTGATCGAATATTTGAGTTTGTATCTTTGGAATAATTCTAACTTTCTATCCATCCGCAGAGCTCAGCAGTTTTGAGAATCACAAGCTCTCTCTAGGAAGGCAGGAGAACGGGAGGCCGCATCTGAAGTATCCCGTTTGACAGCCGAACTGAAGGCTGTGAGCGAGGAGAGAGATAGGCTGAGGGAGATCCTGACTTCGAAGAAAACCTCTCTCAAGGCCAAGATCGAGGATCTTCGCAGGGGGAAGCTGGAGATCAAGGGGCTGCAGGACCGTTGCGAGGCGCAGAGTCACGAACTCGAATCCTTGAAGAATCGGATCGTCAAGGTTGAGGACGTGTCCTGTGGTCGCGCCAACGAGATCAAGGAGCTGAAAGAACAACTTGCTGCTCAACACGCTGCTTTTACTGCCAGGGAGGAGACTTCCAGGAAGGCATTGGAGCATGCGCAATCTGAATGCAAGAGTTACAAGGAAACGGCTGAGAAAGCGGCAGAAGCACTCAGGGTCCATGCTGCCAGCGTCCGATCTTCCAAGGCCTCAGTGGCGAGCAAATCTCGTGCTGGATCTGAGGGAGAGAAGTCGCGCGCGCAAAGTGTGGCCAAGCCTTGAGATCTTCTATCTTCTTTTTTATCGTTTGAATCTTGTAAACTTATGTAACAGCTCACTCCTGTACTTAACCAATTTTTGATAATAGAGATTTTTGATGTTTGAAGATTGAATGTCTTGTGTTGAATGCCTTTGAATGTTGAGCTTGAATGTTGTGTCCTGAATGATATTGGAATGTTGAATAGATACAAACACTTGAATGTAAGGGGTCGAGTCGTAACTCAATTACCCAAACTTATTGTAACTTGAAAATTGTAACTTGAATTCGTGTAACATTTGAATGTGAGGGGTTGAGTCGCAACTCAAGCACCCAAACCTGTTAGACGATATAGAATTTGATTGAAATTGAATATTGAAATTTGAAGGTCAGTTTAACATTTGCCAGTAAGGGGTTGAGTCGCAACTCTAACACCCAAACTTGTTAAAAGACTTGGTAACTTGAATATGGTCAGTTTAACATTTGCTAGTAAGGGGTTGAGTCGCAACTCTAACACCCAAACTTGTTAAAAGACCTGGTAGCTTGAAATTGAGAGTTGTGCTGTTTCACAACCCGAAACCGTTTAACATTTGCACGTAAAGGGTCGTATCGCAACACGAGGCTCTAAACTTTGTTAAACGACCTGGTAGCTTGAAGGTTGAGCTGGCTCAACTTGAATTTGCTTGAAGGTTTGAAACTGAATGTTGCGCTGTCTCATAACTCAGAATTTGAACGGACAAGTAGACGTTTGAGAGCAATCTTTATTCAGCATAGAAATTACATCAAAGACGGAAATCTCTCTTTTTGGCGAGATCAGTCGATAAGATCCTTTGCTTGCGATAGATTCGACGGTGTAGGTTCCTTCCCAGTTGGGAGCTAGTTTGCTGCTGCTGTGCTCTTTATTGCCGGTGTTTGTTGGTATGATCTTGCCTGTCTTTGACAAATTCTTGGAGATGTCCTACACGTAGCAGATCTTTCAAATGATACTTTAGCCGGTGGCATTGATCGGTAGAATGTCCATGACTGCGATGGAAATCACAGTAGACTGTTTTATCTGCAGTGAACTTGGTGTCGGGCTGCAGTGGATTAGGCCATCGGAGGAACTCTTTATGTTGAATTCGGTCGAGGATCTGTTCGACCGGCATATTCCACTCGGTGAAAGTGGTCTTCGTTGGAGATCGACACCCGTCATTCTTCGATCGTTTGTTGGCTGGAGGGGCTGCTGCCTCAGCGTTGTGAGCTTTGGCAGCATACTTTGGAGCTTCTCTCTCAGTAGGCCGTCTCTTCGACTCTCGCCCTTTTCGAGCGACTTGATCGTCTTCCACCTCAATCTCCCTCTGGATTCGATCAAACATTGCACCTAGAGAAGGAGGGGGATTGCGGATGAAGTCATTGTAGATGTGTAGATCGAAGCGGAGAGCGTTCTGGAAAGCCAACATGATGGCTTCATCATCCAGATGTCTTCCAGAGAGGGCAGCATGCTCGTTGCGAAACCTCCTAGTGAAACTTCGGAGAGTCTCGTCAGCACCCATCCTTAGTCGATAGAGAGAGTCGAGCTTCTTCTCTGGCTTCAGGTTGAGCTGATAATGCTGGACGAAAAGGTTTGCCAAAACACCGAACTGGGTGATTGACCCAGCCCGGATATTATGGTACCAGTCGAGTGACGGCTCATCGAGACTTCCTGCGAAGGTGCGGCAGAGCACGTTGTTTTCTTCTTCGTGTGGCGTTAGAGCTTGCTTGAAGGCAAGTATATGGAGAATTGGATCTCCTCTGATGCAGCTGAATTTGGGGAGGATAGGAATTCTCCATCCCCTTGGAAATGTTGTCTCGAAGAGACTTCGATGTAGAGGCCCGGCAGAGGAATAGCTATCCCTACGACCATGTCTTCGACCTAGAGGTGGGTCAAGAGGCAAGATCGCAAGGTCTTGCTCAGGCATTGAAGTATGTGCTGGTTGAAGTCGGTGTCGAAGGTCCGATCCAAGTCCTCGTTGAAGTGGAATGGATGGGGAAACTCGACTCTTTGAAGGAGCGCCTTTCATTTGGTGCCTCCTTGGTATGTTGAGCTTTGAAGGTGCCCTCTTGTCGCAGTTGCGGCCAGAAGACGATTGGGAAGACTCGTCGTCAAGGCGATCCCAAACACTCTGCTTCCAGGGGGTAGCAGAGGGAGTTGGGTCGCGTCGGATCCTCTCGAGGGCAGCAGTGCCCATTGACCTCCGTTGCTCGGAGTGAATTGAATGTCGAGGAAGATCGACCCTCTCACTCGTAGAGGGAATAGGTAGAGCGATCCCAGCCTCGGAAGCTGCTTTCTTCAGAGCATCCCTCTCAGCGGTGAGGGTGGCGTTTTGCTTCGCCAATTGGAGCAGTTGGAAGTCAACCGCAGAGATTTGGTAGGTCGATGGAGGGTCTTCAGCAGGAGTGGGAGCAGTTTGCCCAACCGATTGTCGTGCAGGATGGGCGATAGGTCGATCGACAGATCTCCCACTCCCTGAACGAACCCCCATCTCGGGGGCAGCAAGGGGCTGCCCAAAGTTGAGCCTTTGACTCATTGAACGAGTCTCAGGACGAGCTTGTTGTTGAGTGTTACTTCCTTCTGGTTGACCCTGGTGTTTAGTCCTCGCCATTCAGAGAGCGAAGGGTGCAACGAGAGTGCCTTCGTCCGATCAGTTGTTTGATCAACCGAGGAGGCGAGGAAGTTTGGCTATCAAGATTGGTTGTATGCTCAACCGATCAAGTAGTAGCGGAGAGCTGGACTTTTTGCTCGGATCCCACAGACGGCGCCAAACTGTGGGGGAAAATCTTCGTGCCGACCCGAAGACCTCGCCTCACCAGTCAATTGGAGTTGAAGTTGACGTCGAAGATCGTTGGTCGATCTGTTGATCGAAGTTGAAGCTTTTGATATGTAAACAGAGAGATACAATCAGCGAGAGTTTGACACGAGAAGTGATCTCGGAGTTCAGCCGAAGCCTACGTCTCCGTGCTATAGGGTGCAACCCGAATTCACTAACACTTTTCTTAAAGTAACCTCGACAGGCCGAGTGCTACTGAAGCCTTTTTGATCTCTTCACAGACAAGAAGATGATCAAGTAGAGGTGAAGGGTGAGAAGATAGAGATTCCAGAGCTCTGGTTCTGAAAATCAGATCTCAGAGTGGAAAATGGATTTTGGATCTTAGATTTCGATCCTTTCACATTTGAAGGCTCTGCTATTTATAGACTTCTCTGGTAGTAAATGGCGGTTTTCTGCTGTCGTATCTGGGGATCCTCCAGGTAAGGCTGGTGGGCTCTGCTACCGTCTTAGGGGGCCCACCAGGCAGGGCCGGTGGGTCCCACTGTGGTACTCGGGGGTCCACCAGGCAGGGCCGGTGGGTCCCGCTGTGGTACTCGGGGGCCCACCAGGCAGGACCGGTGGGTCCCGCTGTTGTCTTCGGGGGCCCACCAGGCAGGGCCGGTGGGTCCCGCTGTAGTCTCCGGGGGCCCACCAGGCAGGGCCGGTGGGTCCCGCTGCTTGCAGATTTCTTACCAAAATTTGCACCCACAGCTTGCACGCCATCATGCTACTTCGCATCCAATATGTCCAACCAAGTCGGGGAACAATTCCTATACACAACGACAGGGTGGAACCTTCAAGGTTCAGGATCTCTAGCTCCAATCGGATCCCTGATTAACTATTCAGGTGACACACCGAAAGACTTGTTAATCATGCCTAATCCTATTAACTCGCGTAGCCACCCAGAGTTGGACGCAAGTTGAACTCTAGTGATCTTAAACTTATGTTACTCCCCCATAACCCTGTTCTCTACTATACTTTGATAATCCTTAGTTCCTTCTATTACTGGTGCCATAATTCAACTCGGGCGGTGGGGAGCACCATCAGACCCTGATCGATTATATGAATAGGATTTTATGACTTGTTATCAATAACCCCACATACCTTCCGGTGTTATGCCTAGCATCCGGAACATCGTCAGTCATACTACAACCACCCGGCCTGGCTTAATTGTGTGGACAGATTGACTCATCAAAATGCACCCATCCAATACTGGACATCGGATAACCTGTAGGGATTGCATGCCACTCTAGTGCCAGTCGGGTAACCCAACGTACCGTGATATTGGATTATGGTAGGTCCGCACACGTTGGCACATCAAAGCACCACTCAACTAGTTGGCTCACTGTACATGGTCCCTCAGGGTTAAGGACATATTATCTATAGTAGTTGTGGGGGATGATCTCCGTGCCGACCCGGAGACTCCGCTCAAACAGTCAATCGAGTCGAATCGAATGTCTGATCGAACGTATGTCTAGTCTATAGGTTTGGAGGTCGATATCTTTGAACTGAACTTTTGAATATCGAAAGACTGCTATCACGAGATGTCATCTTGGAGTTCAGTCGAAGCCTACGTCTCCGTGCTATAAGGAGCAACCAAAATTCACTAACACTTTTCTCAAAGTGACCTTGATAGGCCAAGTGTCACTGATCTCTTAGAAAGAAGATTGAGGGGTATGGGTGTCAGAGTTCTGGGTTTTTTTAGAAGTCTGATTCAGGAATTAGATATTCGATCCTATTATATTTGCTGGGCCTGCTATTTATAGAATTTTTTTGGAAAGGAAACTGAGGTAGAAGGCGGTTTCTGCCGCCTTTATCTGGATTTTGGCGGGGGACCGATGGGTCCCGCTGTTGCCTCGTGGACCCCCAGGCAGGGCTGGTGGGTCCCATTATCACCTCGTGGACCCCCAGGCAGGGCTGGTGGGTCCCATTATCGCCTTGTGGACCCCCAGGCAGGGCTGGTGGGTCCCATTATTTCCTTGTGGACCCCCAGGCAGGGCTGGTGGGTCCCATCGTGGGGTGTTTGGCAAAAATTTGCATCCAAAGTTACCCCCTCCAAGTTAGCTAGAGGTTGATCTGGATGACTTGGAACCCAGGTGCAAAATTCAAACCCCCTGTCAAGAGTTGGCGTCATAGAGTTCTTGTTTAAGAAATACTGGATGATAGGCATTGGCGACCAACTTGTCTGATCGGACAAATTCATCCGATCGGTCAACATTGGCTGATCGGTCAAAATTATCCGATCGGTCAAAATTATCCGATCGGTCAAAATTGTCCGATCGGCTAAAGTTGTCCAATCGATCAATTTCAACCGGTGGAGCTTAAGGTGATCGGGAAAAAATGTATATTTTTTTACCCGATCCTTTGGAAAATCACCCGATCGTCTGCTTGTCGATCGAGCGAAGTCTCTGGGCCATCGGTCAAAATTATCTGATCGGTCAAAATTATCCGATCGGTCAAATTTGTCCGATCGGTCAATTTTAATAGGTGGAACTTGGGGCGATCGGGTAAAAAACCATGTTTTTTACCCGATCCTTTAGAAAATCGCTCGATCGTCTATTGGTCGATCGGGTGAAGTTTAGGGCCATCAGTTAAAATTGTCTGATTGGTCAAATTTGTCCAATCAGTTAATTTCAACTGGTGGAATTTGGGGCGATCAGGCAAAAAACCACATTATTTGCCCGATCCTTTAGAAAATTGTCCGATCGTCTGTCGTTCGATCGGGTGAAGTCTTTAGGGCCATCGATCAAAATTGTCCGATCGGTCAAATTTGTTCGATCGGTCAATTTCAACAGGTGGAATTTGGGGCGATCGGGCCAAAAACCACATTATTTGCTAGATCCTTTGGACAATCGCACGATTGTCTGTCGATCAATTGGGTAAAGTCTTTAGGGACATCGGTCAAAATTGTCTGATCGGTCAAATTTGTCCGATCGATCAATTTCAACCTTTGGAACTTAGGGTGATTGGGCAAAAAACTATATTTTTAGCCCGATCCTTTGGAAAATCGCCCGATCGTCTGTCGGTCGATCGGGTGAAGTCTTTAGGGCCATCGGTCAAAATTATCCGATTGGTCAAATTTGTCCGATCGATCAATTTCAGCCGATAGAGCTTGGGACGATCAGGCAAAAAATCACGTTTTTTGCCCGATTCTTTGGAAAATCGCCCGATCGTCTGCCTGTCGATCTGGGCGAAGTCTTTTATGCCATCGGTCAAAATTATCCGATCGGTCAAAATTGTCCGATCGGTCAATTTCAACTGGTGGAACTTGGGGTGATCGGGCAAAAAACAACGTTTTTTGCCCGATCCTTTGGAAAATCGCCCAATCGTCTGCCTGTTAATCTAGGTGAAGTCTTTTGGGCCATCGGTTAAAATTGTTCGATCGGTCAAATTTGTCCGATCGGTCAATTTCAACCGGTGGAGCTCGGGGCGATCGGGCAAAAAACAATGTTTTTTGCCTGATTGTTTGGAAAATTGCCCGATCATCTGTTGGTCGGTCGGGTGAAGTCTTTAGGTCCATCGGTGAAAATTATCCGATCGGTCAAATTTGTCCGATCGGTCAATTTCAACTGGTGGAGCTTGGGGCGATCGGGCAAAAAACCTGTTTTTTGCTTGATCCTTTGGAAAATCGCCCGATCGTCTGACTGTCGATCTGGGCGAAGTCTTTTATGCCATCGGTCAAAATTGTCCGATCGGTCAAATTTGTCCGATCGGTCAATTCAACCGGTGGAGCTTGGGGCGATCGGGTAAAAAATAACATTTTTTGCCCGATCCTTTGGAAAATCGCCTGATCGTCTGCCTGTCAATCTGGGTGAAGTCTTTTAGGCCATCGATCAAAATTGTCCGATTGGTCAAATTTGTTCGATCGGTCAATTTCAACCGGTGGAGTTTGGGGCGATCAGGCAAAATACAACGTTTTTTGCCTGATCCTTTTGAAAATCACCCGATCGTCTGCCTGTCGATCGGGTGAAGTCTCTTGGTAGCATTTCGTCTTTCCCGTCGCTTTACCTGGTTCGATGTTTCATCTGGTCCGACGCTTCATTTTTTGCCAGTATGGTGGCGCCACATGTCACATAGGTTTTCCTGCCAAATTTTTCGGGTCTTACAAATCGTGTCCCAGAGTTTATTTTTCACTCGCGCTGTCAAATTTTTTTCTGAGTTTCTTGCTTTCACTTCCGAGTTCTTGCTTTCTGTTTTTCTCGTTCTTCCGTTCGACTACGATGGCATTTTCAAGCTGCACCAAGAATATCGTTCCTTCGAAGATGAGGCAGTCAAAGAAGGAGAAGGCCACCGCTGAGCCATTGTCGCCTAAGATTACGGGCAAAGGCAAGGAAGTGCGATCTTGGTGTGGAATTTGCCTTCGCGCCCTCTAAGCCGGAGCATATCCCCAAAGCTGAGTTTGTTCTGGGGCCACTGAAGCCGTTGTCCGAGGAATCTATCTTCTAGTATGACATCGGCAAGAAGATCACTGACGTGAAGAGGGCAAAATGGGAGAAGCTGCTCGAGTTCTTCAATGAAGGCGCCCATCGCCCAGCCCTCACCGGAGTGCAAGCTGCCTTCGGCATCGATAACCGATCTATCTACACGGAGATAGCGAGCAAGGAGAAAATTATGGGCATGATCGTGATGATCAGGCAGTTCAACTGCGGGTTGCGTCTGCCCCTTCTGCCGTTCTCGGCACGACTGCTTAACACGTCTGGGCTTTGCCCCGGACAGCTGACGGGAAATACATGGAGGATAATCTATGCTTTCGCTTTTTACCGGGTGGAGTCCGATCACCAGGAGGAGCTTAGAGCCTGCTACTCCAGCATCCCCGAAGGCGACTAAGCCCGGATCGAGTTGGAGTATTTCTTCTACCACTATAAGTAGGTTTCGAGGAAAGAAAATCCCTTCTTCAATCTGCACGATGTTTCTGCCCTTTGCCCTATCACCAACACGGTCCCCTCCGATAAGCTCTACACGGATTGACCCATCTCCGTTTCTGGTGCGTGGACTCCCTTCTCTGTGCCCGAGACTCCTCGTAGCCAAGTGTACAAGGAGGTCGAGAGGTATGGGCCGGGAGGTGATCTGTGTTGGCCTTCCGATCGAGTTAGAGCGATCGACAACTTATTCCTGGAGCTGACATGCGGGACAAGGTCATGTAAGCAATTTACAAACTGCCCGGTCCGCTACGGCAACGCTAATCTGATGCATCGCCTGCCGGTGAGGTACGAAGATAACGACACTTTGTATTCTGATTATGAGGAGGACCTCGTTACCGACAGGATTGTGCAATTTGTGCGGGTCGAGAAGAAAATATATGGCAAGAGGAAGCGTGTCGTGCCCAGCGAGGAGAAACTGGTCGTGACCAGGCAAAGCCAGGTCAAGAAGAGGAGGGTGGCAAAGGAAGAGAAAGTGGTGAAGGAATAGGAGGAGGAGGAGAAGAAGAAGAAGAAGAAGAAGAAGAAGAAGAAGAAGGAGGCAAAGAATAAGAAGGGAAAGAGAGTGAGGAGGAGGGAGAAGGTGGGGAAGAAGAAGAGGATGAGGATGAAGAGGAGGAAGGGAGTGAGGAAGAAGAAGAAGAAAGAGAAGAAGGAGGCAAAGAGGAGGGGGCCAGAGGTCGGGAAGATGTGCCCCCCCACCCTGCCTGGAGCTGCCCAATTCCCTCCTATTGATGAGGCTAAGGCCCGTCGAATGGAGGATGACATTGATATGATGGACGATGGCAAGAAGGTGCCACTCATTTATCATTTCGAGACCCTGAAGCGCCCCACGCACATCAGGGTCAAATACTCAGGGAGCGACGTGGTCTATGACCCGACGCCAATCGCGCACGTACCGCCCGAAGGCCTCCGGCAAGGTGAGTCCTCGACAGGGCAAGCTTCTACGAGTGGAGGGGCGGATGCTGATAAGCGCCACGAGATAAGGCGGCAGCAGAAGTTGCCACCCTGATGTCAGCCCTCCTCCAGGGGGCTGAAGGAGTACATGGCAAGGAGGAGATTCGTCTCCTCCCGAAGTCCCTCCTTCCGAACCAAAGGGAGACGAGGAGCAAGAGAAGCAGGTGCCCCAGCAGGCCCCGATCCCAGTCCCTGCTGTGAAGACTCCTACCCCCAAGGGGAAAGGAATTAATCAAGGAAAAGGGCCAGCTCAACCACATCACTGAGGCTCTATCGGTAGGTGTGGGTGCAAATTTTGACAGAAGTCTACCAAACCGCGGGACCCACCGACCCTACCGGGTGGGCCCACGAAGACTACCGCGGGACCCACCGGCCCTGCCTGGTGGGCCCACGAAGACTACCGCAGGACCCACCAGCCCTGCCTGGTGGGCCCACGAAGACTACCGCGGGACCCACCGGCCCTGCCTGGTGGGCCCACGAAGACTACCGCGGGACCTACCAGCCCTGCCTGGTAGGCCCACGAAGACTACTGCGGGACCCACCGGCCCTGCCTAGTGGGCCCACGAAGACTATCGTGGGACCCACCAGCCCTGCCTGTGGAATCCCCAGAGATGACCGCAGGACCCACCAGCCCTGCCTGTGGAATCCCCAGATACGACAGCAGAAACCGCCATTGACCCTAATATTTCTCTATAAATAGCAGACCCTTCGAATGTAAATGGATCCAATTTTCAGTTTTGAGATCTGAATTTCAGAAACCAGAGCTCTGGAATTTTCCAGCTTCCCATCCTTTACCTCTCCTCGATCATCTTCTTCTTGTCTGTAAGAGATCGGAGAGGTTTCAGTGACACTCGGCCTGTCGAGGTCACTTCAAGAAAAGTGTTAGAGAATTCAGGTTGCTCCCTATAGCACGAAGACGTAGGCTTCGGCTGAACTCCGAGATCACCTCTCGTGTCACTCTCTGATTGCATCTCTCTATTTGCATATTGAAAGCGGTAACTCCAATCAACAGATCGAACAACGATCTTCGACTCGAACCTCAATTGACTGGTGCGGCGAAGTCTTCGGGTCGGCACGAAGATTTTCCCCCACAGTTTGGCGCCGTCTGTGGGATTGAGCGAGAAGCCAAGTCCGCTCTACAATGACTTTCATATCGGTTGAGCAGACAACCGATCTAAACAATCAAACTTCCTCGCCCCTTCGGTTGAGCAGACAATCGTTAGGACACCGACACTCTCGTTGTACCCTTCGCTCTCTAAATGGCGAGGACGAAGCATCAGGGTCAACCAGAAGGATGTAACACTCAACAAGCTCGTCCTGAGACTCGTTCAATGAGTCAAAGGCTCAACTTCGGACAGCCCCTTGCTGTCCCCGAGATGGGAGTTCGCTCAGGGAACGGGAGATCAGTCGATCGACCGATCGCCCAACCTGCATGACAGTCAATTGGGCAAACTGCCCCCGCTCCAGCTGAAGACCCTCCATCGACCTATCAAATTTCTGCAGTCGATTTTCAACTGCTTCAACTGGCTAAACAGAACGCCGCCCTCACTGCTGAGAGGGATGCTCTTAAGAAGGCAGCCTCCGAGGCTGGAATTGCTCTTCCTATCCCCTCGACTAACGAGAGGGTCGATCTGCCACGACAATCAATCCACTCCGAGCAACGGAGGTTAATGGGCACTACTGCCCTCGAGAGGATTCGCCGCGACCCAACTCCCTCTGCTGCCCCGTGGATGCAGAGTGTTTGGGATCGCATTGACGATGAATCCTCCCATTCCTCTTCGGGTCGCAACTGTGACAGGCAGACACAGCCAAAACCTGACATATCAAGAAGACACCAGATGAAAGGGGCGCCCTCAAAGAGCAGAGCCTCTCCGTCTGTCCCTCTTCAACGGGGAATCGGATCGGACCTTCGTCATCGACTCCAACCGGCTGATACTCAAAAGCCCGAACAAGACCTCTCGATCTTACCTCCTCTTGATCTATATCCAAGTCGAGGGCATGGTCATAGGGACGGATACTCCTCCGCTAGACCTCTCCATCGAAGCCTATTCCAATCACCATTTCCAAGGGGATGGAGAACTCCTACTCTCCCCAAATTCAATTGTCTTAGGGGAGATCCAACTCTCCATATACTCGCCTTCAAGCAAGCCTTGATGCCGCACGAAGAAGAGAATAACGTGCTCTGCCGCACCTTCGCCGGGAGCCTCGACGAGCCATCCCTCGATTGGTACCATAATCTCCGAGCTGGGTCCATCACCCAGTTCAGCATCTTAGCCAATCTCTTCGTGCAGCATTATCAATTGAACTTGAAGCCTGAGAAGAAGCTCGACTCCCTCTACCGGCTGAGGATGGGTGCCGATGAGAGTCTCCATAGCTTCACAAGGAGATTCTGCAACGAGCACGCCGCCCTCTCCGGGAGGCATCTGGATGATGAAGCTATCATATTGGCTTTCCAGAATGCACTCCGCTTCGACCTGCACATCTACAACGACTTCATTCGCAATCCTCCTCCTTCCCTGGGTTCAATGTTTGATTGAATCCAAAGGGAAATTGAGGTTGAGGATGATCAAGTAGCCCGAAAAGGGCGAGAGACAAAGTGAAGGTCTGCCGAGAGAGAAGCCCCAAAGTATGCTGCCAAAGCTCACAACGTAGAGGCAACAGCTCCCCCTGCAAACAAGCGGTCAAGGAATGATGGACACCGATCTCCTTCGAAGAAGACCACTTTCACCGAGTGAAATCTACCGATCGAGCAGATCCTCGACCAAATTCAACACGAAGAATTCCTCCAGAGGCCTAATCCTCTGCAGCCTGATACCAAAGTCACGGCTGACAAAACAGTCTATTGCGACTTCCATCGGAGTCACGGTCATTCAACCGATCGATGCTATCGATTGAGATACCATCTCGACGATCTGCTACGCGAAGGCCATCTTCAAGAGTTCGTCAAAGGCGGACAAGATCAACGCCGAACCTCCGCCAAAGGGAAGGAGGCTTGCTGGGTCCATCAAATTTCTTCCAACCGATCACCTATCACTGTGAGTGCCAACGTTTTTGGTATTCACGGATCATTGCATAATCAAGCATTGACCGGGAAGGAAGTTGATCGGCAAATTCGACGCATCTTCCATGTTTGCTCTGCGGCGAACAAAGAAGACACTTGGATCGAGAAGCCCATCAAAGGCTTAACTTGGCCTTCCATCGTGTTCAATGATGCGGATCTTCAAGGAGTTCATACTCCCCATCGAGACCCTCTAGTCTTGAAGCTCAACATCGACGGGAGCACTGTCAATCGCATCCTCGTCGATACTGGAAGCTCCATCGACATAATGTTCTCAGACTGTTTCAAACATCTGGGACATAAATACTCGAGCCTAGACGTCGTCCCGACGGTGATTACAGGCTTCAACGACGAGCAAAGTATAACCGTGGGCGAATCAAGATTCACCCTCGACCTCAGCCAAGAGACTCGAGTCTCGGTGAGGTTTGCGATCGTCGAAGGAACGTCCAGTTACAACGCCATTCTCGGACGACCGTTCCTCCACCAGATCAATGCCATCTCCTCTTCTTACCATCAACTCCTCAAATTTGCAACGGGAGAAGGCATTGTCTGCATTCGAGGCGATCAACAAGTCGGGCGATCTTGTGAAGCGGCCGCGGCGAAGACAGATCGCAAGATCAATATTGCTCCTCCAAAGCGACCACGAGATGAAGCTGGTCCCTCTTCAAAATAGCAATCAAAGGAGATTACGCTGTCCGAACCCCCACCAATCGAATGGGAGACTTCACCTTCAATCAAAGAAATCATTCCAATCAATATTGGCAGTGGAGATCTCCCACAACAAACATTCATCGGTACCGGTCTCAGTGACGCAGAAGCGCGAGACATGGTATCCTTCCTTCAGTCCAACATCGACGTCTTCACTTGGTGCTTCGAAGACATGCCTGGGATCAATCCAGAGGATGCGTGCCATCGACTAGCAATCAAAGAAGAAGTGAAACCTGTCAAGCAAAAGCCACGCACAATTCGACCAGAACTACAAGTTGCAGTTCAAGAGGAGATCAGTAAGCTACTCGCAGCAGGCTTCATTCGTGAAGTAGAGTACCCTACTTGGATCTCCAATATAGTTGCTGTCCCTAAGAAGAATGGGAAGGTTAGAGTGTGCATCGACTTCACCAACCTCAATAAGGCTTGTCCTAAAGATCCATTCCCCATGCCAAGGATAGATAGGTTCGTCGATGCCACTGCTAGCCACGAGCTTCTATCTTTCATGGATGGATACTCCGGGTACAATCAAATTCCGCTTCATCCAGATGATCAAGAGAAGACTTACTTTGTGACTAGCCGAGGTCTCTACTGCTACAACGTAATGCCATTCGGCCTCAAAAATGCTGGTTCTACCTATCAAAGGCTAGTCACCAAGATGTTCGAAGATCAAATCGGACGCAACATCGAGGTTTATGTCGATGATCTCCTCACCAAAAGTTCTACTCGAGAGAGTCATCTATCCGATCTATCGGAAACCTTTCAAATCCTCCGAAAGTACCGCATGAAGCTTAATCCAGCTAAATGTGCTTTCGGAGTCCAATCGGGCAAATTCCTGGGCCACCTTGTGACCAGGAGGGGCATCGAAGCTAATCCTGACCAAATTCGAGCTGTTCTAGATATGCCATCACCTACCAATCGAAGGAAGTGCAACGCCTCACCGGAAGATTAGCAGCCCTCAATCGATTCATCTCAAAGTCTTCCAACAAGTGCAAGCCGCTCTTCGACAAGCTACGAAAGGCGGATACCTCTGGGTGGAGTCCAACTTGCGAACAAGCCTTTCAAAATATCAAGAGATACCTCGTAAGAGCTCCCATCCTAACTGCTCCTCTTCCAAAAGAAGATCTATGGCTCTATCTCGCTGTCACTGATCAAGCAATCAGCGCGGTCCTGGTCAGCAGAAGAGAAGGCATCGAGCACCCGGCCTACTACATCAGCCATACACTCCTTCCGGCTGAGACCCGTTATTCAAAGACGGAGAAGGTTATACTGGCCTTGCTTATGGCATCGCATCGTCTCCAACCCTATTTTGTTTCCAACCAGATCACAGTCATCTCAGATCACCCACTCAAAGATATCATCGATAAGGCAGGTCGAGCGGGTCGAATGACCAAATGGGTGATCGAGATGAGTGCTCTGGGGATCCAGTTCGAATCTCGCACCTCAATCAAGGGGCAAGCAATTATTGATTTTCTAGCTGACTTTCCAGTTGAAGATCCCATAACTTGGGAGGAAGACGTCGATATGCTCCTTGAAGACGAAGACAAACCTTCATTCAATACTGCTGCAAAAATCAATCCAAGCCTTGAGGCTCCAGCCACAACATCAATTCCATGGAAGCTTTATACTGATGGAGCTTCAAGCACGATCGGTTCGAGAATTGGGATAGTCTTAGTATCCCCCGAACTTGATTATCTTCAGAAGGCCACTCTTCTTGGATTCAATGCCACCAACAACGAAGCCGAATACGAAGCACTCATCTCCGGGCTCGAAATGGCTGAATCCCTGGGGGTGGATCGAGTCATCGTCTACAGCGACTCCCAGCTGATCATAAGGCAGATCAACGGGGAGTATACAGCACGAGAAGAGAGAATGCAGAATTATCTAACCCTAGTATGAAGTCTTCAACAACATTTTGATAGCACCGAATTTGTTCAAATCCCAAGGGTAGAAAATCGAGAAGCTGATGCTTTAGCCAATGCTGCCTCGGTTCTTGGAGATTCGCTTGGAGGAAGACAAATACAAATCGATTATCAAGAAGCACCCAAGACCATCCCCGAAAAACAGATCGTCGCCACTACAGAAAGATCTGGGGGTGGAGAACAATTGGCCTCGAACCTTACCACCACAAATGAGTTCGAGGATTGGAGAAAGCCAATCTTCGACTTTCTCAAACATAGCAAGGTGCCCGAAGATCCAATTCAAGCCCGAAGACTTCAAAGAAAGCATCCATGTTATAGTCTCCAAAGAGAAGATCTATATTTCAAATCGCACAATGAGATGTTACTTAAGTGCATAGGCCCCTTACAAGCAAGGGAGATTTTAATCAATATCCATTCTGGATCCTGTGGGAACCATTCAGGTGGACGATCCCTTGAAGCCAAAACGAAGTTGCAAGGTTACTACTGGCCAACAATGTCAAGGGATGCTCACCAAGTGGTTCAAAGGTGTGAGCCTTGCCAACGACACGCTCGAGCCATCCACCTTCCAGCAGATGAACTCCATCAACTAACAAGTCCATGGCCTTTTCACCAGTGGGGGTTGGACTTCTTAGGTCCCTTCCCGCCAACTCCAAGCAAGAAGAAGTATCTGTTGCTGGATATAGATTACTTCACCAAGTGGGTTGAAGCGGTGCCACTCTTTCGAGAAACTAACGATGAAGTCATCAAGTTCATCAGGCATAACATCTTCTCGAGATTTGGCACACCTCAAGTTCTTATTGATGACAATGGGGCTCAATTTGATTCCGACAAGTTCTGAGAGTTCTGCCTCAACAACGGGATCAAACTCTTCTACTCAACCCCAAGGTACCCTCAATGCAATGGCCAAGCAGAAGCCTCAAATAGAGCTATCCTTGATCTACTTAAGAAGAAGCTTGATAGCAAGAAAGGATTGTGGGAATAAGTCCTACCTGAAGTTCTATGGGGTTATCGAACCACTCCAAGAAGATCAACTGGGTTCTCACCCTTCCGTCTAACCTACGGATCAGAAGCAGTACTCCCAATAAAAAACATATCGAGTACGTTGAAGACCAGAGCAGCCGAAGAAGGAATTAATGAAGAGCTTCGAGTCAATGATCTAGATTTCTCTAAAGAACTACGAGACCGAGCAACCCTTCGTGTTGCCAAGTATCAACAGAAGATCAAACGAGCCTACGATCAAAAGGTCTACAAGAGAAAATTCCCAATTGGTAGTCTGGTCCTCAGAGTAGTTTTCTACAACACAAAGGAGCACAGCAGTGGAAAACTAGCTCCCAACTGGGAAGGTCCATACATTGTCGAATCAGTGGGAGGCAAAGGATCATATCGACTGATTTCGTCAGAAGAGATAGACTACCACGGGCTTGGAATACTAGATATCTCAAAATGTTCTACCCATGATGTAAATTCCATGATGAATAAAGATTGCTTTCAAATGGTTTTCTTGTCGACTCAAGTTCTGAAGCGGTTTCAATTATCTTTCAAATTCAATGTTATCTACATTCACATTACCAGGTCGTTTAACAAGTTTGGGTGCTTGAGTTGCGACTCGACCCCTTACAGGCAGATGTTAAACGGTTTCGGGTTGTAATGCAAAGCAACCTTCAAGTCACTGGGTCATTTAACAAGTTTGGGAGTTTGTGTTGCGACACAACCCCTTACGTACAAATTTTAAATAACCTTCAATTTCAAGATCGACTAACAAGTTTGGGTGTTTGAGTTGCGACTCAACCCCTCACATTCAAATGTTAAACGATTTTAAGTTATGTTACAGCACAACCTTCAATTTTCAAGTTACTAAACAAGTTGGGGTGATCGAGTTGCGACTCATCCCCTTACATTCAAGTGTTTATATGTATTCAAACATTCCAAGACCATCCAGAACACAACATTCAAAAAGTTTAACATAAGACATTCAATTTCTATCATTAGAAAGATATCTTTATTATCAAAATGTTTCCAAGTACAGGAGTGAGCTTTTACATGTCAAGGGCTTACAGGTACAACAACTAAAAAGAAGATAGAGCATGTCAAGGTTTGGCCACACTTTTCGTGCGCGACTTCTCTCCTTCGGATCCACCACGAGCCTTGCTCGCTGCAGAATCATTCGAAGATTGGAGGCTGCTAGCATGAACCCTGAGTGCTTCCACCTCCTTCTTAGCCGTCGTCCTGAAGCTCTCGCACTCGGCACGTGTATGCTCTAACTCCTTTGTGAGAGCCTCCTCCTTGGCAGTAGAAACAGCTTCCTTAGCAGCAAGAGCAGCTTCTCTAGCAGCAAGAGCAACTTCCCTGCCGTCAAATTGGCTCTTCAATTCTTGAAGCTCCACCGATCGGTCATGGGCCAGAGTCTCCATCTTGAAGAACCGGTTCTTCAACGATTCGAGCTCATGTCCCCGACCCACATAATGATCGAGCCACTTCTTGCTCTCAAGCCTCTCATTGCGAAGATCCTCGATCTT
Organism: Chamaelirium japonicum; assembly: GCA_947650365.1. Lineage (NCBI taxonomy): Eukaryota > Viridiplantae > Streptophyta > Magnoliopsida > Liliales > Melanthiaceae > Chamaelirium > Chamaelirium japonicum. The sequence continues at coordinate 3,943,000 of OX393554.1, read as the reverse complement.
GGCCTTCAGGGCCTCCTTCTTGGAAGACAAAAGCTCCCTCAGCTTCGCCTTCTCCTTATTAGCAGCTTCTAGTTCAGCCGTCAAACGAGAAACTTCAAATGAAGCTTCCCGCTCTCCGGCCTTCCTGAAGAGCTTGCTAGCAAACTTCAGGACCGCTGAGTTCTGCAAATAAACAAGAAGAGTTAGAAACATTCCTAAAGATACACAGTTCAAATCAAGTCAAGCTGATGCACATACCACCACTTCAAGCCTGTCAAAGGCTTCTTCTAGAGTAGCATCCGGAAGGTTGCAGAGCTTCCGGATCACACTCGTTGGATGGTTGATATCAACCTCACCCAAGTTTCTCAACTTCTGAGCCATGCCAGCAGGAGTATCTACAATCAATAAAGAAGTTCGAAGAGTTAGAATATTTTCAAACTTCAAAGGCAATGCAATTAAGAAAAGAAGTTAGTAAAGATATACCCGTGGCATCAACTCGAGGGGCTTTACCCTTTCCCCATTCGGAGCTCTTATCCTTGGGGGTCGACCTCTTCTTGAGGGGGGTTGTCTCTGGTGGGGGTTGGGGAGTCCCAGCATCCACGCGACTCCCTCCCTCAATGTGAATTGGAGAAGGAACACCTCGTGGAGGAGTGATCTCCCCTTCGTCTTGCTGTCTGCCAAACTGATCGAGCCTGGCCATCAAGGCGGCCGTCTCCTCAGTCACCTGTACAGCCAATCGATGAGTGGCGGGATCAGGTTGTTCAACTTCCATCCCACCACTCGTCGAACCACCCTCGAGGCAAAGAGTGCTCGGAGGTATTTGGTTAAGGGGCGTGGGGTTGCTTGCAACCCCATCACTCCCCGAAAACCTGATCCTGATGCGCGTCGGGCGCTTCAGCTCTTCGAAGTGATACGTGGGCTGCACTTTCGAGCCATCACCCGCGGCATCCATCACTGCTTCTATTCGACGGGCCTTGGCCTCGTCAATGGGAATGGGCTGTGTAACATCCGCCCCAAACATATAAGATTTTGTCCGCTTTGCCCGTGCCCGCACGAGAACTTCCCAGGGAGGTCACCCATCCTAGGACTGCTCTCGCCCGAGCACGCTTAACTACGGAGTTTTTACGAAATCCGTAGTGGCGCACGGCTTTAAAACGCGTCTGCTATGTTTGGGAGGGGAAATTATATAAGTAGCTCAGGATCTCCTTCTCTCCAAGCGATGTGGGGCTAACTCGTGGCCTTGTACACCTCACCTCACCTCACCTCATCCATCTTGGCATTCCCGCCTCAGGAGTCTTGACTCTTGGCTATTGGCCTATTGGATCTTGGTCGTCACAATCCACCCCCCTTAGGGCTACACGTCCTCGTGTAGGGTTAGACCCCCCCATAGCGATGAGAACCGGCTCTGATACCATTTTGTAACATCCGCCCCAAACACACAAGATATTGTCCGCTTTGCCCATGCCCGCACGAGAACTTCCCAGGGAGGTCACCCATCCTGGTACTACTCTCGCCCGAGCACGCTTAACTACGGAGTTCATACGAATTCCGTAGCGGTGCACGGCTTTGAAACGCGTCTTCTATGTTTGGGAGGGGAAATTATATAACTAGCTCAGGATCTCCTTCTCTCCAAGCGATGTGGGGTTAACTCGTGGCCTTGTATACCTCACCTCACCTCACCTCACCTCATCCATCTTGGCATTCCCGCCTCAGGAGTCTTGGCTCTTAGCTATTGGCCTATTGGATCTTGGTCGTCACAGGCTGTGATTCTTCATCACTCCCATCTTCACCCCCACCAGTGGGGGTGGGAGGAATTTCTTCCTCGCCACCCCCTTCTCCATCATCACCGCCATCTTCTCCATCTTCTCCATCCTCGCCACCATTCCCTCCGTCGTCGCCGTCATCATCATTATCATCATCTTCTTCTTTCTCCTTCTTTTCTTCTTCTTCTTCTTCTTCTTTCTCCTTCTCCTCTTCTTCCTCCTTCTCCTCCTCAACAAAGACCCTCCTCTTCTTCACCTGGCCCCTACGGTTGATCACCAATTTCTCCTCAGTAGGGCGGCGCCTTGCTCCATAGGCCTTCTTCTTGACCCGGATTCTTCTAATGATCTTGCCCGATTGAGGATCCTCCTCATAATCGGAGTACAAGACTTCGTTGTCTTCATACCGGGTCTGCAGAAGGTGGAGGGGATGGGCGTTGCCGTACCTGATCGGGCAGTTTGAAAACTGCTTCCATGATCGAGTGTCGCAAGTCAACTCCAGGAACAGATTATCGATGGCACCAACCCGCTCCGAAGGCCATGCGAAGACACCTCCCGCGCAGTAGATTTCAATCTCTTTGTGCACTTGATTCCGGGGGGTCTCGGGCACTGAGAGAGGGGTCCATGCACCGGAAACCAAAATCGGCCAATCGGTGTAGAGCTTGTCAGAAGGGACAGTATCGATGATCGGGCGCAAGGCAGATACACCGGTTAAGTTGAAGAACAGGCTGTCTTTCCTCGACACCCATTTGTAATGGTAGAAGAAGTATCCCAGCTCGATCCGGGCCTCTTCACCATCAGGGATGCTGGAGTAGCACTCCCTGAGCTCCTGCTTGAAGTCAGATTCCATGCGACAGAAAGCGTAGATGATCCTCCAAGCGTTCCCGGTAATCTGTCATGGGCAGAGGTCTGAAGTGTTTAACAGCCTCATGGAGAATGGCGGCAGTGGAAGACGCAGTCCACAATTCAACTGGCCTATGGTGACTACTGTCCCCATCACCTGTTCATTACGTGCGACCGCTGTGAAGATCGTCCGCTTGTCAATTCCAAAAGCAGACTGAACTCCCGGGAGCGACGGTCGGGTCTTTCCCTCGGTGAAGCAGGCCAAGAGCTTCTGCCACTTCGCCCTCTTCATGTCTGGAAGCTTTCCACCGATGTTGTACTCATAAGCAGGTTCCTCTGTCAGCGACATCAAAGGGTCCAATACAAAGCTCGCCTTGGGGATGTGCTCTGGCCTTGACGGTGCAGAGGCAAATCCCACTCCCTGATGCCACTTGCCCAGAATGCCAAGTTCGGCCTTGCCTTTGCCCCGGCCGTTCTGAACGGGTGATTGCGGAGCCCTCTCCTTTCCTTTCCTCTTCGAAGGCACAATGTTCATCTTCTTCGAGCTACCGGAAGATGCCATTTCAATCGATCGGGAGAAAACAGAGAACAGAGATTCGAGAGCAAGAAATTCTGGACTTTAAAAAAATTTTGAGAGCGCGAGGCAAAAATAAAACCCAGAGAGGCTTATATAGCCAAAGGAAATAGGCGTGCAAATCGAGAAGACACATGTCATCACCAAATCAAATCCCGTGTTTTTGAAAAGACATATGGCATCAATCCGTAGCAAGCGCAAAACCGAGCGAACCGCCGGTCCAACCGGACTACTGGTTCAGAAGACTCACTGGTCCACATGGACCACCGGCTCAAGCAGAAGAATCTACTTCAAATTGCCGTTCGAAGACTTTACCCGTTCGACAGGCAGACGATCGGGTAATTTACCAAAGGATTGGGCAAAAAAAAACAGGCTCTTTTGCCCAATCACCTCGACCGGTTAAACTTAATCGATCGGTCAAACTTGACCGATCGGCCAAGTTCAACCGATCAGTCGATTTTCTACTGGATCAGGCAAAAAACTTGGTTTTTTGCCCGATCCCTTCAACCTCGACCGGTTGAACTTAACCGATCGGTCAACCTTGACCGATCGGCCAAGTTCAACCGATCTGTCGAATTTCTACTGGATCGGGCAAAAAACTTGGCCTTTTGCCCGATCCCTTCAACCTCGACCAGTAGAACTTAACCGATCGGTCAAACTTGACCGATCGGCCAAGTTCAACCGATCGGTCGATTTTCTACTGGATCGGGCAAAAAACTTGGTCTTTTGCCCGATCCCTTCAATCTCGATCGGTTGAACTTAACCGATCGGCCAAACTTGATCGATCGGTTAAGTTCAACCAATCGGTCGATTTTCTACTGGATCTGGTAAAAAACTTGGTCTTTTGCTCGATCCCTTCAACCTCGACCGGTTGAACTTAACCGATCGATCAAACTTGACCGATCGGCCAAGTTCAACCAATCGGTCGATTTTCTATTGGATCGGGCAAAAAACTTGGTCTTTTGCCCGATCCGTTCAACCTCGACCGGTTGAACTTAACCGATCAGTCAAACTTGACCGATCGGCCAAGTTCAACCGATCGGTCGATTTTCTACTGGATCGGGCAAAAAAAACTTGGTATTTTGCCCGATCCCTTCAACCTCGACCGGTTGAACGTAACCGATCGGTCAAACTTGACCGATCGGCCAAGTTCAACCGATCGGTCGATTTTCTACTAGATCGGGCAAAAAACTTGGTCTTTTGCCCAATCCCTTCAACCTCGACCAGTTGAAACTTAACCGATCGGTCAAACTTGACCGATCAGCCAAGTTCAACCGATCGGTCGATTTTCTACTGGATCGGGCAAAAAACTTAGTCTTTTTCCTGATCCCTTCAACCTCGACCGGTTGAACTTAATCGATCGGTCAAACTTGACCGATCGGCCAAGTTCAACCGATTGGTTGATTTTCTACTGGATCAGGCAAAAAACTTGGTCTTTTGCCCGATCCCTTCCACCTCGACCGGTTGAACCTAACCGATCGGTCAAACTTGACCGATCGGTCAAGTTCAACCAATCGGTCGATTTTCTACTGGATCGGGCAAAAGACTTGGTCTTTTGCCCGATCACTTCAGCCTTGACCGGTTGAACTTAACCGATCAGTCAAACTTTACCGATCGGTCAAGTTCAACCAATCGGTCAATTTTCTACTGGATCGGGCAAAAAACTTGGTCTTTTGCCCGATCCCTTCAAACTCGACCGGTTGAACTTAACCGATCGGTCAAGTTCAACCGATCGGTCAAAATCCTACGTGATCGGTCAAAAAACTATGTTTTTTGATCGATCACCTCAACCTCGACCTGTTGAATTTAACTGATCGGTCAACTTTGACTGATCGATCAAAGTTGACCGATAATTCCATTAAAATCGTTATTTAACAATTTTTTCCTTTTCTCTCTTCTATACTCACGACAGGGAGTTGCTATTTTTTGCACCAAATCCACGTCAGCCAGGACGACCTCTAGCTAACTTGGAGGGGGTAACTGTGGGTGCAAATTTTGGCAGAAGTCTACCAAACCGCATGACCCACCGGCCCTGCCGGGTGGGCCCACGAAGACTACCGTGGGACCCACCGGCCCTGCCTGGTGGGCCCATGAAGACTACCGCAGGACCCACCGACCCTGCCTGGTGGGCCCACGAAGACTACCGCGGGACCCACCGGCCCTGCCTGGTGGGCCCACGAAGACTACCGCGGGACCCACCGGCCCTGCCTGGTAGGCCCACGAAGACTACCGCGGGACCCACCGGCCCTGCCTAGTGGGCCCACGAAGACTATCGCGAGACCCACCAGCCCTGCCTGTGGAATCCCCAGAGATGACCGCGGGACCCACCAGCCCTGCCTGTGGAATCCCCAGATACAACAGCAGAAACCGCCATTGACCCCAATATTTCTCTATAAATAGCAGACCCTTCGAATGTAAATGCATCCAATTTTCAGTTCTGAGATCTGAATTTCAGAAACCAGAGCTCTGGAATTTTCCAGCTTCCCATCCTTCACCTCTCCTCGATCTTCTTCTTCTTGTCTGTAAAAGATCGGAGAGTTTTCAGTGACACTCGGCCTGTCGAGGTCACTTCAAGAAAAGTGTTAGAGAATTCGGGTTGCTCCCTATTGCACGGAGACGTAGGCTTCGGCTGAACTCCGAGATCACCTCTTGTGTCACTCTCTGATTGCATCTCTCTGTTTGCATATTGAAAGCGGCAACTCCAATCAACAGATCGAACAACGATCTTCGACTCGAACCTCAATTGACTGGTGCGGCGAAGTCTTCGGGTCGGCATGAAGATTTTACCCCACAGAAGGAGTAAGTTCCAAACCTTAGCTTTCTCTCATTTGGATTGAATATTGGATATGTCTTAATCCTTGAATTTCTTGTTTGCAGGTGCTCCTGGCAATCCGCAGTCGGTGCTGCGAGAGTTGGGTGAGGTTGACATCAATCACCCAACAGGGGTGTTGAGGAAGCTTTGCAATCTTCTCGATGCGACCCTCGAAGAAGCCTCCACCAGGATGGAAGTGATTGTGAGTAGCTTCAATCTTTGCTTTAAGTTACTTCCATCTGATATTTCTAACTTGTTCTTGTTGTCATGCAGATGTTTACCGTGCTGAAATTGAACAGCCAGTTATTCAAGAAGGCCGATGAGTGGGAGGCTTCTGCCGAGATCTTACACTTGAATGCCCTCTTAGAGGAAGCTAACGAGGAGCGAACGAAGCTATCAGCTGAGCTCGCTTCGAGTCAGCAGCTCTTCCGCAACGAGGCCAACATGAAAAAGAAGATGGAGGCCGAGTTCGTATAAGCTAATAAAGAGCTCCAAGGCCTAAAGAACAGGTTCTTCAAGTTGGAGAATATCTCCTTCAAGCATGCTGACGAAATAAAGAGGCTGAAGGCAGAGCTCGCAGCCAAGAAGGAGGCCCATGCACTGGAGATTGAACAGTTGAACGTCGACTTGTCCAGCTTCAAGTCAACAGCTGAAAAGGCAGTGGAAGCCCTCAGGCTAGCTCATGGCAGATGTGCTCAGTCTTTGAAGGCGTCGGTTGTCAGCGAGGCTCGCGGAGATAGATCTAGGGCAACTAGTGTCGAGAAGCCTTGATGTATCTTTGTCATTGTACTTGCACTTTTGAATGAAATAAAATACTTTTTCTCTTTTTGAATGAACCTCTCTCTCTCTCTCTATGCTGAATATTTTGAATGGAATGTTATTAACTTGTGTTGAATGATCGAAAGAGTATCTGTCAGCTTAAAGTTGTAATGCTCGTAATGTTAAACTATTCGTTTCTGCCTGTAAAGGGTCGTGTTACAACACAAACACCCAAACTATTAATCAATCTGCCAGTTAAAACTTGTGCTGTCTCACAACGTTTAAACTATTTGTTTCTGCTTGTAAGGGGTTGTGTCACAACACAAACACCCAAACCATTAGTCGATTTGTCAGTTAAGTGTTGTGCTGTCTCACAACATCTAAACTATGTGTTTCTGCCTGTAAGGGGTTGTGTCACAACACAAACACCCAAACTATTAGTTGATTTGTCAGTTAAGTATCGTGCTGTCTCACAACATCTAAACTATATTTGATTATGTTAGTTTATAGAATTGAAATGGACAAGATTGAAATCGAAACAAATATCCATTCAGTACATGGTTTACATTAGGGATATAATAATTTGAGATGCTTGACATTCCACGCTCTTGGTGGTCTATCTCCTTCTGGCGAGATTAAGCGATAGGATCCTTTGCCTCCAATTTACTCAATAATATAAGGTTATTCCCAATTGGGAGCTAGTTTTTCGCTGCCGTGTTCCCTTGTGTTAGAGAAGACCGCTCTGAGGACTAGATCTCCAATGTGGAACTGTCTTCTCTTAACTTTTTGATCATAGACCTGCTTGATCTTCTGTTGATAGTTGGTGACACGAATAGCTGCCTGGTTATACAGTTCTTCTGAGAAGTCAAGGTTATTGATACGGAGCTCGTTGTTTATTCCTTCTTCGATCACCTTAGTCTTCAAAGTCAAAGATAAAGTCTTAGTTGGAAGAATTGCTTCTGACCCGTAAGTTAGGCGGAAGGGAAAAAATCCAATCGATCGTTGAGGAGTGGTCCAATAGCCCCATAGAACCTCTGGTAGGACTTTCTCCCATAACCCCTTCTTGTCTCCTAACTTCTTTTGAACAGACCAAGGATTGCTCCGTTGGAAGCTTCGGCTTGTCAATTGTATTATGGATACCTCGGAGTGGAGTAGAAAAGTTTGATTCCGTAGTTCAAGCAGAACTCCCGAAATTTATCTGAATCGAATTGAGCTCCGTTTTCGGCGATAAGTACTTGAGGTATGCCAAATTTGGAGAAGATGTTATGCCTGATGAATTTGATAACCTCATCGTCTGTTTCTCGAAAGAGAGGCACAGCTTCAACCCAATTGGTGAAGTAGTCGGTGGCCTAAAATAAGTACTTCTTCTTGCTTGGCGATAGAGGGAACGGACCCAGGAAGTCCAACCCCCACTGGTGGAAAGGCCTGGGACTTATCAAGGGATGTAGTTCGTCTGCCAGGAGATAGATCACTCGGGCGTGTCTTTAGCAAGGATCGCATCTTTGAACGAACCGACTTGCGTTTTTCGCCATAGTTAGCCAGTAATAGCCTTGAAGTTTGACTTTGGCTTTGAGGGATCTTCTGCCAGAGTGATTGCCACAAGCTCCAGAATGGATTTTGGCTAGGATCTCTTCTGTTTGCCCAGGATCAACACATTTGAGAAGTGTTCCTCCATGTGATTTGAAGTAGAGATCTTCCTCTCGGAGGCTATAGAATAAAAGCTTTCTTCGAAGCATCTTAGCTTGGATCAGATATTTCGACATTTTGCCTAGTTTGAAGAAGCCGAAGAGTGACTATCTCTAATCTGTTAGTACATCTGCCAAGGTAAGAGTGAAGGTTGGCTGTCTCCAACCCCTAGAGTTTTTAGTCATGACAATGATTTATTGTTCGATGGAAATTTTGGGCAAATCTTGATAGTCGATCTGAATTTGTCTTTCTCCAAGGGAGTATCCAAGCACTGAAGCAGCGTTGGCTAGAGCATCGACTTTTCAATTTTTGGCTCTTGGAATTCGTAAGAATTCAATGTCCAGGAATCGTTACTTGTGTTGCTGCACCCAAGCTAGATAGTGCTGCATCATCTCTCCTTTTGCTTCGTAGACTCTGTTGATCTACCTGATTATTAGCGAGGAGTCGCTATAAACTGTTAGTCAGTCCACCCCCAAGGTTTTGGCCATCTCCAGTCCGTAGATGAGTGCTTCGTATTCGGCTTCGTTGTTGGTAGTGTTGAATCCGAGAAGAGTAGCCTTTTGGAGATGATCGAGTTTGGGGGATATCAAGACTATCCCAATTCTCGAACTGCTTGCACTTGAGGCTCTGTCAATATAGAGCTTCCATCTAGTTGACAAAGCAATGGGAATCTCAGGGTTCAGATTGATCGTCTCAGGACTGGAATTGAGGGGAGGTTTTTCACCATCGTCGAGGTGCATCTCAATGTCATTCTCCAGAGTGATGGGATCCTCAACGGGAAAGTAGGTGAGAAAGTCTACAATTGCTTGCCCCTTGTTGGAAACTCGAGGTTCGAATTGGATGCTGAAGAAGCTCATCTCGATCATCCACTTAGTCATTCGACCAGCTCGTCCTGCCTTGTCAAGGATGTCTTTGAGTGGGTGCTCTGAGACAACCGTAATCGGATGGGAAACGCAGTAAGGTCGGAGTCTTCTCGATGCCGTAAGCAATGCCAACGTAACTTTTTTTATCTTTAAGTAGCGAGTTTCTACCGGAAGAAGGGTATGACTGATATAGTAGACGGGGCGCTCAATTCCTTCTCTTCTGCTGACTAGAACTGTGCTAATGGCTTTGATTAGTGACAGCGAGGTAGAGCCAGAGGTCTTCTTTTGGCAATAGAGCCATTAGGATGGGAGCTCGGGCGAGATAGTATTTGATGCTCTGGAAGGCTTGCTCAAAAGTTAGATTCCATCCGGAGGTGTCTACTTTTTGTAACTTGTCGAAGAGTGGCTTGCACTTGTCGGAAGACTTAGAAATAAACCGGTTGAGTCCATCTAATCTTCCCGTGAGGCGTTGCACTTCTTTCCGATTAGAGGGTGAGGGCATTTCAAGGATTGCTCGAATCTGATCGGGGTTTGCTTCAATGCCTCTCCTAGTCACCAGGTGACCTAGGAATTTTCCTGATTGAACTCCGAAGGCATACTTGGCTGGATTGAGCTTCATACAGTACTTTCGGAGGACTTGCAATGTTTCTGCCAGATCAGAGAGATGATTCTCATGACTGAGGGTCTTGGTAAAGAGATCATCAATATAAATTTTGATATTTGGCCGATTTGCTCTTCGAACATCTTTATGACTAACCTATGATAAGTAGATCCAACATTCTTGAGGCCGAAAGGCATAATATTGTAGTAGTAGAGGCCTCTGTCTGTCACGAAGCAAGTCTTCTCTTAATTGTCGGGATGAAGAGGAATTTGATTGTATCCAGAGTATCCATCCATGAACGATAGACGCTCGTGCCCAGTAGTGGCATCAACGAGTCTGTCTATTCTTGGTATGGGAAATGGGTCTTTAGGGCAAGCTTGGTTGAGATTGGTAAAGTCAATGCAGACCCTGATCTTTCTATTCTTCTTAGGAACCACGATGATGTTGGAGATCTAAGTTGGGTACTCTACTTCACGGATGAAGCCTGCCGCGAGCAACTTGGTGATCTCCTCTTGAACAGCCGTTGAGCGCTCTGGGCGAATCGTACGGAGCTTTTATTTGATAGGTTTTGCTCCTTCTTTGATGATGAGTCGATGACACGTGTCATCCAGATTGATCCTGGGTATATCTTAGAAACACCAAGCGAAGACATCGATGTTGGACTGAAGGAAGGATACTATGTTTCGCGCTTCTGCGTCACTGAGACTGGTACCAATGAAGGTCTCTCGAAGGAGATCACCGCTGCCAATATTTACTCGAGTGATCTCTTCGATTGAAGGGGAAGACTCCCACTCGACATCCGGAGGTTCTGCCAGTGGGGGCTTCTTTGGTTGCTAGCTTAAGGAGGGGCCAACTTATTCACTTGTACGCTTTGGCAGAGCGAGATCTACCAGGCGATCTGTCTTTGCTGCAGCGGCTTCATAAAATTGCCCAGCTTGTTGATCACCTCGGATGCAAATAATGCCCTCCCTCATTATGAATTTGAGAAGTTGATGGTATAAGGAAGATATAGCATTGAACTGGTGAAGGAAAGTCGCCCGAGGATGATATTGTAATTGGAAGTGCCTTTAACGACAGTGAATCACACGAAGACTAGCTCGAGTCTCTTTACTGAGGTCCAAGGTGAACCTGGATTCACCCATGGTCATGCTCTGCTCGATATTGAAGCTGGTAATAACCGTAGGGACAACATCCAGGCTAGAGTACTTATGTCCCAGACATTGAAGCAATCTGAGAACATAATATCGATCGATGTGCCGGTGTTGATAAGGATGCGATTAACAGTACTCCCGTCGATAATGAGCCGCAGGACTAAGGGATCCCGATATGGAGTATGCACTCATTGGAGATCGGAGTCATTGAAAATGATGGATGGCTATGACAAGCCCTTGACCGGTTTCTCGATCTAGGTATCTTCTTTGTTAGTTGCAGAGCGAACGTTGAAGATGCGTCAAACTTGTCGATCGACTTCTTTCTAGATCAGAATTTGATGGTGTAATGCTCCATGAATGCCGAAGACATTAGCTCATACAATGACTGACAAGCTGATCTAGATGTGGTGGACCCATTAAGCTTCCTTCCCTTTTGATGAGGAAGGTAGGCGTTGGTCCCGTCCGTTCTTGATGAACTCCCGGAGGTGGCCTTCACGTAGCAGATCTTCCAAGTGATACTTTAGTCAAAAGCATCGACTTGTTGGATGACGGTGGCTACGATGAAAGTTACAGTAGATAGATTTGTCGGCGGTGAGTTTGGTATTGGGTTACAGAGGATTCGGTCGTCAAATAAATTCTTCATGTTGGATCTGGTCGAGAATCTACTCGATCGGGAGGGTCCAATCGGTGAATGTTGTTTTCTTCGGTGGTGATCTATGACCGTCTTCTCTTTGCCGCTTGGTTGGCGGAGGTGCTGGTGCCTCTGCATTGTGGGCTTTGGCCGCATGCTTGGGTGCTTCCCTTTCGGCAGGTCGCCGTCTGGTCTCGCATCCCTTTCGAGCGATCTGATCATCTTCGACCTCAATCTCCCTCTGGATTCGATCGAACATTGAGCCTAGAGAGGGCAGAGGGTTGCGAATTAAGTCATTGTAGATGTGCAGATCAAATCGAAGGGCATTTTGGAATGCCAACATAATAGCCTCATCGTCGAGATATCGTCCGAAAAGGGCAGCATGCTCATTGCGGAATCTTTATGTGAAGTTGCGAAGACTCTCATTGGCTCCCATCCTCAGATGGTACAGAGAATCTAGTTTATTCTGTGGTTTGACATTGAGTTGATAGTATTGCATGAAGTGATTCGCAAATACTCCGAACTGGGTGATCGATCCAGCGTGAAGATTGTGATACCAGTCGAGAGAGGCCTCGTTGAGGCTTCCGGCGAAGGTTCGACAAAGCACATTATTCTTTTCCTCATGCGGCATTAAAGCCTACTTGAATGCTAGAATGTGGAGCGTTGGATCTCCCTTCAAGCAATTAAATTTTGGCAGCGTTGGAGTTCTCCAGCCCCTGGGAAAGGGCGCTTGAAATAGACTTCGGTGGAGAGGTCCCGCTGAAGAATATCCTTCTCTATGACCTAATCCCCGTCCTTGCTGTTGGACTAGGGGTAAGATCGAGAGGTCTTGATCTGTATCTTGAATTTTCGCCGGTTGCCTCGGTGATAAAGATCGATTTGGGTATCTCGATAAAGGGGAGGGGACGGAGAGAAACGGCCTCTTGACACGGTCGCTTTCGTCCGATGCTGAGGGGGTGGGTTTGCTTTGGCTTCTCTCTCGGTTCACATGACCGATCGCCTGGCTTATAGACTTCTGTTGCTCGGAGTGGATGAATCATCGAGGTAGATCGGCTCCTTCGTTGAGAGAAGGGATAGGAAGAATAACTCCAGTATCGGATGCTGCCTTCTTAATTGCATCCCTCTCAGTAGTGAGAGTGGCGTTCTGTTTCGCCAGCTGTAGCAATTGGAAGCCAAGCGCCATGATCTGATAAGTCAGTGGAGGATCTTTCGTTGGTGTGGGAGTAGTTTTACCAATGGACTGTCGAAGTGGCGGGGGAATCGACCGATCGATCGATCTCTTATTTTCCGAATAAGCTACTATCTCGGGATGAGTAAGAGGAAGTCCGAAGTTGAGTCACTGACTCATTAATCGAGTTTCTGAGCGAGGCTGGTTCTGTCGAGTGTTACTTCCCTCTGGGTGATCTTGATGTCTTGTCTTCACCATTTAGTGAAAGTGGAGGAAGCAACCAGATTGCCGAAGTCCGATCGGTTGTCTACTCAACCGAAGGGGCTGGAAACTAGATCGGTTGTCTGCTCAACTGTTCTGATATTGTCGTAGAGCGAAATGAGCTTCTCGAAGGATCCTACAGACGGTGCTAAACTATAGGGGATGATCTTCGTGCCGACCCAGAGACTCTGCTCAACCAGTCAATCGAGTCGAATCGAATGTCTGATCGAATGTATATGTAGTCTACAGGTTTGGAGGTCGATGTCTTCGAATTGAACTTCTAAATATCGAAAGATTGCTAACACGAGATGTGATCTCGAAGTTCAGCCGAAGCCTACATCTCCATACTATAAGGAGCAACCTGAATTCACTAACACTTTTCTCAAAGTGACCTCGACAGGCTGAGTGTCACTGATCTCTTCGAAAAGAAGATTGAAGGGTATGGGTGTCAGAGCTCTGGGATTTTTCGGAAGTCTGATTTAGGACTCAGATATTTGATCCTATTTCATTTGTTTGGCATGCTATTTATAGAGTTTTTTAGAAAGGAAACTGGGATAGAAGGCAATTTCTGCCACCTTTATCTGGGTTTCGGCAAGGGATCGGTGGGTCCCATTATTACCTTGTGGACCTCTAGGCAGGGTTGGTGGGTCCCATTGTCGCCTTGTGGACCCCCAGGCAGGACTGATGGGTCCTATTATCACCTTGTGGACCCCCAGGCAGGGCTGGTGGGTCCTATTAATGCCTTGTGGACCCCCAGGCAGGGTTGGTGGGTCCTATTGTCGCCTCGTAGACCCCCGGGCAGGGCTGGTGGGTCCCATCATGGGGCGTTTGGTAAAAATTGGCACCCATAGTAGTAAGACGGTTTATGTATCAGTGTCTGAATCACTGAACTTTGCACCTATTTGGTTCCTGTTCAACACGATCATCGTGCTTGGTCAGTTGATTGGAAAACTTCACCACATCCTCGACCTGCAAACAACTTATTCTTGGTGAACCGACTGTCATCACCATAGCTATAACCTAGTTCTAGGTTTATACAAAACTAGTCCACTAGGTCTTCCAAGCATAGATCCACCATGTGCCTCAGTGGCCTACTGTGTTCCCTAGGGTCCTTTATTATATATGAATTAACATACACCAAAGTAGTATTCTAATTAAAGCAATAACCAAAGTCATCTTTATTAATGTTAATACTGAAAATCCATGCTCAGAACATACAAGCTACAATAATCTTCCACTTGGCCTAGCGGGGAATAACAGTTTTAACTCCCATGACATATACGTGTTTCTCAAAAGTTTTGGTCGGTAATGTCTTTGTGAAAGGGTCCGCCATGTTATTTGCAGACACTAGCTGAGTCACTGCAACCTTCCCTTGCTTCTGCAAGTCCCGGATAATATAGTATTTTCAGCTCAATATGCTTACTCTTCTGGTGATATCTTGGCTCTTTAGATTGTGCTATTGCTCCACTATTATCGCAGTAAAGGATAATAGGATCTTAAACTCTGGTACATATCCTAAGTCCGTCAGGAACTTCTTAAGCTACACCCCTCCTTGGCTACTTTGCACGTCGCAATGTACTCAGCCTCTGTCATCGAATATGCGATGCATCCTTGCTTCACACTCCTTTAACTGACAGCTCCTCCTTCCAATAAAAATACAAACCCTGACGTCGATCTCCTGGATTTTGGATCTGCTACAAAGTCAGAATCTATGTATCAAATTGGCATCAGTTCTTGTAAAGAGTAAACTAATTCATAATCTCTCGTCCTATAGAGATACTTGAGTATATTTTTCATAGCAGTCCAGTGCCCTGGACCCAGATTTAATTGATACCTGCCCATTATGCATACTGTATAGCATATATCTGGTCTTGTGCACTGTATGACATACATCAGACTCCCTACAGCCGAAGCATAAGGTATCTTATGCATCTCTGCCTTCTCCTCAGGAGTCTTAACCCTGATCCTTAGATAATTTCATTCCATGTCTGAATGGAACTAATCCCTTCTTGAAGTTGTGCATACTGAATCTGACCTAGATAGTATCTATATAGGCTGACTGTGATAGCGAGAGAATCTTATTCTGACGATCTTGAGTTACCTTGATCCTTAGAATATAACTCACTTCACCCAGGTCTCTCATGTCAAATTGAGAGGACAACCACACCTTCACAATAGATAATGTTCTAACATCGTTTCCAATGAGCAGGATATCGTCTACATAAAGAACTAGAAAAACTAATATAGTTTTATCGCTCCTTTTATAAACACATGGTTCATCCACGTTTTGTTCAAATCCACAAGAGTGGATAGCCTGATCAAAACATATGTTCCAACTTCTGGATACTTGCTTTAGTATATAAATGGATCTTTGCAACTTGCATACTAGACTTTCCTGACCTTTTGCGATAAAGTCTGAATGCTGAGACATATAGATGTCTTCTTCCAAATCCCCGTTGAGAAATAACGTCTTGACGTCCATTTGCCAGATCTTCCAGTCATAATGGGCTACAATGGACAAGAGGATTGGGATAGACTTAAGCATAGCCATTGGCGAAAAGGTTTCATCATAGTCGATCCCTTCTCACTGGGTATAACCCTTAGCGACTAGTCTAGCTTTGTAAGTCTCAACGGTATTATTCGGATGTTTTTTTTCTTTTGTATACCCACTTATACCCAATATGTTTAATGTTGTGAGGCGGTGTTACAAGTGTCCAGACAGAGTTTTGGGACATCGATGTTAGTTCTGCCTCCATGGCTTTCTGCCATGCTGTATAGTCAGAGGATACATCGCTTCGTCGTAGTTCAAAGAATCATCCTCCTGAAACTCTGGATCCACCAAGAAGGTTTCTCCAATATATCTATTAGGAGCTCTTGTGGTCCTCCTACTGCGATGACCCTGCGGTGGTTTTATAGGAGTCAATTCGACAGTATCGTTAATCTTAGTGGTATCGGCTCTCACTATATTTTCTGTCTATGTACTGGCATCTGTACCAAGCAATTCTTTAAGAACTACTTTACTGGTGGGCTTATGGTTTATTAAATAATACTACTCCAAGAATACAGTGTTCATCGAGACGATAACCTTTATATCCTCAGGATCATAAAATAAACCACCCTTTGTCCCTTTTAGATACCCAACAAATAGCCATACCTTATCTTTGACTCTATTTTGTCTCGCTTGTCCTTCCGTACATGTACTGGACAACCCCAAATCCTAAAGTACTGCAGGCTTGGCTTTCGCTTCAACTATAACTCCCAATGCGTCAGGGGTATTGACTTTGATGGAACAAAGTTCATGGTATATGTTACCGTTTCTAGGGTATATCCTAAAAAACTAGGTGGCAATATTGTATAACTCATCATAGTCCAAACTATATCTAACAAAGTTTGGTTTCTCCTCTCAGACACGCTGTTTTGTTATGGTGTCCCTGGTGCAGTAACTGGGATACGATCCCATGCTCAAGCAGGTACCCAATAAATCCATCCGATAGTATTCGCATTCGATTGAAGAGACTTGATACTCTTACCCGTCTGCTTTTCTGCTTCAGCTCTGAACTCCTTGAACTTATCATGATTTAGACTTTTGCCACATTAGGTATTTATACCCAAACCTCGAGTGATCATCCATGAAGGTGATGAAATACTTGAAACCTCCTATAGGACGAACACTTATGGGCCTACATACATCAGTGTGTACTAACTCCAATACCTCCTGAGATCTGCTACCTTTGTCTCGGAAAGTTCTTTTGGTCATCTTGTCTTCCAGGTAAGACTCACACGTTGGTAGGTATTTTGAAACATCTGGACTCAAAAGTCCCACCGTAACCAACCTGTAAATCTTATCTGAGGCTATGTGTCCAAGCCTCAGCTGCCAAAGGAGTATTAGATTATTTGAGGGATTTTTTCTTTTAGATGAGTTAATCATACAGGTTTCAATTATATTATCCTGCTTATGAGTAGAGTTAATTATATAGAGACCATTCTGTGTTTTTTCCTTACAAACAAAGGAACCATTTAATTTAATTGACATACTAGAAGCATCAAATAAAACTAAAAAACCTTCATTATTCAATAAAAAAATAGAAATTAAATTTTGTCACAAGGATGGTACATAAAGTATGTCTCTAAGTAATAAACTTTTTTCATCAAAAAACTATAAGACATCTCTACTGCCACAGCCTCTGCCACGGCTTCGGTTCCCATACTCAGGATGATCTCCCAATCACCCAGTTTTCTTGTTTCTTTGAACCTCTGCAAATTATAACAAGCATGGTTAGTGGAACCAGAATCCACAATCCATGAGACTGGAGAACAACTAGATACTACAAGGGATTCCACTATATGGATTTGAGATATACCTGTCTCAGCCTTTTCAGGAGCCATACGATAGTCACCCTTTCAGTGTCTCTTCTTGCCGCATCAGAAATATTTTCTTTTGGGCTTCGATGGACCATTCTACTTAGGAACCTGCAACTGCATCTTGCCCACCTTCACGGGCTTCTTAGACTTTCTTTCCTGAAACTTACCTTTGTCCTTCAGAAAAGACTTACGCTCTACGTTCAGGGATTGGGTACCTGCCTTCATCCCATCCTCTATCACCTAGAGCACCGCTAGGAGCTCTGTGTTAGTTATCTCTAACCGGTTAAGGTTAAAGTTGGTAACGAAGCCCTCAAATGTTCCTGACAGAGACACAAGGAAAATATCGGTCTAGATCTTTGCATCCAAGATGACATTGAAGGAACCATATTTATTCATATAGCTAAACAATTTTAGCATATGATCCTGAACTAAAGTCCCCTCTGCCATCTTTATGGATACTAATTTCTTGATGGTCAGGTAATGAGTTACCCGACTACGACCCTCGAATATTTCCTTTAAATAGAGCATCATGTCTGAAGTGAAGGCCATATCTTTGACTTGTTTCTGAAGGACGATTTGCAAGGATGCTATAATGTAGCACATTCACATCTTATCAGCACCTAGCCAGTCTTTCCATTCCTTCAACTGGGCCTCAGTAGCACTTGGTGCCGGTATGGCCAGTTGAAGGGTACTTAGAGCAATCGAGTGGTTGCTAACCCTTAGGACGAGCATTAGGTTACGCATCTAGTCCCCATAGTTTGGTCCCGTAAGTTTGTTATCATTAAGAATGGAGGCAAGGTGGTCGAGCTTAGTTATATTTTCTGTAAATAATAGTTTAAAGCAAAAAATATAGTCTATTATAATCTATTTTATGGAATTTAAAAATAGATAGTGTTTACTCCAGTCGCTTTGTTTTCACCACCTCCAATGGAAACATTCAGGAATCATAATTCCCTAGGCTCAAGCACTGAGACTATCGGCCTTGAATTGGAGATAGTATTTTGGTAAGAGCATGAAACCGCTTCTACCAACGGGGTGTTTACGACCCAGTCTTCATCAGAATTACCCATGGCAAACTGAAGGACCTCCCAGTCTCCTTTTGACCAGCTTGATGTGACCTGCCATGCGCAGCAACGGCGGCTTCACACAAGCTTCCGGATGCTTCCCATAAACCTAGGTGGTGTCGGCAGAGGAGTTCATAGGCCCCCGCGGTGCCGGAAAAAAATTATCACCCACTGCTACCGCATCCTTCATGTCCCGAAGAAAACCACTAGGCGAACCAGCATGGAAAGAAACACAGCTCACACAATCGTAAAATTTAGAGCCTAGCCTAAGGTCAACATGAAAAGGACTCACTAGCATAATACCTCGTTCACAATTTGATGCCTGATGTCATAGTGGACCTCATCTCATTATAGGTTTTGATACTAGCCAAATAGGGACATCCGACAACCTCTGTCGGATCTCAACCTAACGGTGGCATAACCAAATCATGATGAGTTTATACTACCATCAAATGTCAATTAGAAATCGATATTATTTAGTGAAATCCTAACCTAACTTGGTTGCTAGGACCATGTTGGGAAAGGGCATCCCACTAGGTTTATCATACTTTTTATGGGGTCATTAGTCATCGCTAAATAAATCTAACACTGTGTCTATCTCGGTGCACAATACTCGGCTACCTAAACTACCACGAGGGCATTTACCAATTTTCCTTTTAGATAGCCACCGGATTCGTACATGTTAGAAACATATACAGACGCCGATGAATCCATAAGCTAAGTACTAATCCTAACCTGATCTAGAGACTAACTTATAAGCAAGACTAATAAACAAATTATCATCGGGGTTCTCTAAACACTAAGTAAAGAGCATAACAGAAAAAACATCCAAACTGAATCAAGTCCAGGGTCCTTCCTCTGAACTTGAATAGCACAAATAAGATATCCTATTCTTCTATTCTCCACGATCTTCCAACGGCGATCTTGATCATCGCTAATGTGCATGGCTTTGTCGGGTCCTTGCACTCCATGGTATCGCTTGCCCGAACAGTGGATATAGCTTCTTGGATCGCTCATCTCCTTCCTGTGACTGAAAAACTAACACTCTCCGAGTAAGTGCTCGTTCATATATAATTTCGCTTGAAAGAAAAAAAAAACAATCCTAGAAACATGGCTATGGAACCGAGAGTGGTCAACCTCCACCCCTGCCCATCTAGAGCCTTAAAATCTACAAGTATGATCTATGCCGAACCCCGACGAAAATATATACCATCATATAGTCACATGATGTTTTCACGAATTCATGCATGAAATATACACCAAAGCGTGCTCTGATATCAATTGTTGGAATTAAATCTTATTATCAGAGTCGCAGCAGAAGCAAAAGATAGATCCGAGGATCTCGTGGTGTATATTTCATTACAATCTATCTTTCAAATAATCTATATAAGTATCTATGATCTTAGCATATGTGCGGACACCATAGAGGCATACTACGATCTACGGAAAACATACATGCATCTAGTTAGGTGTTTAGAATCATCATACCTTATAGATATTTGATCCGAAGAAAATAGAATGATGATGAACTGTACATCAATCGTGAGGGAAGTTGTCAGATAGCACCGTATCCTTTGCGAACGAAGAAATCCTCGAAGTCCTATCTCTGAGTGCAAGGACTACGAGCAGCTAGAGGATTACGTTATGAAGACGATGGCGAGCCATGAGGTCTCCTCCTTCTCTTTCTCTCTTCTTCCTTCTCCTTCATTCCTCCTTCTTCTTCCTCTTTCTTTCTTGGTCGAAACCACAAAGAGGGAGAGAGGAGAGGGGGTCGGTTTTTCTAGAGATGGGAGAGCTTAGGGCCGGCCTCCTCTCTCCCTATTCCTCTTATAGGTCCGGCCCCCTAGTACTCTATGCATGCTAGGGTGAGCCCCTTAGAGATAGGGATGAGGGGGGGGGGGGGGCAGTTTTTAGGGTTTCCCCTTACCTCTCATGAAGGCTGGATGAAAACACCCTACGAAAAGGGGAATGATGTAAAAGAAATAGAGTGAGGTGCATTACTCAAAATCAAGTTTCTTCAGTGCCTATAAGCTCTTGGAATTATTTCGCTTATTTTAAGATCCATATTCAATATGTTCCGAGTCATATTTTAGTATTTACCAAAAAATCCCTATGGCTCTTAACACATGTTAATTAGGTTCTTAGGGTTTGGGCTTGTGCTCCATCACACTACTTCGCATCCAACGTATCCAATCAGGTCAGGAAACAATTCCTATATGCAATGACAGGGTAGAACCTTCAGAGTTCAGGATCTCTAGCTCCAATCGGATCCCTGATTAACTGTTCTAGTGACATACCAAAAGTTCCATTAATTAGCCCTAATCCGATTAACCCTCGTAGCCACCCAGAGTGCGACGCAAGTTGAACTCTAGTGTTCCTAAACTTATATTACTCCCTCGTAACCCTGTTCTCTACTATACTTTGATAATCCTTAGCCCCTCATATTACTAGTGCCATAATTCGACTCAGGCAGTGGGGAGTACCTTCAGACCCCGATCGATCATCTGACTAGGATTTGATGACTTGTCATCTATAAAACCACACACCTTCCAGTGCTATGCCTAGCATCCGGAATGTCATCAGTCATACTGAAAACCACCAGGCCTAGGTTAATTGTGTGGACATATTGACTCATCAAAATGCACCCATCCAACACTAGACATCGGATAACCTGTAGGATTGCATGCCACTCTAGTGCCAACCAGCTAACCCAACGTACTGTGGTATTGGATTAAGGTCCGCACACATTGGCATATCAAAGCACTACTCAACTAATTGGCTCAGTGTACATGGTTCCTCAGGGTTAAGGATATATTATCTATAGTAGTAAGATAATTTATGCACCAGTGTCTGAATCACTGAACTGTGCACCATCTTGGTTCCTATTCAATATGATCATGTTTGGTCAGGTAAAAGGGAATCCCACGATCATCATGCTTGGTCAGGTAAAAGGGAATCCCACATCCTCTACCTGCCAATAGCTTATTCTCGGTGAAACGACTGACATCACCAAAGCTGTGAACTAATTCTAGGTTTATACAGAACCGGTCCACTTGGTCTCCCAAGCATAGATCCACCATGCGCCTCGGTAGCCTACTATGTTCCCTAGGGTCCTTTATTATATATGAATTAACATACACCAAAGTAGTATTCTAATTAAAGCAATAACCAAAGTCATCTTTATTAATATTAATACAGAAAATCCCCGCTCAGGACACACGAGCTACAATAGTCCACATAATTAATCTAGGCCTAGTGGTTGTCAGTATGACTGATGATGTTCCAAATGCTCGGCATAGCACTGGAAAGTGTATGGCATTATGGATGACAAGTTATCAAATCCTAGTCAGATAATTGATCGGGTTCTGACAGTGTTCCCCACTACCCGAGTCGAATCATGGCACTAGTAATAGGAGGGACTAAAGATTATCAGAGTATAGTAGAGAAAAGGGTTACGAGGGAATAGTATAAGTTTAGGATCACTAGAGTTCAACTCGCGTCGAACTCTGGGTGGCTACGCGGGTTAATCGAATTAGGGCTGATTAGCAAAACTTCTGGCGTGTTACCAAAATAATTAATCAGGGATCCAGTTGGATGTAGAGATCCTGAATCCTGAAGGTTCCACCCTATCGTTGCAAAAATGAATTGTTCCCCGACCTAGTTGGACACGTTAGATGTGAGGTTGTATAATGGAGCGCAAGTCCGAAGACTAAGAATCTAATTCACATGTGTATTTGGTTAATACTAAAATATAACTTAAAAAATATTGAATATGTATCTAAAAATGAGCGAAATAATTCCAAGTGGTTATAGGCATTGACGGAACTCGATTCCGAATAGCACACCTCACTCTATCTCTCTTACAGTACTACCCCTTCATGAGGGGCATTTTTATCCAAGTCATCACAGAAGATATGGAAAGCCTTAAACCCCACCTCATCCCTATCCTTAGGGGGCTAGCCCTAGCTTGCATAAGCAAGTAGGGGGTCAGCCCTATAAGTAGATAAGGGAGGGGAGAGGCCGGCCCTAAGCCCTCTCTCTCCTTGGAAATCCGGCCCCCTCTCTTCTCTCCTTCTTTATGGTTTCGACCAAGGAAGAAAGAGGAAGAAGAAGGAGAAAGAAAGGAGAAGAAAGAAAAAAGAAAGAGAATAGAAGGTTTCAAAGTGTCATTATTTTCACTACGTGATCGTCTGTAGGCTCGTAGTCCTTGCACTAGAGATAGGACTTCGAGGATTCTCCCTTCGAAAAGGACAAGGTGCTTTCCGACAGGTTCCCTCTCAATTCACGTGTGGTTCATCATCGATAATTGTTCTTCTTGGATAATAGATCCGGAAGAAGGTATGTCAATTCTAAATACTTAACTCGATGCATGCATATAGATCTTTCGTAGATCGTAAGTATGCCTCTAGGGTGTCCACACATATGCTAGGTTTATAGATTTGCATGTAGATTATTTTATAGAATTAAATGTAATGAGACATACACCATAAGATCTTCGGATTTATCTTTTGCTTGTGCTACGACTCTGATAAAAGGATTTAATTCCAACAATTGGTATTAGAGCACACTTCGGTATATGTTTCATGCATGAATTTATGAAAACATCAGTGGCTATATGATTGCATATGTTTTCATCAGGGTTCAGCGTAGATCATGCATATGAATTGTGCTATGTATCGTTTTCTTGTAAGTGCCACGCTAAATAATAATATGTAATTGCATGCCTCCGGGGGTCGAACCCCGAGTTTATTTTATGCATTGATTATTATTATGTTTGTTAATGGTAAGGCTCTAGATAGGCGGGGGTGGAGGTTGACCACCCTCGGTTTCTTGGCCATGTTTCTAGGATTGTTTCTTTTTCTTTCTAGGGAAATTGTACACGAACGAGCACTTGCTCAGAACGTGTTTGTTTTTCGATCACAGGAAGAAGGAGATGAGCGATCCAAGATACTACATCAACTGTTCGGGCAACCGATACCATGGAGTGCAAGGACCCGACGAAAGCATGCATATTGGCGATGATCGAGATCGTCGTCAGGAGATTATACAGAATAAGAGAATATGATATCTTGGATATGCTATTCAGGTTCAGGGGTCGGACCGTAGACTTGATTCAGTTTAGGTGTTTTTCTGTTATGCTCTTTACTTTTTGTTTAGAGAACCCCAATGATAATTTGTTTATCAGTCTTGCTTGTGAGTTAGTCTCTAGATCAGGCTTAGGGTTAATACTTAGGTTATGGAATCATCAGTGTCTTCATACGTTTCTAACATGTGCGAAGCCGGTGGCTATCTAAAAGAAAAGGTGTTAACCGCCCTCGTGGTAGTTCAGGTAGCTGAGTGCTGTGCACCGAGATAGATGCAGTATTAGATTTTTTAGGAGATGACTAATAACCTCATAAAGAGTATGATAACCCTAGTGGGATACACTTTTCCCCACATGGTTCTAGCGACCAAGTTAGGTTAGGATTCTACTAAGTGATACTGTTCTTAGTTGACATTTAATATTAGTAAGAACTCATTACGATTTGGTTATGCCACCATTAGGTT
The DNA here is from genome assembly GCA_947650365.1 of Chamaelirium japonicum. Classification (NCBI taxonomy): domain Eukaryota; kingdom Viridiplantae; phylum Streptophyta; class Magnoliopsida; order Liliales; family Melanthiaceae; genus Chamaelirium; species Chamaelirium japonicum. Next base: position 3,918,939 of record OX393554.1, on the reverse strand, counting down.
GAGGTTCGACAGAGGTTGTCGGATATCCCTATTTGACCAGCATCGAAACCTATAATGAGATAAGGTCTACTATGACATTAAGCATCAAATTGTGAATAATTAATGCGTCATACTAGTGGGAGTCTTTTCCACGTTAATCTTAGACAAGGCTCCAAATCTTAGGATTGTAAGCAGACTAGTGGAGTATCAGGATCTTTGGAATCTATGTAATATAATTATTGTGAGAAAAGCGATAACTGAGTATTCAAGGTACAGACTATAATATTTTCCAAGAGTACTAATGCTTCATGGAAAGGTTTGTAATTCTAGTAGGATCACGATACACCAAGTTCTAGGTCTAGAAGGTCGTGACCTTTCTAGATATGCATAAAACCTTATAAAGAAGGGATGTGTAAGAGATTCCCTCCAAAGGGGAGCCCCTAGCCTCAACAATTAACTAACTAAGGGTCTGGGTGGGAGGTACACATGTAGTTCGATATTTCCACCGGGTGAGAGCTTGTTTTCTTCCATACTGGTTCGCTATATGGTTTTCTTCGGGACATGGAGGATGCTGGTACTAGTGGGTGATGACTTTTACCTATACCGTGGGGGCCTATGAACTCCCATGCCGATGCTACCTAGATTTGTGGAAAATATCTAGAAGCTTATGTGAAGCCGTCGTTGCTACACATGGTGGGTCATATAAAGCTGGCCAAAAGGAGACTGAGAGGTCTTTCAGTTTACCATGGGTAATTCTGATGAAGACTGAGTCATAAAAGCCCCATTGGTAGAAGCGGTTGCATACTCCCACTAGGATGCTATACCATTATTTACAAAAAATATATTTTTAAATTCTATAAAATAGATCATAGTAGACCCAAATTTTAGATTTGTACCATTGTTTATAGAAAATATGACCAAGATCGACCCTTTTGCCTTCATCCTTAATGACAACAAACTAACGAGACCAAACTATAAGGACTGGAAGTAAAACCTGATGCTCGTCCTAAGGGTTGGCAAGCACACGATTGTCCTATGTACCCCTCAACCGGCCATGCTTGGACCAAGTGCTACTGACGTCCAAATAAAGGAATGGAAAGACTGGCTAGAAGCTGATAAGATATGTAAGTGCTACATTGTGGCATCCTTGCAAACCATCCTTTAGAAGTAAGTCGAAGACATGGCCTTTCCTTCAGACATGATGCTCTATTTTAAAGAAATGTTCGAGGGTCGTAGTCGGGTGAATCATTATTTGACCATCAAAAAATTAGTGTCCATAAAGATGGTTAAGGAATTATAGTTCGGGATCATATGCTAAAACTGTTTGGTTATATGAATGAACTTGGTTCCTTCAATGTCATATTGGATACACAGATCCAGACCGATATTTTCCTTGCATCTCTGTCAGGAACGTTTGAAGGCTTTATTACCAACTTCAACCTTAACCGATAGCTCCTAGTGACGCTCCAGGCAGCAGAGGATGGGATAAAGGCAGATGCCCAATCCCTGAACGTAGAGTGGAAGTCTTCTCTGAAAACCAAAAGCATATTTTGGAAATGAAAGTCCAAGAAGCCCAAAAAGATGGGCCAGATGCAGTTGCAGGTTCCTAAACATGATGGTCCGGTGAAGCCGAAAGTAAAATGCTTTTGATGTGGCAATAAGGGACACTAGAAGGGTGACTGCCGCGCGGATCTTAAGAAGGATGAGACAGGTATATCTCAAATCTACATAGTGAAATCCCTTGTTGCATCTAGTTGTTCTCCAGTCTTATGGATTATGGATTCTGGTTCCATTAACCATACTTGCAATAATTTGTAGGGGTTCAAGTAGACAAGAAAATTAAGTGATGGAAAGATCATCCTGAGTATGGGAACCGAGGCCATGGCAGAGGCTGTGGCAGTTGGAGATATCGTCCTACAGTTATTTGATAGAGGAAGTTTATTACTTAGAGACACGTTTTATGTACCGTTCTTACGATGAAACTTAATTTATATTTTCTTATTGAATAATAAAGGTTTTTCAGTTTTATTTGATGCTTCTGGTGTGTCAATTAAATTGAATGGTTCATTTATTTGTAATGGAAAGACACAGAATGGTCTCTATGTAATTTACTCCACTCATATGCAGGATAAAGTAACTGAAGCCTATATGATTAAATCATATAAAATGAAAAATCCCTCAAATAACCCAATACTTCTTTGACATCTAAAACTTGGACACACAGCCTCAGAAAGGGTTCACAGGTTGGTTAAGGCTGGACTTTTGAGTTCAGATATTTCAGAAATCCTACCGATGTATGAATCTTGCCTGGAAGGCAAAATAACAAAAAGAACTTTCCAAGCCAAAGGATGCAGATCTCAGGAGGTATTGGAATTAGTATATACTGATGTATGTGGGCCCATAAGTATTTATGCTATAAGAGGCTTCGAGTATTTTATCACCTTCACGGATGATCACTCGAGGTTTGGGTACATATACCTAATGCATCAAAAGTTTGAATCTTTTAATAAGTTCAGGGAGTTCATAGCTAAAACAGAAAAGCAGATAGGTAAGAGTATTAAGTCCTTTTGATCGGATTAAGATGGTGAATACCTATCGAATGAATTTATTGGGTACTTACATGAACATAGGATCATATCTCAATTGACTGCACTATGGACAGACTGTACCAGGGACACTACAACAAAACGACGTGTCTAAAAGGAGAAACCAAACTTTGTTAGATATGGTTCGGACTATGATAAGTTATACATCATTGCCATCCAGTTTTTGGGAATATGAACTAGAGTCGGCATCTTACACCTTGAACCTTTTTCAATCAAAGCCAGTACCCCAACTTCTTGGGAGCTGTGGTTAAAGCGAAAGCCAAGCCTACAACATTTTAGGATTTGGGCTTGTTCAACACATATGCGGAAGGACAAACATGATAAGATGGAGTTAAAGACTAAGATATATCTATTCGTGGGGTATCCAAAAGGGACAAAGGGTGGTCTGTTTTATGATCCTGGGAATAGAAAGGTTATCGTTTCGACGAACGCCGTATTCCTAGGGCAGGATTATTTAATGGACTATAAGCCTACCGGACATTAAAGTAATTTTTTTTAAAAAGTTAAATAAATAAATAAAAGCTGACAAATAGAAATTACAAAGCAAGAGAGATGAACCCACGGTTAGTCAGCCAACATGGCCACTACCTATGAGGTCTACTCCCTAAAGAGATACTAATCTAACACTAGCCAAAAAAAAAATACAAAGAAATAGCCTAGCTAACACAACAAACCAACCAACCGCTTACCAAAATAGCTAGCCAAGGAAGAAAGTACCTCCACTCCTCCCAAAAAAAAAAGTAAAAGCCAACCCGGTCTTGATACACTCAATAGCTAAATGACAGCCAGTAGAAGGGCCCACCTCCAGCTGAGAGGATGAGGAACAAGAAGGGCGTGGGTCCTCCACCAAAAGAGAAGCTTAAAAGTGAGGAGCTAGAAGGGCTTGGGCCCTCCGCCATCTCCAAATAGCTGAGGGTTCAGGAAGACTGTTGAGCACCCATTTGGTACGAATTATCCCTTCTTTATCATGTATATAGCATCACTTTGCTACGTAAAACTTTCATAATACACATAAACTACATAAGTTTCTTTGCACCATGATATAATAGACTTTCATGTGAACCCAGCGACATATTGGTTCGCTCTCATACATTACATGCATGAAAGATACAGAGCCCGATAGTCCAAATTATCCTTTTATCAATAATCACGTTTGAACCTGACAAGCGTTATTTTATGTGTGTTTTTAAGGAAATTAGCCCGGTTCTCAATGCAGTCAGCTCAAGGGCATCATGACTAAGAAGTAGATATTCTCACGACCCTCTGATGGAGGTTATATAGCTCGTTTGGAGGCCTTTATGAAGAATAACGATGGAAAACGGATAATTATGATGATTCGGATGAGAAAAGACTTCAATAAGCTGATGCAATGCTTGATTCAAACTAGAGAATGTGGGGGAAAATCTTCGTGCCGACCCGAAGACCTCGCCGCACCAGTCAATCGAAGTCGAGTTGAAGTCGAAGATCGTTGTTCGATCTGTTGATTGAAGTTGAGGTTCTCAGTATGCCAACAGAGAGATGCAATTAGAGAGAGTGTTGACACGAGATGTGATCTCAGAGTTCAGCCGAAGCCTACGTCTCCGTGCTATAGGGAGCAACCCGAATTCAGTAACTCTTTTCTCGAAGTGATCTCGACAAGCCGAGTATCACTGAAGTCTCTTCGATCTTTTCAAAATCAAGAAGAAGATCGAGAAGAGGTGAAGGATGGGAAGTTAGAAAAATTCCAGAGCTCTGGATTTCTAAAAATCAGATCTCAAAACTGAACTTCGGATCTATTTATATTTGAAAGGTCAGCTATTTATAGAGGAATTTTGGGGTAAATGGCAGTTTCTACTGTCGTATCTGGGGATCCTCCAGGCAGGGCTGGTGGGTCCTATTGCTGTCCTCGTGGGTCCACCAGGCAGGGCCGGTGGGTCTCACGGTAGTCCTCGTGGGCCCACCAGGAAGGGCCGGTGGGTCCCGCAGTTGTCTTCGTGGGCCCACCAGGCAGGGCCGGTGGGTCCCGCGGTTGGTAGGCTTCTGCCAAAATTTGCACCCACAGTTACCCCCTACAAGTTAGCTAAGAGGCCACCTTGGCTGGCTTAGATTTGGTGCAAAAAATAGTAACTCCCTGTCGCAAAAACACGAAGAAGCTTGCCAAGTGTTAGCGTAAAAAAGGACTGATCGGTCAATTTTGACCGATCGGTCAAAGTTGACCGATCGGTCGATTTCAACCGGTCGAGAACAAGGTGATCGGTCAAAAAACCTGATTTTTTGACCGATCCAGTACAAAATCGACCGATCGGTTGATTTTGACCGATCAGTCAAGTTTGACCGATCGGTTAAAATCAACCGATCGAGGTTGGAGTGATCGATCAAAAAACCCGGTTTTTTGACCGATCCAGTACAAAATCGACCGATCGTTTGATTTTGACCGATCTATTAAAATCAACCGGTCGAGGTTGGAGTGATCGGTCAAAAAACCCGGTTTTTTAACTGATCCAGTACAAAATCGACCGATCGGTTGATTTTGACCGATCAGTCAAGTTTGACCGATCGGTTAAAATCAACCGGTCGAGGTTAGAGTGATCGGTCAAAAAGCATGGTTTTTTGACCGATCTAGTACAAAATCGACCGTTCGGTTGAATTTGACCGATTCGTCAATTTTGACCGATCGGTTAAATTTAACCGGTCAAGGTAGAAGGGATCGGGCAAAAAGCCAAGTTTTTTGCCAGATCCAAAAGAAAATCGACCGATCAGTTGAATTTGACCGATCAGTTAAGTTTGACCGATCGGTTAAATTCAACCGGTCAAGGTTGAAGGGATCGGGCAAAAAGCCAAGTTTTTTGCCAGATCCAGTAGAAAATCGACCGATCGGTTGAATTTGACCGATCAGTCAAGTTTGACCGATTGGTTAAATTCAACCGGTCAAGGATGAAGGGATCAGGCAAAAAGCCAAGTTTTTAGCCAGATCCAGTAGAAAATCGACCGATCGGTTAAATTTGACCGATCAGTCAAGTTTGACCGATCGGTTAAATTCAACCGGTCAAGGTTGAAGGGATCGGGCAAAAAGCCAAGTTTTTTGCCAGATCCAGTAGAAAATCGACCGATCGGTTGAATTTGACCGATCAGTCAAGTTTTACCGATCGGTTAAATTCAACCGGTCAAGGTTGAAGGGATCGGGCAAAATGCCAAGTTTTTTGCCAGATCCAGTAGAAAATCAACCGATCGGTTGAACTTGGCCGATCAGTCAAGTTTGACCGATCGGTTAAATTCAACCGGTCAAGGTTGAAGGGATCGGGCAAAAAGCTAAATTTTTTGCCATATCCAGTAGAAAATCGACTGATCGGTTGAACTTGGCCGATCAGTCAAGTTTGACCGATCGGTTAAATTCAACGAGTCAAGGTTGAAGGGATCGGGCAAAAAGCTAAGTTTTTTGCCCAATCCAGTAGAAAATCGACCGATCGGTTGAATTTGATCGATCAGTCAAGTTTGACCGATCGATTAAATTCAACCGGTCAAGGTGATTGGGCAAAAGAGCCTGTTTTTTGCCCGATCCTTTGGTAAATTACCCGATCGTCTGCCTGTCGATGGGGTAAAGTCTTCAAACGGCAATTTGAAGTAGAATCTTCAGCTTGAACCGGTGGTCCATCTGGACCGGTGAGTCTCCTGAAATGGTGGTTCGGTTGGATCGGCGGTTCGCCTGGACCGGTTGTCCAAAATGGTTCGATGCTTCGTCTGGTCCAACGGTTCGCCTGATTCTGTGCTTGCTACGGATTGATGCCACATGTTTTTTCAAAAACACGGGATTTGATTTAGTGAAGACATGTGTCTTCTCGATCTGCGCGCCTATTTCCTCCGGGTATATAAACCTTTTTGGCTCTCATTTTCACCCCACGCTTTCTGAATTTTTCAAACTCCAGAATCTTCGCTCTCAATCTCTCTGTTCTCTGCTTTATCCCGATCGATCGAAATGGCCTCATCCGGTAGCGTAAAGAAGACGAGTGTGGTCCCCTCGAAGAGGAAGGGGAAGGAGATTGCTGAAGTCTCATCCGCACCGAAGGGCCGTGGCAAGGGCAAGGCAGTGCTTGTCGAGCTTGGTCAGTTAGGCAAAAGGCATACTAGAGTTGGATTTGCTTCTGCACCATCCCGGCCAGAGCACATTCCCAAGGCAAGCTTTGTTCTGGGTTCTTTGATGTCACTGACGGAGGAGCCTGCATATGTGTACAATACTGGTGGCAAGCTTACCGATGTGAAAAGGGCTAAGTGGCAGAAGCTGCTGGCCCACTTCACGGAGGGGAAGAATCAGCCATCTCTTCCTGGAGTTCTGTCTACTTTTGGCATCGATAAGCGGACGATCTTCGTGAACGTCGCCAGCATGGAACAGGTAATGGGGATAGTGATCACACTAGGCCAGTTGAATTGTGGACTGCGCCTTCCACTTCCGCCCTTCGCCGCTAGGCTTCTCAACACGTCAGGCCTTTGCCCGGGACAGATTACCGGGAACGCATGGAGGATTATCTACGCTTTCTATTGCGTAGAATCCAACTTTCAGGATGAGCTTAGGGAGTGCTACTCCAGCATCCCTGATGGTGAGGAGGCCCGGATCGAGCTGGGTTACTTTTTCTATCACTACAGATGGGCTTCGAGGAAAGACAGCCCGTTTTTCAACTTGACAGGTATCTCTGCCTTGCGCCCGATCATCAATATTGTCCCCTCTGATAAGCTCTACACCGATTGGCCGCTTTCGATTGCCGGTGCCTGGACCCCGCTCTCAGTGCCCGAGACCCCCCGCAATGGTGTGAACAAGGAGATAAAGATATACTACACAGGAGGTGCCTTAGCTTGGCCTTCGGAGCGGATTGGTGCCATCGACAATTTGTTCCTGGAGTTGACGTGCGGTACTAGATCCTGGAAGCAGTTTTCGAACTGCCCGGTCAGGTATGGCAATGCTAATCTCCTTCATCGACTACAAGTCCGGTACGAAGACAATGAAGTCTTGTACTCCGATTACGAGGAGGATCCTTAATCGGGCAAGATTGTCAGAAGAATCAGGACTGAGAAGAAGGCGTATGGTGCGAGGCATCGATTGCCCACCACCGAAGAGAAGCTGGTGACAAGCCGCCAGGGCCAGGCGAAGAAAAGGAAAGTCTTAGTAGAGGAGAAGAAGGAGAACGAAGAAGAAGAGAAGGAGAAAGAAGAAGAAAAAGAAGAGGGAGAGAAGGGAGGAGAAGATGAAGGCGACGACGATGATGATACAGATGATAAAGATGGAAACGATGAAGGCGATGGTGAAGATGATGGAGATAGCGGTGACGGTGGTGATGGGGGTAGTGAGGAAATTCCTCCTACCCCTACTGGAGGTGATGGTGAAGGATATGGGGGTGGTGAGGAAGAAATTCCTCCCACCCCCACTGGAGGTGGCGAACAAACAGGGGGTGGTGAGGAAGAAATTCCTCCCACCCCCACTGGTGGTGAAGATGGGGGCGAAGAGGATTCACAACCCATCCCCATCGACGAGGCTAAGGCCCGTCGCATGGAGGAGGTAATGGATGCTGAGGGGGATGGCCGGAGGGTGCAGCCCCTTTACCACTTTGAAGAATTGAAGAAGCGCCCAGTGCGCCTGAAGATCAAGTTCTCGGGGAGTGGTGGGGTTGGTAGCAACCCCACGCCCCTCGACCAAATACCTCCAGATGTTCTCCGTCTTGAAGGTGCTACAACGAGCGGGGGTCTGGAGGTTGAGCAATCTCCACCCCCGTCGCATTCTTTGGCTGAAAAAATGGCAGCCATTGTGGCCACACTCGAGCAAGATGAAGGGGAGATCTCACCTCCTCGAGGTGTTCCCTCTCCCGCACATATGGAGAGAGGAAGCCGCATGGATGATGGGACTCCCCAACCTCAGCCGGAGCCAACCCCCGCCAAGGAGAAATCGACCCCCAAGGGTAAGAGCTCTGACCGCGGGAAGGGGAAAGTATCTCAAGTCGATGCCGCATGTATCCTCTCTAACTTCTTCTTGATTGCATTGTCTTTGATGTTTGAAAAATTCTAACTCTTTGTGCTTTCACATATTGATTAGCAGAGACTCCTGCTGGCACGGCTCTGCTGATGAAGGACTTGGGTGAGGTTGATATCAACCACCCAACTCCCGTGATCCGGAAGCTCTGCAACCTTCCGGATGCTACTATCGAAGAGGCCTACAACAGGCTTGAAGTAGTGGTAAGTGTATCAGCTCGATTTGACTTGACTTTTAAACTGAATCTTCATAAATATTTCTAACACTTCTTGTTTGTTTGCAGAACTCAGCTGTTCTGAAGTTTGCAACGAAGCTCTTCAAGAAGGTCGGAGAGCGGGGGGCTTCAGCTGAAGTCTCTCGATTGACGGTTGAACTTGAAGCAGCTAACGAGGAGAAGGACAAGCTGAGGGAACTTCTGTCTTCGAAGAAGGAGGCATTAAAGGCCAAAATCGAGGCTCTCCACCAGGAGAAGACTGAGAGCAAGAAATGGCTTAATTATTATGAGGAAAGGGGACACGAGCTCGAATCTTTGAAGAATCGTTTCTTCAAGATGGAGACTCTAGCCCACGACCGATCAGTGGAGCTTCAAGAGTTGAAGAGTACACTTGACGGCAGGGAAGCTGCTCTTGCCGCTAGAGAAGCTGCTCTTGCTGCTAAGGAGGCTGCTTCTACTACCAAAGAGGAGGCCCTTGCAAAGGAGTTGGAGCATACTCAAGCTGAATGTGAGAGCTTCAGGGCGACAGCAGAGAAGGCAGTGGAGGCACTAAGGGTCCATGCTAGCAGCGTCCGATCTTCTAAGGCTTCTGCATCGAGCAAAGCTCGTGGTGGATCCGAAGGAGATAAGTCGCGCGCTCAAAGTGTGGCCAAGCCTTGATGTATTCTATCTTCTTTTTTGTTGTTGTATCTGTAAGCCCTTGACATGTAAAAAGCTCACTCCTGTACTTAGCAAATTTTTGATAAATAAATATCTTTTTGGTGTTGGAAGCTGCATGTTTCTTGTGTTGAATATCTTTGAATATTGTGTTCTGGCTGGCATTGAAATGTTTGAATATACATACACTTGAATGTAAGGGGTCGAGTCGCAACTCGATTACCCAAACTTGTTAAGTAACTTTGAAAATTGAAGGTTGTGTTATAATCACAACTTGAAATCGTTAACATTTGTATGTAAGGGGTTGAGTCGCAACTCAAACACCCAAACTTGTTAGACGATATTAAAATTGAAAGTCATTTAGCATTTGTAAGTAAGGGGTAGTGTCGCAACACCAACTCCCAAACATGTTAAATGACTTAGTGACTTGAAGGTTGTGTTGTAGCACAACCCGAAACCGTTTTACATTTGCCTGTAAGGGGTTGAGTCGTAACTCAAGCACCCAAACTTGTTAAACGACCTGGTAATTTGAATGCAGATAACTTTGAACTTGAATGTAGATAACTTGAAACTGCTTCAGAACTTGAATTGAAAAATGGAACACTTGAACATTTGAACATTTGAAAGAGATCTTTATTCAATACAAAGATTACATCAAGAATAGAACATTTTGAGATGTCTAGCATTCCAAGCTCGTGGTAGTCTATCTCCTTCTGGTGAAATCAGTCGATATGATCCTTTGCCTCCTACAGATTCGACAATGTATGGACCTTCCCAATTGGGAGCTAGTTTCCCACTACTGTGCTCTTTTGTGTTGTAAAAAACTGCTCTGAGGACCAGACTGCCAATTGGGAACTGTCTTTTGTAGATCTTCTGATCGTAGGCTTGTTTGATCTTCTGTTGATACTTGGCAATACGAAGGATTGCTTGATTTCGTAGTTCTTCAGAGAAATCCAGATCGTTGGCTCATAGTTCTTCATTGATCCCTTCTTCAACTGCTCTGGTCTTCAAAGTACTTGATATGTTCTCTGTTGGGAGCACTGCTTCTGACCCATAGGTTAGGCGAAAGGGTGAGAACCCAGTTGATCTTCTTGGAGTCATTCGATAGCCCCACAAAACTTCTGGTAGGACTTGCTCCCACAATCCTTTCTTGTCATTGAGTTTCTTCTTGAGTATACCCAAAATAGCTCTGTTTGAGGATTCAGCTTGACCATTGCATTGAGGGTACCTTGGAGTTGAGTAGAAAAGCTTGATCCCGTTGTTCAGATAGAACTCCCGGAACTTGTCGGAGTCGAATTGGGCTCTATTGTCAGCAACTAGAGCTTGTGGTGTGCCAAACCTTGAGAAGATACTATGCCTGATGAACTTGATGACTTCATCGTCAGTCTCTCGGAAGAGTGGCACTGCCTTGACCCATTTGGTGAAGTAATTCGTGGCTAGCAGCAGATACTTCTTCTTGCTTGGAGTTGGGGGGAAATGACCTAAGAAGTCCAACCCCCATTGATGGAATAGCCATGGGCTTGATAGTTGATGGAGTTCATCTGCAGGGAGATGGATAGCTCGAGCATGTCGTTGGCATGGCTCACACCTTTGAACCACTTGGTGAGCGTCTCTTGCCATTGTTGGCCAGTAGTAACCTTGCAACTTTGTCTTGGCTTCAAGAGATCTTTCACCTGAATGGTTCCCACAGGATCCTGAATGGATGTTGTTTATAATCTCCTTCGCTTGCAAAGGACCAATACACTTGAGTAACATCCCGTTGTGAGATTTTAAGTATAGATCTTCTCCTTGGAGGTTATAGTATGGGAGCTTTCTTTGAAGTCTTCGGGCTTGATTTGGATCTTCGGGCATTTTGCCATGTTTGAAGAAGTCAAAGATTGGCTGTCTCCAATCATCGAGCTCATTCGATGTGGTAATTTGTTCTTCACCCCCAGATTTATCTGTAATGACGATGATCTGTTGTTTGGCTGTGGTCTTTGGCACTTCTTGATAATCGATTTGTATCCATCTTCCTCCAAGTGAATCTCCAAGAACTGAGGCAGCATTGGCTAAGGCATCTGCTTCTCGATTCTCTGCCCTTGGGATTTGAATGAACTCAATGTTAGAAAAGCGTCGTTGAAGATGTCGCACTAGAGCCAAGTAGTTTTGCATTCTTTCTTCCCTCGCCATGTACTCCCCGTTGATCTATCTTATGATGAGCTGGGAGTCGCTGTAGGCAATAAGTTGATCCACCCCCAGGGATTCAGCCATTTCGAGCCCGGAGATGAGTGCTTCGTATTCGACTTCGTTGTTGGTGGCATTGAATCCAAGGAGAGTGGCTTTCTGAAGATAATCAAGTTCGGGGGATATCAAGACTATCTCAGTTCCCGAACCGATCGCACTTGAAGCTCCATCGGTATAAAGCTTCCATGGAGTTGGTGTTGTAGTCGGAGTCTCAAGGCTGAGATCAATTTTTGTAGCCGAATTGAATGGAGGTTCAGCTTCATCTTCAAGGCGCATATCAACATCTTCCTCCCAAGTTATGGGGTCTTCAACTGGAAAGTCAGCTAGAAAATCAGCGATTGCTTGCCCCTTGATTGAAATGCGAGATTTGAATTGGATCCCTAGAGCATTCATCTCGATTACCCATTTGGTCATTCGACCAGCTCGACCTGCTTTGTCAATGATATCTTTGAGTGGGTGTTCTGAGATGACTGTGATCTGATGGGAAACAAAATAAGGTTGAAGATAACGCGATGCAGTGAGCAAGGCCAGTATGACCTTCTCCGTCTTTGAGTAGCGGGTCTCAGCAGGAAGGAGTGTATGGCTGATGTAGGAGACCGGGTGCTCGATGCCTTCTCGTTTGCTGACTAGGACCGCGCTGATTGCTTGATCGGTAACAGCGAGATAGAGTCATAGATCTTCTTTTGGAAGTGGAGCTGTCAGGATAGGAGCTTGCACCAGATATCTCTTAACTTCTTGAAAGGCTTGTTCACAAGTTGAACTCCATCCGGAGGTATCCGCCTTTCGTAGTTTGTCGAAGAGCGGTTTGCACTTATCGGAAGACTTTGAGATGAATCGATTGAGGACTACTAATCTTCCGGTGAGGCGTTGCACTTCCTTCCGATTTGTAGGCGATGACATGTCGAGGATGGCTCAAATTTGGTCCGGGTTGGCTTCGATGCCCCTCCTGGTCACAAGATGACCCAAGAATTTGCCCGATTGAACTCCGAAAGCACACTTAGCTGGATTGAGCTTCATGCGGTATTTTCAGAGGATTTGAATGGTTTTAGTTAGATCGGATAGATGGCTACCTCGATTGGAGTTTTTGGTGAGGAGATCATCGACATAGACTTCAACGTTGCGCCCGATTTGATCTTCAAACATCTTGGTGACTAGCCGTTGATAAGTAGACCCGGTATTTTTGAGGCCGAAAGGCATCGCGTTATAGCAGTAGACACCTCGGCTGGTCATAAAGCATGTCTTCTCTTGATCATCAGAATGAAGTGAAATTTGATTGTACCCAGAGTATCCATCCATGAAAGACAATAGCTCATGGCCAGTAGTGGCATCGACGAGTCTATCTATCCTTGGCATGGGGAATGGATCTTTGGGACAAGCCTTATTGAGGTTGGTGAAGTCGATGCACACTCTACCCTTCCCGTTCTTCTTCGGGACAGCAACTATGTTGGAGATCCAAGTAGGATACTCTACTTCACGTATGAAGCCTGCTGCGAGTAACTTACTGATCTCCTCTTGAACTGCAACTTGTAGTTCTGGTCGAATTGTGCATGGCTTTTGCTTGACAGGCTTCATGTCTTCTTTGATTGCGAGTCGATGGCACGCATCCTCTGGGTTGATCCCAGGCATGTCTTCGAAGCACCAGGCGAAGATGTCGATATTGGACTGAAGAAAGGATACCATGTCTCGCGCTTCTGCGTCGCTGAGACCGGTACCGATGAACGTTTGTTGTGGGAGATCTCCGCTGCCGATATTGATTGGAATGATTTCTTCGATTGACGGTGAAGCCTCCCATTCGATTGGTGGGGGTTCGAACAGTGGGATCTCCTTTGATTGCTATTTCGAAGAGGGACCAGCTTCATCTCGGGGTCGCTTTGGAGGAGCAATGTTGATCTTGCGATCTGTCTTCGCCGCAGCCACTTCGTAAGATCGCCCGGCTTGTTGATCGCCTCGAATGCAAACAATGCCTTCTCCTGTTGCAAACTTGAGGAGTTGATGGTAAGAAGAGGAGATGGCATTGATCTGGTGGAGGAATGGTCGCCCAAGAATGGTGTTGTAACTGGACGTTCCTTCGACGATCGCAAACCTCACCGAGACTCGAGTCTCTTGGCTGAGGTCCAGGGTGAATCTTGATTCGCCCACCGTTATGCTTTGCTCGCCGTTGAAGCCCATGATGACTGTTGGGACGACGTCGAGGCTTGAGTATTTATGACCCAGATGCTTGAAGCAATCTGAGAACATTATGTCGATGGAGCTTCTGGTGTCGATGAGGATTCGGTTGACAGTGCTTCCGTCTATGAGGAGCTTCAAGACCAGGGGGTCTCGATGTAGAGTATGAACTCCTTGAAGATCAGTGTCTTTGAAGACGATAGAAGGCCAAGCCAAGCCTTTGATGGGCTTCTCGATCCAAGTGTCTTCTTTGTTCGCCGCAGAGCGAATGTGGAAGATGCGTCGAATTTGACGATCGACTTCTTTCCCCGTCAGTGCTTGATTATGCAATGAGCCATGAATGCCAAAGACGTTGGCGTTCACGGTGATAGGTGATCGGTTAGAAGAAATCTGATGGACCCAACAAGCTTCTTTCCCCTTGGCGGAGGTTCGGCGTTGATCTTGTCCGCATTTGACAAATTCTTGCAGGTGGCCTTCACGAAGCAGATCGTCGAGATGGTATCTCAGTCAATAGCATCGATCAGTAGAATGGCCGTGACTTCTATGAAAGTCACAGTAGACCGTTTTGTCTGCAGTGACCTTGGTGTCAGGCTGCAAAGGATTGGGCCTTCGAAGGAATTCCTCGTGTTGAATGCGATCGAGGATTTGTTCGATCGGTAGATTCCACTCGGTGAAAGTGGTCTTCTTTGGAGGGGATCGGCGTTTATCATTCCTCGATCGCTTGTTGGCAGGGGGGTCCGTTGCCTCAGCGTTGTGAGCTTTGGCAGCGTACTTAGGGGCTTCCCTCTCAGCTGGCCTTCGCTTCGTCTCTCGCCCCTTTCGAGCAACTTGATCATCCTCAACCTCAATTTCCCGTTGGATTCGATCAAACATTGAACCCAGGAAAGGAGGAGGATTTCGAATGAAGTCGTTGTAGATGTGAAGGTCGAAGCGGAGTGCATTCTGGAAAGCTAACATGATAGCTTTATCATCCAGATGCCTCCCAGAGAGGGCGGCGTGCTCGTTGCGGAATCTCCTTGTGAATCTGCGGAGACTCTCATCGGTGCCCATCCTTAGCCGATAGAGGGAGTCGAGCTTCTTCTTCGGCTTCAAATTAAGTTGATAATGCTGCACGAAGTGAGTGTTAGAATTGGTGAGGTCTACAGCTCGTAAAAACCTATAGTTTAGCTATGTATGGTTGATAGTATAGGATTGCATATTGGTATGTACTTTAGTACGTGTTCTGATTACAGAGCAGAGAGCCATGGCTACATGGTAATCCACTTGAGTGGGAGACTCAAAGGACTTGTCCCATGTAACCTAAATACGTTCGCAGCTCTGATTAGGGTTGGTCGCCCTATCAGGATAAGCTGTTGGGATGACAGAGCGTGGGTGTCTCCACCATGGTCATTACCAGGCATAGTGTTTGTGGCCGAACGGAACCAACACAGTGCACAGATCGATGAGCAGACACCGGTGCACTAAACCGTGTTTCTGCATAGGGTAAAATGGTCCTAAACCTTGAGGAACCATGTCTGGTGGACTAGCCAGTTGTGTGGTGCTTTGGCACACCAATGTGTGAGGATCCGGATGCTGTGATCCAAAACCACGGTGTACTGGGTTACCCGGCTGGCGTTGCATCAGCATGTCACTCCTGCAGGCTATCCATACCCCTAATGGGAGGTGCATTCCTTGGTCTGACCTACGTCGTATTAAACCCTGGCCAGGTGGTCATCAGTTGGACTGATGACAGATTCAGTTGCTCGAAAGAGTAATCAGAGGTACGATATATGTGGTCAACCTGGAAGGAACAGAGTCATATGAGCACTCGAGTCTGACGGTATTCTCCACCGCTCAAGTTGCATCATGGCACCAAGTAGAGGGACAGCGAGTTTACCATACTAAGCGGAGAGTAGGGTTATAAGGGAAAACATAGTAAGTCCGGAGGAATTGGAGTGCAGCCCGCGTCGCACTCTGGGTGGCTACGTAGGTTAACTCGGACTCAGAGGATCGATGGTACACTCGGGTAGTGTGTCGATCGAGTCTAAGTTGGAAGCCATGAACCCTGGTCCCTGAAGGTTCCACCTTATCGATATTATGTACGGTTCTTATACCATCTCCTCGAAACATATAACGTAGTTAGAGGAAGTGAGAAGTCCAAGCCTACGCTCTATGAGTGCTTCGCACTAGTGCACGGTAGATGCGTAGCTACGTGTGTGCACTAAGGAGAAACCCTAGGTTAGTACAGAGACGCATGTAGCAATTCCTTGTCATAAGTGGACTTTGCCACATGGGTGCGATGCACCGGGACATGTTGCGAGTTGACTAGTTGACTTCACTAGGGGCACCTTACGGGAACCTTAGAGAATAGTGAAATCACTGGTGCACTTCACTTATGTGTGCCTTGCAAAGTCTCGTATACGAGGAACGGCCAACTAGTGACATAAGGGCGTTTTGGTCATATCATGCGTCACTATGTACTAAGGGGGCCGACCTAAGTGTTGAGAGACTGGTCAAGGCCGTCCCTATTGGTTTTAGGAGGTTGTTGCCTCCGATGCTAGGGCCGGTCATGAGGCACAAAAAACGGGCTAGTTTTGACCGTTTTCAAATACAAGGAAAAGATAGAGATAAAAGAAGAGATATATAAGGAAAGGTTTGAATCAGTCAATCCTATCCACACTAGGCTTATCCATAAGCCTAGGGCCGGCCCTATATAAGGGATAGGAGAGAGGGGGAACGAAATTAAGAGGCCATGCAAGCCCAAGGGCCGGCCCAAGCCATGGGGAAACCCTAGCCGCCCCCTCTCATCTCTTCGCATCTCCTCTCTCGTCTCTCTCTCCCTCGCTTGCGTCATTGGATAACGAATTGTCTTCCTCGCATGGTGTTTCATAGAAGGAGAAGGCTCATCGTATGGAGGTACTCAGAGATCCATCGACGATGTGCTGTGCATCGTGTGAGATCGGGTGAACAAGAAGGCATCTCCCGTAACCTTTTGCTGTCCAGAATCTGCACAGAAAATCAATGTTTTTTCTGTGATTCCGAAAGCTATAGAAGTCCAAACGAGGTGAAACTTGTTGGAAACGTTGCGTCTCGAAGTTGTCTACCTGCAGTCCAAATTTTAGCCCAATCCGAGTTCGAAACAGAAAGTTATGGCTGTCGCACCGAAGCTATGTTGAGCAGATCCGAGCCCGTCTCCATCGACAAAGAAGAAACTTTTCGCGGTGAACGAACCCGCACACAGGTATGATCTCTAACATGTAGATCTAACATAGATAGAACATGCATACATGCTAGATTGTTTATTCATGTTAGATCGTCGTTAGGGGTTCGCGTAGTTGCCATGCTAGATTCATACACGCATGTGTAGATCGTTTCGATGATAATTTTGATATGTAACGCACACCGCTCACGGTCTTCGGACCTACACGTTGCTTCCGCTGCGGCCCTCTGATATGGATTTATTTCCAACAATTGGTATCAGATCCATGCTAGTGGTGTGCGTTTCATGTTTTTCATGAAACCGTCATGTACGTGCATGAATAGTATGTGCCGCCATCGTGGTTCTACGAGTAGATCATGCATAGTATATATTATATGTTCTATGAATGTTCTTGCAGGGCGCCGCTTCTAAAATTAATCTGGATATGTGAATGCTTGCTACCGGGGGTCGGACCCCGAGTTAGCGAATATTGTCTGGATATTTTTTCTTCTATATGTGGATAGGTTTTAGAGCCATAGTCGGGCAAGTGGTGGAAGTTGACCACTCTTGATTCCCAGGCTTGTTATTAGGCTTGTTTTCCTTTTCTTTCTAGGAAATTGTGTACGAGCGATCACTTGCCTGAAGCGTACTAGAGCTTTTTCGGTTATAGATTGAAGAGAAGGACTTGCCGTGGAGATCCACCACCGGGAGGACGAGCGGAACCTTGGAGGACGATGGCGATCCGGCGAAGCGTACACGATGACGTCAAAGGGCGAAAGCGTCAGGAGATCGTATACAGAGGCTTGCACCGGATGAGGAACCTTGCGAAGGAGACAGAGAGCCTACGTTGTGCCAGTCAGGTTCAGGGGTCGGACCCTGAACTTGATTCAGTTGTGTGCTTGTTTTTTTCAGTAGTTCTTTATATTTCTGTAGAGAACCCCGATGCGATAATTTGTTTATCTGTATTAGAGGGATGCCCTTTCCCCTCGGGTTCTAGCGACCTTATTAGGATAGGATTCCACTAGTGACGCCTATTATTTAATTGACCCTTGATGATAGCAAGAATTCCTCACATTTGGTTATGCCACCATTAGGTCAACACCCGATTAGTCGGGTGTGCCTATTTGGCCAGCATCGAAGCCTAGAATGAGTTGGAATTCTACTATGATATCATTCGTCAAATTTATAAGCGAGGCGTCATGGTAGTGGAAGACCTTTCCTGTCAGTCTGACCTTAGGCTAGGCTCCAGAGCATTAGCATGATAGATAGGTTTGCAAAGCATCGATGTTCTTGGGATATGTAATGTGACCCTTGAGTGGAGAAATCCACTCGAGGCAGGGACTATGATATTCCGAGATCGATTAATGCTTCGCGAAAGGCTTGAAATGCTAGTGGGAGCACGGTGTGACCAGGGTCTAGTGTATAGGTTGTCATGACCTTAATGTACACTCATACTTGCATTAAATAACCCTCAACTATAATAAGGGATGTGTAAGAGGACTCGTCGAGATCCTCTGGCCTCCACAACCAACTGCTCTGTGTCTGGGTAGAAGGGCGTAGCTCGACACCCCCTAGGGTGAGGGTTATATTTTTCCATGCCAGATAACTTAGCGGTCTCCTTCAGGATATGGCAGTTACGGGGCCAGGAGAGAAGGGCTTTTTTCCCACCCTAGTGGGGGCCGCATGAACTCCCGTGCCGTAATTGCTTAGGCTTGTGGGTAAGCATCCGAAGTGGACGTGAGGTATTCGTTGCGAAGACAATGGTGATCACGTGGTACTGGCCAAAAGATAACCATGGTCCATCAAAGCCCTTAGTTGGCATATTTGGATAGGGTCAAAGAAAGGCCTGTGTAAGTGGATTGACGCTGCATGATGCCCCCTAGGGCAGGTGTAGTCGATTCCGAGATCTTACATACATGGTTAATTAATCCATAGAGGTGTCTTCGCTGTGAGGGTAGCGCTGACATTTGGATATAATTAGCTTATTTTAAAAATCTATAAAATAAGTTATTTTGCATTCATTTTCATTCAACCATATAGTTCCCCTATCCGCTATCCCATAAGAGAACCAGTTATCGGGTCTCTAACTACGTAAAGCGAAAGCACTTTCTTTAGCTTATACATAGGGTAGTAAACGTACATTGGCATGTAATCTAAATATCCCTGTACTAGACCTAACGGGTCCAGATATCTCTAGGGCACTAACTAGGGCATATGACGACTAGCGAGAGTATAAGGAGATATGCAAGTGCTATGTTATAGCAGACTTGCGGACAACTCTTTAGAAGCGAGTCAGAAATATGCCGGGTCTTCTCTAATAAAGTTTTATTTGCATTTGATATCTGCTAGGCGAAGTCGGTAGACTCATCACTTATCCACCAAGATACTTGTCGGTACCGAGATGTCAGTGGGTATGCTTGTTCGGGAACACATCTTCGAGTTCCAGATCGAACTAGATTCCAAAGACACGGTGCCATATGACGAGGTGGTGGAAGACGTCTATCTTGCATCCTTGTATGGAACCTTCGAAGGCGTTGTTAGAGACTTTAGCTTTAACAAGCTAGAGATGACAAATGTAGAACTTCTAAGGAGATTTCCAAGAGATAAAGGATAGGATCAAGATTAAAGGCAATGCCTTTAGTGCTTAACCTAGGTCTTCTTTAGAAGAACCTAAGGGAGTAACTTATTAGAGATTGAAAACTATTATAGTGCAGAAACTGGTGTGGACTCCTAAGTCTGGTAACACTAAGGACGGAAGTGTTTCTGTTTTGGCGAGTATAGGGGGTATTTGAAGATTAAGTATGGCCTCAGGATGTTAGGAGTTGAGTCGCTATCTAGTAGCAGTTCTTATGCTTCTTGGAATGTAGACTTCTGGTCTACAGAGATTAAAGGAAAGCAGAAGGCTACTTTATAGTAAAGTAATCCTAACATAGGTACTGATGCCATAAGCCGCTGTGGAAGCTGTTAGATATGATTATCTTAGTTTTTCCGAAACACGGATTTTATTTTTTAGAGATGCAGTTCTGTTTCCTCCTTAGTAAATGAAGTTTTTTAGTTTTAGACAGCACCGTAGGTGTGTATCTTAAACTAAATAGATAGTTTCATTACTAGAGGAATAGATCAGAATAATCTTTTTGTATTTAATCTTAATCAGAAATAGATTTCATGACAGCTGCAGCGTCTAATTTAAATTCATCTAAATCCTTCGGAGAAGCTATCTTATTTGTGACCCCTCTGATTTAGATATTCTGCCTCAAATAAATTCAG
The DNA here is from genome assembly GCA_947650365.1 of Chamaelirium japonicum. Lineage (NCBI taxonomy): Eukaryota > Viridiplantae > Streptophyta > Magnoliopsida > Liliales > Melanthiaceae > Chamaelirium > Chamaelirium japonicum. The sequence goes on along the minus strand of OX393554.1, from coordinate 3,898,657 downwards.
AGGTAAAAGAAGGCCGAGTTTCTGTTCACAGATTCATCGGAGATCTATCTAGCCTATGAGTGTAATCTGGAAGGTAGAATAACTAAAAGGGCCATGAAGGTATGGGAGTTAGTTAATTTTGACGTCTATGGTTTCAAGAGCGTCCAGACGATAGGAGTCTCTTCGATTTACTCGAAGGAACGAGACTCTATCGGATGGGTTCCATAGAATCCTGAAGGAGCATGGGATTATCTCCCAGTTAAATACTCCAAGGATGACACGTCAGAATGAAGTCTCCGAGAGAAGGAATCAGACTCTGTTTGACATGGTCCGTAGTATGATGAATATTGCCAAGTGTACTACCCACCTTTTGGTGGGGTTGTACCTTAAAACAGTAGCTTATATCTGTAACTATCTCTCATCTAGATCAGTGCCTCAGACCTATAGAGAGCTATGGTCTAAGCAAAAGCTGACACTATAGTGTCTCGAGATATAGGATTGTCCTGCACTTGTGCAAAAGGACAAGAGGGATGAGATGGAGATGTAGTTCTAGGTATATCTGTTTGTAGGTTACCCTTAGGACGCATAAGGTGGACTGTTTTATGATCTTGAGGTTAGGAAGGTAATCGTTTCTACGAATATCATCTACCTAGACCAGGATTATATTATAGACCATAAGTTTACCGGTAAGGTAGTTCTGGGTGAACTACTGGGTACTGGTAGAGAGTGTGCAACTGAAAACGTAGTGGGAGTAGACGATACAAGAAACTAGTATACCAGACACTGTAGAAATAATTCACTTTTGTACCACCACCACCTCGTCGTTGTGGGACCATCAGAGCTCCTGAAAGATACTATGGAGAAACTTCGATAGTTAATCCAGAGTTTCAGGAGGATGATCCCTAAAGCTATGAAGAAGTAGTGGGAGCTTTCTTTGTACCACCACCACCTCGTCGTTGTGGGACCATCAGAGCTCCTGAAAGATACTATGGAAAAACTTCGATAGTTAATCCAGAGTTTCAGGAGGATGACCCCTAGAGCTATGAAGAAGTAGTGGGAGCTTCCGACAGCTCTGACTGACAAAAGACCATGGAGGCAAACTTGCATCAATGTCCCTTGGAACAGTCTTGACACTTATAGCACTATCACCCTTCTGGGTGTAGGAGGTGTATAAGAAGAGCACCCGGTTAAGACTTAAGTAGCTAGATTAGTTACCAAAGGAGAAGGGATTGACTATGTCAAAACCATCTCATTGGTAGCTATGCATAAGTCTATAACGGATCCTCTTAATCCATCGCAGCCCATTATAGTTGGGAGATCTGGTAGATGGATGTCAAGATAGTTATTCCCTAACGGGAATTTGGAAAGGACATGTGGATGATGTAGCCCCAGGCTTTGTGTCAGTAGGTTAGAAAGATATGGAATGCAAGTTGCAAAGGTCCATTTATGGACTGATACAAGCATCCAAGTTGGAATATCTATTTTGATCAAGGGAATCCGCTTACACGGATTTGATCAGAATGATGATAAACCAAGTGGGTACAAGAAAGGTGAAATAGCTACAAGGGTATATTTCGTACTTTACGTTAACGATATTCTACTGATTGAAAATGACGTAAGAATATTGTTTACGGTAAAGGTTTATAGTCATCACAATTCGATATGAAAGACCCTAGTGAGGCGAGTTATGTTCTGGGAATCAAGGTAACTCGAGATTACCAGAGCAAGGTTCTCTTGCTGTCACAGGCTACGCATGAAGATAAGATTCTAGCCAGATTCGTTTTACGAGGCTAGATATTTATTGCGCAGCAGGAATGATGGGTCGGTTTCAGTCGAACTCGGGTCCAGATCTCTAGACCGATGTGAAGGGTATACTCAGAAGTCCTCATCTAGTAAGGATTGTGAGTTAGCTTGCACTTCACAGGTTAAGGATTGAGTTAGCTTGCACTTCACAGGTCCTGATATCGATTGGACACACAGGATCTGACTTTGGTGTCAGATGTGTGTTCCAGAGAATCGATTTCAGGGATTATTTTAATCTTGAGATTAGAAGCGGTAGTTGGTAGAGTGTGAAGCAAGTGCATCACAGACTCCACCACAAAGGCTTAGCACGTTGTTACGTGTGAGGTAGTATATCAGGTGGTAATGCTTAGGAAGTTCTTAGAGAACTTGGGACGCGTACCAGAGGCTCAGTTATCTGTTGTTGCAACAGAAGAGCAGTAAGCAAGGTCCAAGGAGACTAGGCACCGCCGTAAGGGAAAACTCATCAAGTACAAACTCCACTTGATCTGACAGTTATAGGAGGAAATGCAAGTAGCGGTACTGAGATGGAATCTACAGACAATGTTGCCAATTCCTTTAGGGAATTCCTGCAAAGGCTTTTGGGCAGCATGTAGAAGCTACAGAGCTCAACACCGTTATTCCTCGTTAGACCTAGTGGGAGATTGTTAGAATTGGTGAGGTCTACAGCTCGTAAAAACATATAATTTAGCTATGTATGGTTGATAGTATAGGATTGCATATTGGTACGTACTTTAGTACGTGTTCTGATTACAGAACAGAGAGCCATGGCTATATGGTAATCCACTTGAGTGGGAGACTCAAAGGACTGGTCCCATGTAACCTAAATACGTTCGCAGCTCTGATTAGGGTTGGTCGCCCTATCAGGATAAGCTTTTGGGATGACAGAGCGTGGGTGTTGTGGGTACAAATTTTGGCAAGAAGTCTGCAAGCAGCGGGACCCACCGGCCCTGCCCGGTAGGCCCACGAAGACTACAGTGGGACCCACCGGCCCTGCCTGGTGGGCCCACAAAGACTACAGCGGGACCCACCGGCCCTGCCTGGTGGGCCCACGAAGACTACAGCGGGACCCACCGGCCCTGCCTGGTGGGCCCACGAAGACTATCGCGGGACCCACCGGCCCTGCCTGGTGGGCCCAATAGCCTGTGGAATCCCCCAGGAGACGGTAGCGGGGCCCACCAGCTTTACATGGAGGATCCCCAGATGCTGCAGCAGAAACCGCCATTTACCACCAGAGAATCCTATAAATAGCAGAGCCTTCGAATGTAAATGGATCCCAAAATTTCTGATTTCCACTCTGAGATCTGATTTTCAGAATCCAGAGCTCTGGAATTTCACAGCTTCCCATCTTCCACCTCTCTTTGATCTTCTTCTTGTCCTCGAAGAGATTAGAGAGACTTCAGTGACACTCGGCCTGTCGAGGTCACTTTGATCAAAGTGTTAGTGAATTCGGGTTGCTCCCTATAGCACGGAGATGTAGGCTTCGGCTGAACTCCGAGATCACATCTATTGTGTCAACTCTCTGATTGCATCTCTCTCTATTTGCATATCAAAAGCAACGACTTCAATCAATAGATCGAGCAACGATCTCTTCAATTCGAAACTTCAATTGACTGGTAAGGTGAGGTCTTCGGGTCGGCACGAAGATTTTCCCCCACAGGTATCTCCACCACGGTCATTACCAGGCACAATGTCTGTGGCCGAACGGAACCAACACAGTGCACAGATCGGTGAGCAGACACCGGTGCACTAAACCATGTTTCTGCTTAGGGTAAAACGATCCAAAATCCTGAGGAACCATGTCTGGTGGACTAACCAATTGTGTGGTGCTTTGGCGCACCAATGTGTGAGGATCAGGATGCAGTGATCCAAAACCACGGTGTACTGGGTTACCCGACTGGCGTTGCATCAGCATTCACTCCTGCAGGCTATCCATACCCCTAACGGGAGGTGCGTTCCTTGGTCTGACCTACGTCGTATTAAACCCTGGCCAGGTGGTCATCAGTTGGACTGCTGACGGATTCGGTTGATCGGAAGAGTAATCGGAGGTACGATGTATGTGGTCAACCTGGAAGGAACAGAGTCATATGAGCACTCGAGTCTGACGGTATTCTCCACCGCTCAAGTTGCATCATGGAACCAAGTAGAGGGACAACGAGTTTACCATACTAAGTGGAGAGCAGGGTTATGAGGGAGAACATAGTAAGTCCGGGGGAATTGGAGTGCAGCCTGCGTCGCACTCTGGGTGGCTACGCAGGTTAACTCGGACTCAGAGGATCGATGGTACACTCGGGTAGTGTGTCGATCGAGTCTAAGCATGAAGCCATGAACCCTGGTCCCTGAAGGTTCCACCTTATCGACATTATGTACGGTTCTTATACCATCTCCTCGAAACATATAACGTAGTTAGAGGAAGAGAGAAGTCCAAGCTTACGCTCCGTGAGTGCTTCGCACTAGTGCACGGTAGATGCGTAGCAACGTGTGTGCACTAAGGGGAAACCCTAAGTTAGTACAGAGACGCATGTAGCAATTCCTTGTCATAAGTGGACTTTGCCACATGGGCGCGATGCACCGGGACATGTTGCGAGTTGACTAGTTGACTTCACTAGGGGTACCCTACGGGAACCTCAGAGAATAGTGAAATCACTGGTGCACTTCACTTATGTGTGCCTTGCAAAGTCTCGTACACGAGGAACGGCCAACTAGTGACATAAGGGCGTTTTGGTCATACCATGCGTCACTATGTACTAAGGGGGCCGACCCTAAGTGTTGAGAGACTGGTCAAGGCCAGCCCTATTGGTTTTAGGAGGTTGTTGCCTCCGATGCTAGGGCCGGTCATGAGGCACAGAAAACGGGCTAGTTTTGAACCGTTTTCAAATACAAGGAAAAGATAGAGATAAAAGAAGAGATATATAGGGAAAGGTTTGAATCAATCAATCCTATTCGCACTAGGCTTATCCATAAGCCTAGGGCCGGCCCTATATAAGGGATAGGAGAGAGGGGGGACAAAATTAAGAGGCCATGCAAGCCCTAGGGCCGGCCCAAGCCATGGGGAAACTCTAGCCGCCCCCTCTCATCTCTTCACATCTCCTCTCTTATCTCTCTCTCCCTCGCTTGCGCCATTGGATGGCGAATCGTCTTCCTCGCGTGGTGTTTCGTAGAAGGAGAAGGCTCGTCGTATGGAGGCACTTAGAGATCCATCGACGAGGTGCCGTGCATCGTGTGAGATCGGGTGAACAAGAAGGCATCTCCCGTAACCTTTTGCTGTCCAGAATCTGCACAGAAAATCAATGTTGTTTCTGTGATTCCGGAAGCTACAGAAGTTCAAACGAGGTGAAACTTGTTGTAAAGGTTGTGTATCGAAGTTGGCTACCTGCAGTCCAAATTTCAGCCCAATCTGAGTTCGGAACAGAAAGTTATGGCCGTTGCACCGAAGCTATATCGAGCAGATCCGAGCACGTCTCCATCGACAAAGAAGAAACTTTTCGCGGTGAAAGAACCCGCACGCAGGTATGATCTCTAACATGTAGATCTAACATAGATAGAACATGCATACATGCTAGATTGTTCATTCACGTTAGATCGTCGTTAGGGGTTCGCGTAGTTGCCATGCTAGATTCATACACGCATGTGTAGATCGTTTCGATGATAATTTTGATATGTAACGCACATCGCTCACGGTCTTCGGACCTACACCTTGCTTCCGCTGCGGCCCTCTGATATGGATTTATTTCCAACAGTGAGTGGCCAGAACATCGAACCGGGTGATAGATCCCGCTCGAAGGTTATGGTACCAATCGGGAGATGGCTCGTCGAGGCTCCCAGCAAAGGTGCGGCAGAGCACGTTGTTCTCTTCGTCATGCGGCGTCAAGGCTTGTTTGAAAGCAAGTATATAGAGAGTTGGATCTCCTTTGACGCAATTGAATTTGGGGAGAGTGGGTGTTCTCCATCCCCTTGGAAATGCTGACTCGAATAAGCTCCGATGGAGAGGTCCGGCGGAGGAGTACCCGTCCCTACGACCATGCCCTCGACTTGGATGGAGATTGAGAGGCAAGATCGAGAGGTCTTGTTCAGCAGGTTGGAGTCGGTGACGAAGGTCCGATCCGAGCCCACGTTGAAGTGGAACGGATGGAGAGGCTCTACTCTTCGAGGGCGCACCTTTTATTTGATGTCTTCTCGATACGTCGGGCTTTGAAGGGGCTCTTCTGTCGTAGTTGCGACCAGAAGAGGATTGGGAAGACTCATCGTCGAGGCGATCCCAAACGCTCTGTTTCCACGGGGCAGCTGAGGGAGTTGAGTCGCAACAAATCCTCTCGAGGGCATCAGTGCCCCTTGACCTCCGTTGCTCGGAGTGGAGGGATTGTCGTGGCGGATCGACCCTCTCGTTAGTCGAGGGGATAGGAAGAGCAATTCCAGCATCGGAGGCTTCCTTCTTGAGAGCATCCCTCTCAGCAGTGAGGGCGACGTTCTGCTTTGCCAATTAAAGCAGTTGAAAGTCGACCGCCGAGATTTGATAAGTCGATGGATTCTCAGCAGGAGCAGGGGCAGTCTGCCCAATTGATTGATGAGGAGGAGGGTGATCGGTCGATCGACTGATCTCCCGCTTCCTGAATGAACCCCCATATCGGGGACAGTAAGGGGCTATCCGAAATTGAGCCTTTGACTCATTGAACGAGTCTCAGGACAAGATTGACGAGTGTTACTTCCTTCAGGTTGACCCTGATGCTTCATCCTCGCCATTTAGAGAGCGAAGGGTGCAACGAGAGTGCCCGTGTCCTTAGCAGTTGTCTGCTCAACCGAAGGGGCTAGGAAGTTTGATTGTAGAGCGTACTTGGCTTCTCGTTCGATCCCACAGATGGCGCCAAACTATGGGGGAAAATCTTCGTGCTGACCCGAAGACCTCGCCGCACCAGTCAATCGAAGTCGAGTTGAAGTCGAAGATCGTTGTTCGATCTGTTGATTGAAGTTGAGGTTCTCAGTATGCCAACAGAGAGATGCAATTAGAGAGAGTGTTGACACGAGATGTGATCTCGGAGTTCAGCCGAAGCCTACGTCTCCGTGCTATAGGGAGCAACCCAAATTCACTAACTCTTTTCTCGAAGTGATCTCGACAGGCCGAGTATCACTGAAGCCTCTTCGATCTTTTCAAAATCAAGAAGAAGATCGAGAAGAGGTGAAGGATGGGAAGTTATAAAAATTCCAGAGCTCTGGATTTCTGAAAATCAGATCTCAGAGTTGAACTTCAGATCTATTTACATTTGAAGGGTCAGCTATTTATAGAGGAATTTTGGGGTAAATGGCAGTTTCTGCTGTCGTATCTGGGGATCCTCCAGGCAGGGCTGGTGGGTCCTACTGCTGTCCTCGTGGGTCCACCAGGCAGGGCCGGTGGGTCTCACGGTAGTCCTTGTGGGCCCACCAGGAAGGGCCGGTGGGTCCCGCAGTTGTCTTCGTGGGCCCACCAGGCAGGGCCGGTGGGTCCCGCGGTTGGTAGGCTTCTGCCAAAATTTGCACCCACAGAGAAGGACTACACGCATGTATATGGAATGATGTAAGTCGATGAGCTTAGATGGTTCAAATGGTGAAACCTCTGGATAACCACCTTTCTCTTCCTCCTAAACTGATACCATCCGATCCACCCTTACCCATCTAAATCACCACATCCACAACCATCCATGCACAACCAAAGCTGATCATAGCCGTCCATTCCCTAACCGACCCTTAAGATTCCCTCACCTTCAATTCTGAAACCCATGAGAAACCCATGCATGTCACCCTTCTCTCTCCCGTTTGTCTCTTTCCTTCTTATTTCCCATCAGGAGTCCAAATCACGGCCGTCCCTTCCATGCTAAATGTATGCATGCATACAAAAATCCTGAGAACTCCATGTATGTAAGCTCTGCCCTCTTTTTGCCACATTCCATCACAGCTATCTCTTAAAACCCCATCCTATCCGTCCCTTGAACCCAAAGGCATGCAACCCGACCTGAGTACACCCCAACCATCCCTTACAGCCCATGCATGTAGACCCACGACACTGTTGGAAAATCTAATCGTTCTATACTAGCAAACGTAGGACTTAATGAAATCCTTAATATTAAAAATTGATTAGCAAATGTTATTTTCGCAAGCAAAGACAAATCACAAAATTCTTTTAGAAATGGTTTGCCAAGGCAGAGCGGGTTCTATGGAACCGTCATTCACCTTGCCGAACTTTTCTAAGAGAAAAATATAAAATCCTAAATCTTATTTATTGCTATTTAGGTTTTGTATTAGATGCAAGTCGTTTTAATAGATTTAATGAGAGCAAAGAAATAGAGTTAGAAACTCTGGCCTGTGGTCGAAGCACGCTAGGCGCTGTCCCAAGAAACTTATTGCCCCCCTCGTGCGGGTCTCGTGGCAATGGTTCTCTGAGAAACGACGACCCCGGTCAGACGACCTCCTTCTCGTCGGCACGACTTCAAGAAGGCTTTGCGAACCTCGTGAACTTTTAGGAACCCAGCGACTCGACGACGATCTTCTCGAAGCAGGGAGGCAGCAACGCAGCAAAGCTTTCATTCAAGAGAGGGAGTCTTCTCGGAGCAAGGGGGCAGCACCACATCACAAGCTTTAGAGAATGGGAGAGAGAGAGGCAGAAAGTAATTCTGATTTTTGGAGTATATATTCTCTATGGCTGCACTGGGCCTTATATAGGCTTTGGGTAGTTAATAGAGGGCTGAAAGAGGGGAGCGATTCATGGGCTACGATTAAGCCCATTAACCCCACACGTTACAACTCGTAGAGAGCTTGTCGGTAATGGCTAGCATGCAGCGCTTCTCGTGTAACGGCTAGTGTCCCAAATAGAAAATAGTAAATGGTGGAGGACTTAAAAAGCGAAAACAAAAATAGGGCAGGTATGGACCAGCCCATTTTGGAGGTGCTATCGTGTCCAGGTCTGCGGGCGCACACACACGCGCCGCCCAGCCCATACCCAAGCCCAAGCTCGGCCTGTCTCGGCTCGGCACGGCAAAGCACGCACGCGTGTGCGTGTGTGAGCTAGTGGAGCCCCTCCTCTAGTGTGATGATTAGTGGGGGAAGTGGGCAATCCCTTTTAACTTGGTAGAGGATTTCTCCCCTTACCGATATGGGACTAAACCCCTTTGGTTTTGTGTGGTTTTCAAACACACACCCAACAATCCCCCACATATGTTTAAAACCACTAAATATTAAATAATTAATAAAAATTCAAAATGTAAAGTAAAAGGACTTTGTTGGATTCCTTATACTACACAGTAGGTGTAGGTACCATCCGGTTTGAACCTCCACTTATTACAGTTGTATATATCCGTGAGGACTTGGTGGACTACGCCTTGAACTAGCCTCATTTATCGGGTTTCTACAAGTAGTACACGTAGTACAGTTTTCGATGGTTCTAAGCGGGTTGCGCTATTAATGGCCTTGCACAGATATTTTTTCTTGTATGTTTCTAGGGATCAACCCTGGTCCTAGAGTTGCGGCCTCACAACGACATACATATAGGTAAGTCCTAATAGGGGTGTGAGCAAGGTGACACCCCGCCTCATGGGTCTTGGACTTATTAAGAGTTTTAAACTCATCCTACCCCTTGCTTTTAATAGTCACTGACATCATAGGGATGGGAGCATTATTCAGTGCTCCTCATTTTCAATCACTACTACAGTTTGTTTCTACCCATTGAACCTCCGTGAGGTTGGGTTCCCACTGCGGTGATTTTTCTTATGGGCTTAATCCCATCCCCCTCGATGATTCTAAGACCATTGTCCTAGAGAGGCCCTTAGTTAGATGATCCGCCAAATTCTTTTCGGATCTAACAAAGTCTAGGGCAATTATTTGATTTTTTATCTTATATCTGAGAGATCTGTCTCACTTTAAGATATCGATTTATTTTTACATCAGCATTTTCTTGATTACATTTATCAATAACTGATCGACAATCACAATGGATAGATATATCCAGTAAAGGCTTTTCTATCAATGGGATCTTATATAGGAGATCTCAAAGCCATTCTGCTTCTGTGCTAGTGGTATCTAGCGCTATCATTTCTGATTCCATGGTACTCCTAGCTATAACGGTCTGTTTGGTGGATTTCCAAGATATGGCTCCACCTCCTAGTAGGAATACATACCCGGTTGTGGACTTAATATCTATTGAGTCACTAATCCAGTTAGCATCAGAGTATCCCTCTAATACAGCTGGATATCCACTATAGTGGAGACCATATGATATAGTTCCCTTAAGGTATCTAAAAACTCTTTCTAACACGTTCCAATGGGACTTATTCGGGTTAGACATATAACGACTAAGTCTATTTATCGCGTAAGCGATATCAGGTCGAATATAGTTTGCTAGAAAACCTAGCGATCCTATGATTTAAGCATACTCGCTCTGTAGTTTAGGAAGTCCAGTGTTCTTTGTTAGATGGGTATTTGGATCATATGGTGTAGATACCGGTTGGCAATCGAGGTCGTAGAATTTCCTAAGAATTTTCTTGACATAGTGGGATTGGGATAGCACTAAACCATTGTTCTTCCTAATGATCTTAGTGTTCAAAATAACGTCAGCTTGTCCTAGATCTTTCATGTCAAAGTTTTGAGACAAAAAGTGTTTGATATCATTTATGATTTGTATGTTTGAACCGAATATTAGGATATCGTCAATATACAAATATAAGATGACAACATTGTTACCATCTACTTTATGGTATACACATTCATCCGTTGTATTGATATCAAATCCATAGGATAAGATAACTTCATCGAATTTCATGTGCCATTGTTTTGGGGCTTGTTTAAGTCCATAGAGGGATCGAATTAACATACACACCTTTCCCTCTTATCCAGGTGCAGTAAGTCCCTCGGGTTAGTCCATGTATATTTCCTTATTAAGGTCGCCATTTAAAAAAGCAGTCTTAACATCCATTTGATGTATGACTAGCTTATAGATTAAAGATAAGGCGATGAGGATCCTAATCGTGGTTATCCTTGCGACAGGTGAGTAGACATCAAAGTAGTCTACCCCAGGTTTTTGGGTAAATCCCTTGGCTATAAATCATGCCTTAAATTTATCTATGGTGCCGTCGGGTCTAAGTTTCTTCTTAAACACCCATTTACATCCTATGGTTTTGCAACCAAGAGGTAATTGGTGAGTTCCCAGGTATGGTTTTGAAGTATGGATTGAATCTCGTTATCTATGGCTTCCTTCCAAAAGGGTGAGTCTATAGACTTCATTGTATCTGTATAGGTGGAGGAAGAGTCCTCCACTAAGAGTGCATAGAAGTCATCAAAGACTTTTTCTACATGGGCACGTTTACTTCTCCTAGGTTCGGTTTGGGTTACCGGTCCAGTATGGTCTTTATGTTCCAATTGGACTTCAGGTTCGATTTGGGTTACCTGATTAGAACTAGAGGACTGGTTATTGGTATTGATCCTAGTGTTGATCCTAGTCTTATAAGGGAAGATATTTTCAAAGTATGAGGCATCTCTAGCTTCGATTATGGTGTTATTGGCTATTTCGCTTATTTCAGAGTTAAACACTAAAAATCGATTAGCATTACTGTCTGAAGTGTAGCCGATAAAGATGGTATCTACAGTCTTAGGTCCTATCTTCTTCCTTTTATTATCGGGGATTTTTACCTTAGCTAGGCACCCCCATACTTTTAGATATTCTAAGTTAAGTTTTCTATGTTTCCATACTTCGTATGGGGTCAAGTCATTGTGTTTGAAAGGAATACGGTTAAGGATAAAACAGGCTGTCATTAGGGCATCCCCTCACAAGTTCTCTAGCGCTCCAGAGCTTATTAACATGGAATTGACCATGTTTATTAGGGTCTTGTTTTTCCTCTTCGTTACACCATTAGATTGGGGAGAGTAAGGACCTGTGATCTCATGGAGTATTCCATAGTCTTCACAGTACTCACTTAGTTCATTTGAGATGTACTCCCCTCCTCGGTCTGACCTAAGGATCTTAATGTTTTCGTCTAATTGGTTCTCAACCTTAGCTCTATAAATTTTAAATTTACTGAGTACTTTATCCTTAGTCTTAATAAGGTATAGGTGGTAATATTTTGATGCGTCATCTATGAACATTACAGAATATCTATTGCCACCTCTCAAGGTTCTCCCAGAATCATAGACATCACTGTGAATTAGTTCAACTATCTTGGAGTCTCGATCGATGGTTTTAAAAGATTTCCTAGGTTGTTTGGCTTCTAAGCATATCTCACACTTATCGAGATTCTTAGTATCGGATTTAGGAATGATGTTTAGAGTCATGAGTTTCTTGATGGAATTATAGTTCACATAACGTAGTCTTTGGTGCCAAGTGACCAAAGACTCAACATTCAGAATTGTAGACGAAGGGTTAAAGATATTCAATTTAAAAAGACCATCACAAAGATATCCTTTTCCAATAAAATTCATTCCCTTGGTGATTACAACCTTATTGGACTCAAATACAAGCTTATAGCCCTGTTGGACTAATAAGGACCCACTACTTAGATTCCTCATAATCTCTGAAACGTGGTGGACTCCGTACAGGGTTAAGGTCTTCTCCGATGTCAGCTTTAGGTCGATCTGTCCTATCCCTAGCACGCAAGCCTCAGCATTGTTACCCATGCTTACAGCTCCTCCACCTGAGACCTGATAGGTGGAAAACAAAGATTGATCAGAGCAAACGTGAATGTTAGCTCATGTGTCAATCCACTAATCAAATGCTTGAAAGGTTAACTTCAGGGGTGAAGAGAATAGACCTGGAAGCGGTCCCAAAAGAGCCAGCTTTAAAGGTCACCATGTTGACTTGGGAGCCGGGTAGCGTTGGACCATTCCTTCTTGGATTTGGAGGTGGTGATGTCTTCTTGTAGAAGCATTGGTTGGCCATGTGATTCGCCCGACCGCAGACATAGCGCAACACACTCCTTCCTTCTTTTGGTCCTTGGAATGGTTAGAATTGTGGTTGATATAGTAGGGCTTCTTGGTATAGGGTTTAGGCTTAGGATGGAAGGGTTTCTTCTGAAACTTGTGTCTAGGTTTTTAGAATGGCTTGGATTGTTGACCCTCTATGTTATTGACCTTGGGTTTGGATTCAGAAGATCGTTTTTTCCTGAGACTATGTTGCTCCTCAATTCTAATAGAGTTTAGAACTTGAGTTAGGGTTAGGTCACCTTGGGTATGACTTAGGTGCTTAGAAAACTCGAACCAAAAAGCAGGTAGTTTATCTATAAGGCAGGCTATTTGGAAGGTTTCATCAAGGGTGGAACCATTAGTCTTCAGATGTTGAACTAGGTTCTCAAACTAATGAATCTGATCATTCATGGGTTTTGAGTCAACCATTTTGAAGCTGTTGAAGTCTGACGCTTTAAAGCGTTTTACTCCAGCATCATCTAGGCCATACTTACACTCTAGGGTATCCCATAGGTCCTTAGGGTTTTGAATTGTATAGTAGATATCATAGAGTCTATCAGATAAGGCCCCTAGGATCCTATGAAGGCCATGTTAGTTGATTTCTTCTGGGGTCCTAGTGGGAATGCCAGAAGTTGGTTCATGATTAGGTTGGGAAGTGGAGGCTCGGGTACGACGAGTTTGGCTAGACCCACTAGAGACTCCTAGTGCAGTTTCACCTATGGCTGATAGTATCCCAAGTGTGGTTAGCTAGAAACACATCTGGTTTTGTCACCTTTTGAAGTTAGACCCGTCAAACTTCTTAGGTTTGGCACTCAGGGTTTCACGGTTTGGTGAGGCCATTTCAGACAAAATAGGGAAGTTGAAATATGTGGATTGAAAAAATAGTTTTGTCAATTTCAAAGCACACTTTGATAGATTTGACTTTTAGAAGTCCAAATGAAACTGCTAAATCCTAACGGTCAGATGGGCTCCAAGTAGGAGGTGGAGTACTAGGCTCGCTCAAATACTAATCTACCTTGGGCAATTTAATGCCGGTTTGTCAAGCCTGTCTAAACACCGTAGGCAGTGGAACTTTCAATAAATGACTTTTAGTCTTTTCTATAATCTATGCTTCTAATTAACTTTTGTAGAAAATAATTTTACAACTAATAACTATCGCGCAACTTTTAACGACTAATGATCAAGCTATTTATTCTATGATAACAAACGTAACAAAGTAGATTGCACAATGATAAATAGTCCTTTTGAATATGATGAACGATTAAATATTAAATAAGTTTCTTGGATTGTTGGAAAATCTAATCGTTCTATACTAGCAAACTTAGGACTTAATGAAATCCTTAATATTAAAAATTGATTAGCAAATATTATTTTCGCAAGCAAAGACAAATCACAAAATTCTTTTAGAAATGGTTTGCCAAGGCAGAGTAGGTTCTATGGAACCGTCATTCACCTTGCCGAACTTTTCTAAGAGAAAATATATAATCCTAAATCTTGTTTATCGCTATTTAGGTTTTGTATTAGATGCAAGTCGTTTTAATAGATTTAATGAGAGCAAAGAAATAGAGTTAGAAACTCTGGCCTGTGGTCGAAGCACACTAGGCGCTATCCCAAGAAACTTATTGCCCCCTTCGTGCGGGTCTCGTGGCAATGGTTCTCGGAGACACGACGACCCCGATCAAGCGACCTCCTTCTCGTCGGCACGACTTCAAGAAGGTTTTGTGAACCTTGTGAACTTTCAGGAACCCAGCGACTCGACGATGATCTTCTCAAAGCAAGGAGGCAGCACTGCAGCAGAGCTTTGATTTGAGAGAAGGAGTCTTTTTGGAGCAAGGGGCAACACCACAGCACAAGCTTGCGAGAATGGGAAAGGGAGAGGCAGAGAGTAATTTTGATTTTCGGAGTGTGTATTCTCTATGGCTGCACTGGGCCTTATATAGGCCTTGGGCAGTTAATAGAGGGCTGAAAGAGGGGAGCGGTTCATGGGCTGCGATTAAGCCCATTAACCCTGCACGTTACAGCTTGCAGAGAGCTTGTCCGTAACGGCTAGCATGCAGCGCTTCTCGTGTAACGGCTAGTGTCCCAAATAGAAAATAGTAAATGGTGGAGGACTTAAAAGCAAAAACAAAAATAGGGCAGTGCGGACCAGCCCATTTCGGAGGTGCTATTGTGTCTGGATCCGCGGGCGCACACACATGCCCCGCCCAGCCCATGCCCATGCCCATGCCCATGCCCAAGCCCGCCCCGGCTCGGCTCGGCTCGACACGGCACGCACGCATGCGCGCGCGTGTGAGCTAGTGAAGCCCCTCCTCTAGTGTGATGACTAGTGGGGGAAGTGGGCAATCCCTTTTAAGTTGGTAGGGGATTTCTCCCCTTACCGATATGGGACTAAACCCCTTTGGTTTTTTGTGGTTTTCAAACACACACCCAACAGTCACATCTCTCTCTTAAATTAATCACACCCGTCCCTTTTATCTCTAACCCAATTTATCACAGTCGTCCATCTCTCATCCCCGACCCGATCGCAAGCCCCCTCTCACCTGCGATCTTCTCTCCCGTTTCTTTCTCTCTCTTCTCTTTCCTTTTTAGCAATCCAGGTTACCAACGAGAATCTCACCTATAATCTTCTCTCTCTAACTCCGAACGTCCCTCTCTCTCTACCATATATAAAGCCCAATCCCACCGAACTCCTTTCTCTTTTTTGCCTTATGTGCACCCTGTCTCTCTCTCTAAATCTCTCTAGATCTCCCCATCTATATCTCTCTTAATCCTACCCAATATCTCTCTCTCTAAAACCTGGACGTGATCATCTATTTCCATATCACTCGTTCTTTCTCTCTAGCACAAAATCACATCTGTCCCTCTCTTCTGATCTCTAACTGCCTAGATCTCTCTTTCCTTATCTCTTTTTCTTTCTCCCATCTCCTACTTTTTCTCTCCAACCCATGAACTTCTTTCTCTCACCTAGGATCGTCTTTCTTCTCTCTTTCCTTACCTCTCTCTACCCGAACCCAATCACAATTGTCGATGGATCTAACCAATGCACGTAGCCCCTCCTAACTTCTCTTTATCTTTCCCTCTCACGTCCTCATGTTGCAAATTTCCTCTCTATCCTATATAAAGGGACGGACGAACCTAAAGGCTGAACGACCACGACCCGGACCATCTTCATCACCACCGAGGCCAGTACCATCTTGAACCGAAGGCTTCCATCATCCACCTTCTCCGATCACGCCATGCTCCATCATCACGAAGCTTTTACTTATTTTAATTAATATTTCATAATTTAATAAAATAATTTTTTAATTATTTAATTACATAATATTTAGTTAAATTATTATTTATTTAACTATGAAATCATTTAATAATTAAATTATTTATTTGTCTTGGTAAATAATCTATTTAATATATTTCTTCATTAAATAAGTTTTTAAATATTTAATTAATTGACTAATTATTTAATTAATTTAAAATAAAATAATAATTAAAGAAATAACTAATAAAATGAATTAATAAATTAATTATATAATTAAATAATAATTTCTTTATTTAATAATTTAAATAATTACCTAATTTAATTATTTGGTAAAATATAATAATCATAAATCAAATAAAATAATAACTAGATAATTAAAAATTTTAATAAATTAATTATTTTAGTAAAAACTTAATTATTAAATTATATAAATTATTAAATAATTAAATAAAAAAATAATTTAATTAAAATAATTATAGTAATATTACTATGATAATCATAATAACGTTGAGATGATACTATTGAGAAGTGGAGTTTTGGAATTTAGATTCCTTCTTACTTCACACCTATACCCGTGGCCAATGGACTGAAGCAAGACTTTTTCTCTATTCTCTCTTCGTTTATCTCTTTGTTCTCTTCTCTTTTCGTCTATCTCTTCTGTCTTTGTTTCTCTCTCCGTTTTCTTATGACTGGTCGGCTGGGCTCGACATGTTTGTGTTGATTAACGTGTTGTGAGATGGGAGAAAGAGAGAGCCATCAAACATACCCTACCCTAAAGGGGTCATATATTATTTATAGGGTAAGCTTACTTAGGGCCTAAGCAATCTATGGAAAACCCTAATCCATGGTAGAGATCCCACGGTGGACAGCCATCCGATCGAATAATCTCATAACAGTTGTAATATTTTAAATTTTTTTTTAAAAAAATATAAATTATTTTTAAAAGAAAAATTCGGGTGTACCTCATCTTTTTTCTTTACTTACTATTATTTAATTAATTTAATTAGTTTAATAAATTAAATAATTAAATAATTAAATAAATATTTAATTATTTATATAATAAAATTATATAAATAATTAATTTATTATTTAAATATTAAATAAATAAATATTTATTTAATTATTTAAAAAAATATAAAGTTAATTAAAAAAATATTATACTATTTATATATTCAAATATTTAAATATTTATTTAAAGAATAGTAAATAGTTATTGAATTATTATTTTATTTTTTACTTAATTAAATAATAATTTTTTTTCTTTATTTTAATTAATATTTTATAATTTAATAAAACAATATTTTAATGATTTAATTATATAATAATTTATTAAAATTATTATTTATTTAACTATAAAATTATTTAATAATGAAATTATTTATTTGTTTAAGTAAATAATCTATTTGATATATTTCTTCACTAAATAAGTTTTTAAATATTTAAATAATTTAATAATTATTTAATTAGTTAAAAATAAAATATTAATTAAAGAAATAACTAATAAAATGAATTAATAAATTATTTATAAAATTAAATCATTATTTCTTTATTTTATAATTTAAATAATTAAATAGTTACTTAATTTATTTATTTCATAATATAATAATAATAAATTAATTAAATAATAAATTTAATTAAATAATTAAATTATTTTATTATTTTACCAAAATCTTAATTTTTTAAGTATTTAAATTATTAAATTTTTTAAAATTTTTAATAATTAAATAAATAATTAATTTAATTAAAAAAATTATAGTAACATTAATATGATAATCATAATAACGTTGAGATGATACTATTGAGAAGTGGAGTTTTGGAATTTAGATTTCTTCTTACTTTACACCTATACCCGTGGCCAATGGACTTGAGCATGACTTCTTCTCTATTCTTTCTTCGTTTACATCTCCGTTCTCTTCTTTCTTCTTCTCTCTCTTCTGTCTTCGTTGTTCTCTCCGTTTTTTTGCGACTGTCGGCTGCGCTCAACATATTCATGTTGATAACGTATAGTAAGATGGGAGAAAGAAAGAGCCATCAAACATGCCTTACCCTGAAGGGGTCGTATATTATTTATAGGGTAAGCTAACTTAGGGCCTAAGCAATCTATGAGAAATCCTAATCCATGGGAGAGATCTGACGGTGGACAGCCATCCGATCGAACGATCTCATACCAGTTATAATATTTTAATTTTTTTTTAAATATAAATTATTTAAAATAATTTATTTAATATTAAAATTTTAAAATAAATAAATATTTATTTGATTATTTAAAAAATATTAATTTATTTAAAAAAATATTTTATTATATATATTAAAATAATTAACTAATTATTTAAATAATAAGTAAATATTTTTTAATTTATTATTTTATTTTATTACTAAATAAATAATTAATTTTTTAATATATTTCAATTAATATTTTATAATTTAATAAAATAATTATTTAATTATTTAATTAAATACTAATTTATTTAAATTATTATTTTTTAACTATAAAATAATTTAATAATTAAATTATTTATTTGTTTAAGTAAATAATCTATTTCAGATATTTCTTTACTAAGTAAGTTTTTAAATATTGAAATATTTAATTAATTATTTAATTATTTAAAAATAAAATAATAATTAAAGAAATAACTAATAAAATGAATTAATAAATAAATTATATAATTAAATCATTATTTATTTATTTAATATTTTAAATAATTAAAAAGTTACCTAATTTAATTATAAAATAATATAATAATAATAAATAAATAAAATAATAAATTTAGTTAAATAACTAGCTTAATAAATAATCAAATAAATTTATTATTTTATGAAAAAATTAATTATTAAATTATTTAATAATTAAATAAATAAATAATTTCATTAAAAAATTTATAGTAATATTACTATGATAATCATAATAATATTGAGATGATACTACTGAGAAGTGGAGTTTTGGAATTTAGATTTCTTCTTATTTCACACCTATACCCATGGCCAATGGACTAGAGCTAGCAGGACTTTTTCTCTCTTTGTTCATTTCTCCGTTCTCTTCTCCTTCTCTCTTTTGTCTTCGTTTCTCTTTTCGTTTTCTTGCGACTGGTCGGCTGGGCTTGACTTATTCGTACTGATAATAGATTGTGAAATAAGAGAAAGAGAGAGCTGTCAAACGTGCCTTATCCTAAAGGCATCGTATATTATTTGTAGGGTAAGCTTACTTAGAACCTAAGCAATCTATAGGAAACCCTAATCCATGAGAGAGATCCTACACTGGACAACCATCCGATCGAACGATCTCATAACAGTTGGAATTTAGATTCCTTCTTACTTCACACATATACCCGTTGCTAATGGACTCGAGCAGGACTTCTTCTCTCTTCTCTCTATGTTTATCTCTCTATTCTCTTCTCTCTTCTTCTCTCTTCTGTCCTTGTTTCTCTTTTTGTTTTCTTGTGACTGGTCGATTGGGCTCGATATGTTCATACTAATAACATATTATAAGATGGAAGAAAGAAAGAATCGTCAAACATGCCCCACCCTATAGGAGTCGTTTATTATATATAGGGTAAGCTTACTTAGGGCCTAAGCAATCTATTAAAAACCCTAATCCATGGAGAGATCTGACGATGGACAGCCATCTCATCGAACGATCTTATAACAGCTTTAAGTAATTTAATTAGTTTAATAAATTAAATAGTTAAATAATTAAATAAATATTTAATTAATTATATAATTAAATAATTAAATTATAAAAATAATTGATTTATTATTTAAATATTAAAATAAATAAATATTTATTTGATAATTTAAAAAATATTAATTTATTTAAAAAAATATTTTATTATTTATATATTCAAATAGTTAACAAATTATTTAAATAATAAGGAAATAGTTATTGAATTATTATTTTATTTTATTATTTAATGAAACAATTAATTTTTTTATTTATTTCAAATAATATTTTATAATATAATAAAATAATTTTTATTTATTTAATTATATAATAGTTTATTTTAATTATTATTTATTTAACTATAAAATCATTTAATAATTAAATTATTTATTTTTTTAAGTAAATAATCTATTTAATATATTTCTTCGCTAAATAAGTTTTTAAATATTTAAATAATTGACTAATTATTTTATTAATTAAAAATAAAATAATAATAAATGAAATAACTAATAAAATAAAATAATAAATTAATTATATAATTAAATCATTATTTATTTATTTAATAATTTAAATAATAAAATAGTTACCTCATTAAATTATTTAATAATATAATAATAATAAATTAATAAATTTATTTAAATGACTAGATAATTAATATATTATATAAATAAATTATTTTACTAAAAATTTAATTATTAATTTATTTAAATATTAAATTATTTAAATTATAAAATAATTAAATAAATGATTAATTTAATTTAAAAATTATAGTAACATTACTATGATAATCAGAATATTATAGAGATAATACTATTGAAAAGTGGAGTTTTGGAATTTAGATTCCTTCTTACTTTACACCTATACCCATGGCTAATGGACTAGAGCAGGACTTCTTTATTCTTCTCTTTTTGTTTATCTCTATGTTCTCTTCTCTCTTCTTCTCCCTCTTTTTTCTTCGTTTATCTCTCCGTTTTCTTACGATTAGTCGGCTGGGCTCGATATGTTCGTACTGATAATGTGTTATAAGATAGGAGAAAGAGAGAGCCTTCAAACATGCCGGTCGTATATTATTTATAAGGTAAGCTTACTTAGGGCCTAAACAATCTATGGAAAGCCCTAATCCATGGGAGAGATCCGACGGTGGACAACCATTCGATCGAACGTTCTCATAACAGTTGTAATGTTTCAAATTTTTTTAAAGAAAAATATAAATTATTTTTAAATCAAAAAATTCGGGTATGCCTCATCTTCCTTCTTTACTTCCTATTATTTAATTAATTTAATTATTTTAATAAATTAAATAATTAAATAAATTAAATATTTTACTAAAAACTTAATTATTAAATTATTTAATTATTAAAAAAATTTAATAATTAAATAAATAAATAATTTAATTAAAAAAATTATAGTAACATTACTATGGTGATAATAATAACGTTGAGATGATACTATTGAGAAGTTGAGTTTTGGAATTTAGATTCCTTCTTACTTCATACCTATACCCATGGCCAATGTACTGGAGCAGGACTTCTTCTCTCTTTGTTTATCTCTCCGTTCTCCTCTCTTCTTCTGTCTCTTCTGTCTTTGTTTCTCTCTCCGTTTTCTTGTGACTGGTTGGCTGGGCTCGACATGTTCGTACTGATAACGTGTTATAGGATGGGAGAAAGAGAGAGTCGTAAAACGTGCCCCACCCTAAAGGGGTTGCATATATTTATAGGGTAACCTCACTTAGGACTTAAGCAATCTATGGAAAACCCTAATCCATGGGAGGTCTCCGACGATGGACAGCCATCCGATCGAACGATCTCATACCAATTGTAATATTTTAAATTTTTTTTAAAAAAATATAAATTATTTTTAAAGCAAAAAATTCAGGTGTGCCTCATCTTCCTACTTTATATTCAATTATTTAAATAATTTAATTAGCTTAATAAATGAAATAATTAAGTAATTAAATAATTAAAGAAATATTTTATTATCTATATAATTATTTATATAATTTACTTATTATTTAAATATAAAAATAAATAAATATTTTTTTGATTATTTAAAAAATATTAAGTTATTTTAAAAAATATTTTATTATTTATATATTCAAATAATTAACTAATTATTTAAATAATAAGTAAATAGTTATTGAATTATTATTTTATTTTATTACATAATTAAATAATTAAAATTTTATTTATTTCAATTAATATTGCATAATTTAATAAAATAATTTTAAAATTTTTAATTACATAATAATTTATTTAAATTATTATTTATTTATCTATAAAATAATTCAATAAATAAATTATTTATTTGTTTAAGTAAATAATCTATTTTATAGATTTCTTCACTATATATATTTTAAAATAGGGTTATTTTGACTTTGCCCCCCAAATTATGCCTTGAATTAGACTTTACCCCCCATATTTTCATTAATTAGACTTTACCCCCCAAAACTAACAGTTCCGTCAGCTCACCTCTTAAAACTTTATTTCTTTTCCGTCAGCTCACCCTTCCTCTTAGATGAAGAGCTGACGGAACAGTTAGTTTTGGGGGGTAAAGTCTAATTAATGAAAATATGGGGGGTAAAGTCTAATTCAAGGCAAAATTTGGGGGGCAAAGTCAAAATAACCCTTTAAAATATTTAAATAATTGACTAGTTATTTAATTATAAAAAAATAAATTAATAATTTAAGAAATAACTAATAAAATGAATTGATAAATTAATTATATAATTAAATAATTATATATTTATTTAATAATTTAAATAATTAAATAGTTACCTAATTTAATTATTTAATAATATAATAATAATAAAAATATAAAATAATAAATTTATTTAAATAACTTGATAATTAAATAATTAAATAAATTAATTATTTTTAAAAATCTTAATTATTTAAATTATTTTATTATTTAAATCATTTAATAATTAAATAAATGAACAATTTAATCAAAAAAAGTATAGTAACATTACTATGATAATCAGAATAACGTTGAGATGATACTATTAAGAAGTAGAGTTTTGGAATTTAGATTCCTTCTTACTTCACACCTATGCTCGTGGCCAATGGCCTGGAGCAGGACTTCTTCTCTCTTCGTTTATCTCTCCGTTCTCTTCTCTCTTCTGTCTTCGTTTCTCTCTCCCTTATTTTACAACTGGTCGGCCCGGCTCGACATGTTCGTGTTGATAATGTATTGTGAGATGGGAGAAAGAGAGAGCCATCAAACGTGCCTTACCCTAAAAGGGTTGTATATTATTTATAGGGTAAGCTTACTTAAGGCCTAAGCAATCTATAGGAAATCCTTATCTATGGGAGAGATCCAACGGTGGATAGCAATCCGATCGAGCGTTCTTATAACAGTTGTAATGTTTTAAATTTTTTTAAAGAAAAATATAAATTATTTTTAAAGCAAAAAATTCGTGTGTGCCTCATCTTTCTTCTTTACTTTTTATTTTTATTATAATTTTTATATTCACATAATTAACTAATTATTTAAATAATAAGTAAATATTTATTAAATTATTATTTTATTTTTTTATTTAATTAAATAATTAATTTTTTTATTTATTTAAATTAATATTTCATAATTTAAAACAATATTTTTTTATTTTATTTAATTATGTAATAATTTATTTAAATAATTTTTTATTTAACTAAGAAATTATTTATTAATTAAATTATTTATTTTTTATCTTAATAATCTATTTAATATATTTCTTTACTTAATATGTTTTTAAATATTTTAATAATTGACTAATTATTTAAAAATAGAAGAATAATAAAAAAAATAACTAATAAAATGAATTAATAAATTAATTATATAATTAAATCATTATTTCTTTATTTAATAATTTAAACATTTAAATAGTTACCAAATTTCATTATTTAATTATATAATAATAATAAATAAATAAAATAATAAATTTAGTTAAATAACTAGATAATTAAAGAATTAAATATATTAATTATTTTTTAAAAAACTTAATGATTAAATTATTTAAATTATTAAATTATTTATTAATTAAATAAATGATTAATTTATTTAAAAAAATTATATTAATATTACTTTGATAATCAGAATAACGTTGAGATAATACTATTTAGAAATGGACTTTTGGAATTTAGATTCCTTCTTACTTCACAACTATATCCGTGGCCAATGGATTAAAGCATGGCTTCTTTTTCTCTACCCTTTTTCTTGCGATTGGTCGGCTGGGATCAACATGTTCCTACTGATAATGTGTTGTGAGATGGGAGAAAGAGAGTGCAGTCAAACGTGCCCTACCCTAAAGGGGTTGTATATTATTTATAGGGTAAACTTACTTAGGGCCTAAGCAATCTATGGGAAACCCTAATCCATGTGAGAGATCCGATGGTAGACAGTCATCCGATCAAATGATCTCATAACAGTTATAATATTTTAAAAAATTTTAATATAAAATGTAAATTAATTTTAAAGTAAAAAATTCAGGTGTGCCTCATCTTCCTTTTTTACTTCCTATTATTTAATTACTTTAATTAGTTTAATAAATTAAATAGTTAAATAATTAAATAAATATTTAATTATCTATATAAATAAATAATTAAATAATTTAAATAATTAATGTATTATAAAAATATTAAAATAAATAAATATTTATTAGGTTTTTTAAAAATTATTAATTTATTTAAGAAAAATATTTTATTATATAGTCAATAATTAACTAATTATTTAAATAATAAGTAAATATTTATTGAATTATTATTTTATTTTATTACTTAATTAAATAATTAATTTTTTTATTTATTTCAAGTAATATTTCATAATTTCATCAAATAAATTTTCAATTATTTAATTACATGCTAATTTCATTAAATTATTATTTATTAAACTATAAAATAATTTAATTATTAAATTATTTATTTGTGTAAGTAAATAATCTATTTAAGATATTTCTTTACTAAATAAGTTTTTAAATATTTAAATAATTGATTAATTATTTAATTATTAAAAAATAAAATAATAATTAAAAAAATAACTAATAAAATGAATTAATAAATTAAATATGTAATTAAATCTTTATTTATTTATATAATATTTATAATAATTAAATAATCCCTAATTTAATTATAAAATGATATAATAATAAGAAATAA
The DNA here is from genome assembly GCA_947650365.1 of Chamaelirium japonicum. NCBI lineage: Eukaryota > Viridiplantae > Streptophyta > Magnoliopsida > Liliales > Melanthiaceae > Chamaelirium > Chamaelirium japonicum. The sequence goes on along the minus strand of OX393554.1, from coordinate 3,873,918 downwards.
ATAAAATAATAAATTTAATTCAATAACTAGTTAAATAAATAATTAAATAAATTTATTATTTTACTAAAAACTTAATTATTAAATTATTTAATCATTAAATAATGAATTATCTCTTCTCTCTTTTTCTCTCTCTTTCGTTTATTTCTTCATTCTCTTCTCTCTTTTTCTCTCTCTTTTGTCTTCGTTTTTCTCTCTGTTTTCTTGCGACTGATGGGCTGGGCTCGACATGTTCGAGCTGATAACAGGTTGTGAAATGGGAGAAAGAGAGAGCCATCAAATGTGCTCCACCCTGAAGGCATCGTATATTATTTATAGGGCAAGTTTACTTACGGCCTAAGCAATCTATGGAAAACCCTAATCCATGGGAGAGATCCGACGGTGGACAGCCATCTTATCGAACGATCTCATAACAGTTGTAATATTTTAAATTTTTATACAGAAAAATATAAATTATTTTTAAAGCAAAAAATTCGGGTATGCCTTATCTTCCTTCCTTAAATTATTAAATAATTAAATAATTAAATAAATATTTAATTATCTTTATAATTAAGTAATTAAATTATTTATATAATTTATTTATTATAGAAATATTAAAATAAATAAAAATTTATTTGAGTATTTAAAAAATATTAAGTTATTGAAAAAAAATATTTTATTATTTATATATTTAAATAATTAACTAATTATTTAAATAATAAGTAAATAGTTATTGAATTATTGTTTTCTTTTATTACTAAATTAAATAATTAATTTTTTCATTTATTTCAATTAATATTTCATAATTTAAAAAAATTATATTTTAATTATTTCATTATATAATAATTTATCTAAATGATTATTTATTTAAATATAAAATTAATTAATAATTAAATTATTTATTTGTCTAATTAAATAATCTATTTAATATATTTTTATACTAAATAAGTTTAAAATTATTTAAATAATTGACTAATTATATAATTATTAAAAATAAAATATTAATTAAATAAATAACAAATAAAATGAATTAATAAATTAATTATATAATTAAATAAATATTTATTTATATAATAAATTAAATAATTAAATAGTTACCTAATTTTATTATTTAATAATATAATTATAATAAATCAAATAAATTAATAAATTTAATTAAATAAATAGTTTATTAAATAATTAATTTATTAAATAAATTATTTATTTTACTTAAAATTATAGTAATATTTCTATGATAATCATAATAATGTTGAGATAACACTATTGAGAAGTCGAGTTTTGTAATTTAGATTCTCTCTTACTTCACACCTATACTTGTGGCCAATGAACTAGAGCATGTCTTTTTATCTCTTCTTTTTTTGTTTTTCTCTCCGTTCTCTTCTCTCTTCTTCTCTCTTCGTTTCTTTCTCAGTTTTTTTGCGATTGGTCGGCTGGACTCGATATGTTCGTGCTGATAACGTGTTGTGAGATGGGAAAAAGAGAGAGCCGTCAAATGTGTCCTATCCTAAAGAGGTCGTATATTATTTATAGGGTAAGCTTAATTAGGGCCTAAGCAATCTATAGGAAACCCTAATCCATGGAAGAGATCCGACGGTGGACAACCATCCGATTGAATGATCTTATAACAGTTTTAATATTTTATATTTTTTTAAACAAAAATATAAATTATTTTTAAAGCTAAATATTCGAGTGTGCCTCATCTTTTTTCTTTATTACCTATTATTTAATTAATTTAATAAATTAAATACTTAAATAATTAAATAACAAAATAAATATTTAATTATCAATATAATAAAATATTTAAATTATTTAAATAATTTATTTATTATTTAAATATTAAATAAATAAATATTTATTTGATTATTTTAAAAAATTAAGTTATTAAAAAAATATTTTATAATTTATATATTTAAATAACTAACTAATTATTTAAATAAAAAGTAAATAGTTATATAATTATTATTTTATTTTATTCCTTAAATAAGTAATTATTTTTGTTATTTAAGTTAATTAATATTTCATAATTTCATAAAATAATTTTTTAATAATTTAATTAAATCATAATTTATTTAAATTATTATTTATTTAACTATGAAATTATTTAATAATTAAATTATTTATTTGTTTAAGTAAATAATCTATTTAATATATTTCTTCACTAAATAAGTTTTAAAATATTGAAATAATTGACTAATTATTTAATTATTAAAAAATAAAATAATAATTAAAGAAATACCTAATAAAATGAATTTATAAATTAATTATATAAATAAATTATTATTTTATTATTTAATAATTTAAATAATTAAATAGTTACCTAATTTAATTATTTAATAATGTAATAATAATAAATAAATAAAATAATAAATTTATTTAAATAACTAGATTATTAAAATCCTTAAATTAATTAATTATTTTATTAAAAACTTAATTATTTCAATTATTTAAATTTTTAAATAATTAAATAAAGGATTAATTTAATTTAAAAAATTATAGTAACATTACTATGATAATCATAATAACGTTGAAATAATATTATTGAGAAGTGGAGTTTTGGAATTTAGATTTTTCTTACTTCACACCTATACCCATGGCCAATGTACTCGAGCAGGACTTCTTCTCTATTCTCTCTTCATTTATCTCTCTGTTCTTTTCTCTCTTCTATCTTCGTTTTTCTCTCTGTTTCATGCGACTGGTCGGCTGGGCTCGACATATTCATGCTGATAACGTATTGTGAGCTGGGAGAAAGAAAGAGCCGTCAAACGTGCACTACCCTAAAGGGGTCGTATATTATTTGTATGATAAGCTTACTTAGGGCCTAAGCAATATATGGAAAGCCTAATCCATAGGATAGATCCGATGGTGGACAGCCATCCGATCGAACAATCTCATAACAGTTGTAATGTTTTAATTTTTTTTAAAGAAAAATTTAAATTATTTTTAAAGTAAAAAATTCGGGTGTGCCTCATCTTTCTTTTTTACTACTATTATTTAATTAATTAAATTATTTTATAAAATTAAATATTTAAATAATTAAATATTTAAATATCTATATAATAAAAAAATTAAATTATTTAAATAATTTATTTATTATTTAAAAATTAAAATAAATAAATATTTATTTGATAACGTATTAAAATATTAATTTTAAAAATACGATATTTTAATTTTTATATATTTTAATTTTTAACTAATTATTTAAATAATAACTAAGTAGTTATTAAATTATTATTTTATTTTTTAAATTAATTAAATAATTAATCTTTTTATTTATTTCAATTAATATTTTATAATTTCATAAAATAATTTTTTATTTTATTTAATTACATAATAATTTATTTAAATTATTATTTATTTAGCTATAAAATCATTGATTAATTAAATTATTTATTTGTTTAAGTATATAATAAATTTAATATATTTCTTTATTTAATAAGTTTTTAAATATTTTAATAATTAGATAATTATTTAATTATATAAAAATTAAATAATAATTAAATAAAAAATGAATAAAATAAATTAATAAATTAATGATATAATTAAATAATTATTTCTTTATTTAATAATTTAAATAATTAAATAGTTACCTTATTTAATTATTTAATAATATAATAATAATAAATAAATAAATTTTTAAATTTTATTAAAAAACTAGATAATTAAATAATTAATTAATTAATTAATTAAATAAATAAATTATTTTAATAATAACTTAATTAATAAATAATTTAATTTATTAAATTATTAAAATTATTAATTAATTAAATAAATTATTATTTTAATTAAAAAATATATAATAACATTACTATAATAATCAGAATAATGTTGAGATGATACTATTGAGAAGTGGAGTTTTAGAATTTAGATTCCTTTTTACTTTATATTTATATCCGTGGCCAATATACTGGCACAGGAGGTCTTCTCTGTTCGTTTTTCTCTCCGTTGTTTTATCGCTTCTTCTCTCTCTTCTGTCTTCGTTTCTTTCCCCATTTTCTTGTAACTGGTCGGTTGGGCTCGACATGTTCTGCTGATAACGTGTTATGAGATGGGAGAAAGAAAAAGCTGTCAAATGTACCCCACCCCAAAGGGGCTGTATATTATTTATAGGGTAAGCTTACTTAGGGCTCTATAGGAAACCCTAATCTACAGAAGAGATCCGATGGTAGACAGCTATCTGATCGAATGATCTCTATTTTTTTTGTGACTGGTCGGTTGGGCTCGATATGTTTGTCCTGATACCGTGTTGTGAGATGGGAAAAAGAGAGAGCCGTCAAACGTCCCCTACTTTAAAGGGGTCGTATATTATTTTTATGGTAAACTTACTTAGGTCCTAAGCAATCTATGGGAAATCCTAATCCATAGGAGAGATCCGACGGTAGATAGCTATCCGATCGAATGATTTTATAACAGTTGTAATATTTTAAATTTTTTTAAAAAAATATATAAATTATTTTTAAAGTGAAAAAATCGAGTATGCCTCATCTTCCTTCTTTAATTCCTATTATTTAATTAATTAAATTAGTTTAATAAATTAAATAGTTAAATAATTAAATAAATATTTAATTATTTACATAATTAAATAATTACATTATTTAAATAATTTATTTATTTTTTAAATATTCAAATAAATTTTTTTTTATTTAATACATTTATTATATAATTAAATAATTATTTCTTTATTTAATAATTTAAATAATTTAAAAGTTGCCTAATTTAATTATTTAATAATATAATAATAATAATAATTAAATATCATTAAATTACTAGATAATTAAGTTATTATATTAATTAATTATTTTACTAAAAACTTAATTATAAAATTATTTAAATTATGTAATAATTAAATAAAGGATTAATTTAATTTAAAAAATTATAGTAATATTACTAAAATAATCATAATAACGTTGTGATAATACTTTTAAGAAGTGGAGTTTTTGAATTTAGATTCTTTCTTACTTAACACCTATGCCTTTGGCGAATGTATTGCAGCAGGACTTCTTCTATGTTCTCTCTTTGATTATCTCTTCGTTCTTTTCTCTCTTCTTCTCTCTCTCTGTTTTCTTGTGACTGGTCGGTTGGGCTCGACATGTTCATACTAATAACATGTTGTGAGATAGGAGAAAGAAAGAGCCATCAAATGTGACCCACCCTAAAGGAGTTGTATATTATTTATAGGGTAAGCTTACTTAGGGCCTAAGCAATCTATTGGAAACCCTACTCCATTGGAGAGATCCGATAGTGGACAGCCATCCGATCGAACGATCTCATAATAGTTGTAATATTTTAAATTTTTTTAAAGAAAAATTTAAATTATTCTTAAAGCAAAAAATTCGGGTGTACCTTATCTTCTTTCTTTACTTTCTATTATTTAATTAATTTATTTTTGTTTATTTAATTAAATAGTTAAATAATTAAATAAATATGTATATATCTATATAATTAAATAATTAAATTATATAAATAATTTATTTATTTTTTAAATATTAAAATAAATAATTATTTATTTTATAATTTAAAAAAATATTAATTATTTAAAAAAATATTATCATTTTTATATATGCCAATAATTAACTAATTATTTAAATAATAAGTAAATAGTTATTGAATTATTATTTTATTTTTTTACTTAATTAAATAGTTAATTTTTTTATTTATTTTAATTAATATTTTTTAATATAATAAAATATTTTTTTATTTTATTTAATTACATAATAATTTATTTAAATTATTATTTATTTAACTATATAATTATTTAAGTATATAATCAATTTAATATATTTCTTTACTTAATAAGTTTTTAAATATTTTAATAATTAGATAACTATTTAATTAGTTAAAAATTAAACAATAATTAATAAAATATCTAATAAAATGAATTAATAAATTAATTATAAAATTAAATCATTATTTTTTTATTTATTAATTAAATAGTTACCTAATTCAATCATTTGATAATATACTAATAATAAATAAATAAAATTATAAATTTCATTAAATAAATAGTTAATAAAATAATTAAATAAATTAATTGTTTTAATAAAAACTTAATTATTAAATAATTAAAATTATTTAATAATTAATTAAAAGATAAATTTAGTTAAAAAAATTATAGTAATTTTACTATGATAATCAGAATAAAGTTGAGATAATACTATTAAGAAGTGGAGTTTTTAAATTTAGATTCTTTCTTACTTTATATCTATACCCGTGGCCAATGGACTGGAGCAGGATTTCTTCTCTCTTGTCTTTTCGTTTATCTCTCCGTTCTCTTCTCTCTTCTTTTCTCTCTTTTGTCTTTATTTATCTCTCTATTTTCTTGCGACTGGTCGACTGGGCTCGATATATTCGTGCTGATAACGTGTTGTGAGATGGGAGAAAAAAAGAGTCGTCAAACGTGCCCCGCCCTAAAGGGGTTGTATATTATTTATAGGATAAGCTTATTTAGGGCCTAAACAATCTATAGGAAACCCTAATCTATTGGAGAGATCCGACGGTAGAAAGCCATTCGATCGAACGATCTTATTACAATTGTAATGTTTTAAATTTTTTTATAGAAAATTGTAAATTATTTTTAAAGCAAAAAATTCGGGTGTGCCTCATCTTCCTTCTTTACTTCCTATTATTTTATTAGTTTAATTAGTTTAATAAATTAAAGAGTTAAATAATTAAATAATTAAATAAATATTTAATTATCTATATAATTAAATAAATAAATTATTTAAATAATTTATTTATTAATTAAATATTAAAATAAATAAATATTTATTTTTTTTTATAAATATTATTTATATAATTTTTTTTTATTTATATTTTGAAATAATTAACTAATTATTTAAATAATAAGTATATAGTTATTGAATTATTATTTTATTTTTTTACTTAATTAAATAATTTATTTATTTATTTATTTCAATTAATATTTTGTAATTTTATAAAATAATTTTTTATTTTATTGAATTACATAATAATTTATTGAAATTATTATTTATTTAACTATAAAATTATTTGATAATTAAATTATTTCTTTTCTTTTGTAAATAATCTATTTAATATATTTCTTTACTTAATAAGTTTTTAAATATTATAATAATTAACTAATTATTTATTTATTTAAAAAATAATAATAATTTATAAAATAACTAATAAAATGAATTAATTATATAATTAAATCATTATTTTTTTATTTAATAATTTAAATAATTATATAGTTACCTAATTTAAATATTTAATAATATAATAATAAATAAATAAAATAATAAATTTAATTAAATAACTAGATAGATAAATAATTAAATAAATTAATTATTTAAATAAAAACTTATTTATTAAATTAGTTAAATTATTAAATTATTTAATAAATAAAAGGTTATTTTGACTTTTTCCCCTAAATTTTGCCTTAAATTAGACTTTACCCCCCATATTTTCATTAATTAGATTTTACTCTCCAAAACTAACTGTTTCGTCAACTCATACCCCAAAACTTTATTTCTTTTCTATCAGCTTACCTTTTCTCTTAGACAGTGAGCTGATGGAACAAATAGTTTTGGGGGTAAAGTCTAATTAATGAAAACATGGGGGGTAAAGTCTAATTCAAGGCAAAATTTGGAGGGCAAAGTCAAAATAACCCTTAAATAAATGTTTAATTTATTTAAAAAAATTATATTAATATTACTATGATAACCAAAATTTGGAGCATGACTTCTTCTCTCTTTTCTCTTCGTTTATCTCTCTGTTCTCTTCTTTCTTCTTCTTTCTCTTTTATCTTCGTTTCTCTCCCCATTTTCTTGCGACTGGTCGGCTAGGCTCGATATGTTCCTGCTGATAATGTGTTATGAGATAGGAGAAAGAGAGCCGTCAAACGTGCCCTACCCTAAAGGGGTTGTATATTATTTATACGGTAAGCTTACTTAGGGCCTAAGCAATGTATGGGAAACCCTAATCCATATGAGAGATCCGACGATAGATAGCCATCCGATCGAACGATCTCATAACAGTTGTACTATTTTAAATTTTTTTAAAGAAAAATGTAAATTATTTTTAAAACAAAAAATTCGGGTGTGTCTCTTCTTCCTTCTTTACTTCCTATTATTTAATTAATTTAATTAGTTTAATAAATTAAATAGTTAAATAATTAAATAAATATTTAATTATCTATATAATTAAATATTTTAAGTAATTTATTTATTATTCAAATATTAAAATAAATAAATATTTTTTTGATTATTTAAAAAAATATTAAGTTATTTTAAAAAATATTTTATTATTTATATATTGAAATAATTAACTAATTATGTAAATAATAAGTAAATAGTAATTAAATTATTATTTTACTTTATTACTTAATTAAATAATTAATTTTTTTATTTATTTTAATTAATATTTCAAAATTTAATAAAATAATTATTTTATTATTTTATTATATAATAATTTATTTAAATTATTATTTATTTTACTATTAAATCATTTTATAATTAAATTATTTATTTTTTTAAGTTAATATTCTATTTAATATATTTCTTCACTAAATAAGGTAATAAATATTTACATAATTGACTAATTATTTAAATATTGAAAAATAAAATAATAATTAAAGAAATAACTAATCAAATTAATTAATAAATTATTATATAATTAAATCATTATTTCTTTATTTGATAATTTCAATAATAATATTGTAACCTAATTGAATTATTAAATTATATATTAAAAATAAATAAATAAAATAATAAATTTAGTTAAATATCTAAATAATTCAATAATTAAATAAAATAATTATTTTATAAAAAACATAATTATTAAATTATTAAATTATTTAAATTATTTAATAATTAAATAAATTATTAATTTAATTAAAAAAATTATAGTAACATTACTATGATAATCATAATAACGTTGAGATGATACTATTGAGAAGTGGAGTTTTAGAATTTAGATTTTTTCTTACTTCACACCTATATCCATGGCCAATGGACTGAAGAGGATTTGTTTTCTTTTTTCTATTCATTTATCTCTCCGTTCTCTTCTCTTTTCTTCTCTCTCTTCTGTCTTTGTTTCTCTCTCTGTTTTCTTACGACAGGTCGGTTGGGTTTGATATGTTCGTACTGATAACGTATTGTAAGATTGGAAAAAGGGAGAGTCGTCAAACGTGCCTTACCTTAAAAGGGTCGTATATTACTTATAGGGTAAGCTTACTTAGGGCCTAAGTAATTTATGGGAAACCCTAATCTATGGGAGAGATCTGACGGTGGACTGCCATCCGATCGAACGATCTAAAAATAGTTGTAATGTTTTAAATTTTTTTTAAAAAATATATAAATTATTTTAAAAGCAAAAAAATTCAAGTGTACCTCATCTTCCTTATTTACTTCCTATTATTTAATTAATTTAATTAGTTTTATAAATTAAATAGTTAAATAATTAAAAATATATTTAATTATTTTTATAATTAAATAATTAAATTATTTAAATAATTTATTTATGATTTAAATATTAAAATAAATAAATATTTATTTAATTATTTAAAAAAAATATTAAGTTATTGAAAAAAAAATCTTATTATTTATATATTTAAATAATTAACTAATGATTTAAATAATAAATAAATAGTTATTAAATTATTATTTTATTTTATTACTTAATTAAATAATTAATTTTATTATTTATTTCAATTAATATTTTATAATTTAATAAAATAATTATATAATTATTTAATTATATAATAAATTATTTAAATTATTATTAATTCAACTATAAAATTATTTAATAATTAAATTCTTTATTTGTCTAAGTAAATAATCTATTTAAAATATTTCTTTACTAAATAAGTTATTAAAATTTAAATACTTGACTAACTATTTAATTAATGAAAAATAAAATAATAATTAAAGAAATAACTAATAAAATAAATAAATAAATTAGTTATATAATTAAATAGTTATTTATTTATTGAATAATTTAAATAATTAAATAGTTACCTAATTGAATTATATAATAAAATAATAATAATAAATCAAATAAAATAAGAAATTTAATTAAATAACTAGATAATTAAATCATTAAATAAATTATTTATTTTATTAAAAACTTAATTATTAAATTATATAAATTATTAAAATTACTTGATAATTAAATAAATGAATAATTTAATTAAAATGATAATCATAATAACGTTGAAATGATACTATAGAGAAGTGGAGTTTTGAAATTTAGATTCCTTCTTACTTCACACCTAAACCCGTGGCCAATGGACTGATGCAAGACTTCTTCTCTATTCTTTCTTCGTTTATTTCTCCGTTCTTTTCTCTTTTCGTCTTTCTCTTCTGTCTTCATTTCTCTCTCTGTTTTCTTGCGACTGGTCGGCTAGGCTCGACATGTTCGTGCTGATAACGTGATGTAAGATGGGAGAAAGAAAGAACTGTCAAACGTGCCCCCTCTGAAGGGGTTGTATGTTATTTATAGGGTAAGCTTACTTTGGGCCTAAGCAATCTATGGAAAATCCTAATGCATGATAGAGATCAGACGGCGGATAGCTATCCGATCGAATGATCTCATAACAGTTGTAATATTTTAAATTTTTTTAAAGAGAAATATAAATTATTTTTAATACAAAAAATTCGGGTGTGCCTTATCTTTCTTTTTTACTTCCTATTATTTAATTAATTTAATAAATTTAAAAGTTAAATAAATAAATAGTTAAACAAATACTTAATTATTTATATTATTAATAATCAAATTATTTAAGTAATTAATTTATTCTTTAAATATTAAAATAAATACATATTTATTTGATTATTTAAAAAATATTAAGTTAATTAAAAAAAATTTTATTATTTATATATTCAAATAATTAAATAATTATTTAAAGAATAAGTAAATAGTAATTAAATTATTATTTTATTTTTTTACTTGATTAAATAATTAATTTTGTTTATTTATTTTAATTAATATTTTATAATTTAATAAAATAATATTTTAATTATTTAATTACATAATAATTTATTTAAATTATTATTTATTTTGCTATGAAATTATTTAATAATTAAATTATTTATTTGTTTAAGTAAATAAATATGCCCTACCTTGAAGGGATCGTATATTATTTATAGGGTAAACTTAATTATGGCCTAAGAAATCTATGGGAAACCCTAATCCATGGGAGAAATTCGATGGTGGACAACCATCTGATCGAACCATCTCAAAACAGTTGTAATATTTTAGATTTTTATAAAGAAAAATATGAATTATTTTTAAAGCCAAAAATTCGGGTGTGCCTCATCTTCCTTCTTTTCTTCTTATTAATTAATTAATTTAATTAGTTTAATAAATTAAATAGTTAAATAATTAAATAAATATTTAATTATTTATATAATTTAATTATTTAAATAATTTATTTATGATTAAAATATTAAAATAAATAAATATTTATTTGATTATTTAAAAATAATTAAATTATTAAAAAAAATATTTTATTATATAAATTCAAATAATTAACTAATTATTTAAATAATAAGTCAATATTTATTGAATTATTATTTTATTTTATTACTTAATTAAATAATAATTTTATTTTTTTATTTTAAATAATATTTCATAATTTAATAAAATAATTTTTTAATTATTTAATTACATACTAATTTATTTAAATTATTATTTATTGAACTATAAAATAATTTAATAATTAAATTATTTATTTGTTTAAGTAAATAATCTATTTAAGATATTTCTTTAGTAAATAAGTTTTTAAATATTTAAATAATTGACTAATTATTTAATTATTAAAAAGTAAAATAATGATTAAAGTAATAACTTATTATTTTTTTTTCCCGAATGTGAGTCGCGAGGCTACATAGGGGGTGTAGTCACATGAGCCTGTGGGCACGTGTGTCAAGGCATGGCATGAATGCTATTAATAATAATATAAATTAATTATATCAAGTTTTAAGGCGACTCTGTCGGACTCTTGAGGTTTGTGCACCGGCCCGTCTCGGTGCGATATGAGCTTGAGTGCGTGACATGTTAAAAAAATAAAATAATAAATAAATAAATAAATAATAATAATAATAAAATAATATTTTAAAACTTAAAACTAACCCAACTCTCTCTCTCTCTCCTTCACCCTCTCATCTAACCCGTACCCGACCCGACCCCCAAACCTACCAACCCCGACCCGTTCTCTCTCTCTTCTCTCCCATCTCTCCAATGTCTCTCTTCTCTCAGATCTCTCTCCCTCTCTCAACCGCTCAATCTCCCTTTCTCCTCAACCCCCAAGACCCGATCCCCTCTCTCTCGCCCGGATCCGACCGCCGCCCAACCATCCCATCGCTCTGCTCTCCCCTCATCCCGAGCCCACGAATCCTGCCGGCTGCCACTTCGGATCCCGCCATGAATCCCGTCGGCCACCGCCCCGAATCCCGCCGGCCGTTGCCCCTTCCTTCTTTAAAGCACCAATCTCGGCCCTCTCCTATCAGCCCATCATCTCCTCTCCCTCACCCTGTTGAAAACCGAACCCCATCCCCCCATTGCAGTGAACCGAAGAGAAGAAAGAGAGAAAGAGAGAAACCAGAAAAGAGAGGAGAGGAAAAGAGGGAGAAACCAGAGATAAAGAAAAGGAAAGAGAGAAGAAACGAGAGAGGAAGAGAGGGAGAAAGAAACCAGAAGAGAGAGAGAAAGAGGTCTGTAAAGAGAGAAGTAGAGAGAGAGAGATCGAAAGAGGAAGAGGGAAGCACGCAAAGGCTACAGTGGCGGATCTTCCTCCCCGGCGACGTCCCGACTCCGCCAACATCTCCTCCTCGGGAAAAGCCATGACCTCTGGCGACTCTGACAATCTGGTTGCCCAAAAGGCTCAGCCAACCTCTCCCACGACCACCCCAAGGCAAGCCCCTACACCCTGTCCGATTTCCTTTTCTAAGCGTGCACTCTTGCAATCGTCTGAGCACCACATGCATGCACCATGCATCATGCACTTCTACACCACGGCACCTGCGGCAAGAAACTAGACCACCCCGGCGTGAGTTGTCGCTCTCCAGTGGTACCCCTTGGCACACACTTCGCGTCGATGGCACTGGGGATGACAACTGAGGATCGGAGGTGGAGCCGACACGGTGCAAAACCCCCAGGACTCTGGCTCTATTCGTTGGAGAAGAAGGGGACAAATCTGTCATTTCGGATTTATCCCGGGTTAAGTGGTAATAAAATAATAATATAAAAATTAAAATAAGAGTTGTGTATATAGGGTGTTATGTATAGTTGGGCGGGCTGCCCTTAGCAACTACCTAAGTGGTCAGACTTCACTTAGTGGGTGGACCCCACTTAAGGTGGCCGGGTCCCACCACCGAGCGGTAAATAGTTGCCGAAACGGTTTTGGCTGTCATTTTTGCCTTCTAATGTTGGAATACGATGAAACTGGCGGCATCAGACTCGATTCTCCGAGACCTACCCATTAGCTGTGGGTTGCCCCCCAACAAATATAGTTACCAAAATACCCCTACCTTGGGTCCGGTTTGACCTAATCTTGATTTGACCGTCAATTCACCGTCCGGAGTCAGAACTCGACAAAATACATGAGTAGCGATGGACTCAGTTCGACGAGACCAAAACTATTAACGATAGGTTAGCTTATGATTTTTATAAATTACCAAAATACCCCTATATGGGCTCGGTTTAGCAAATATTTCACCGATCGTAACTTTCAGACAGACCTTAATTGTCGTGCAACTGGCATCATCGGATCCCAAATTCCGAAATATACTTAATAGTATCATTGGAATCCACTAAGATACCTCTAAGATGCAGTAATCTTACTTGAGCCCTTAGGTCGTGCCCTCTCTAAAATATGAACCTACTTTCTGGAAACAATTCCTCGCACGTTAGACCTAACCTCAATATGAGTTAATTAGGGTCCAATGACCCCTATGAAATTAAGGTTTCGACCCAAGTGAAATTAGATCATTGTTTTGCATGCCGATAGACCGGTGGCGTCCGATGACACCTAGATTTTTTGACTCAGCCAACTTGGCCCTAAACCCGGATTACTCGGTAGCAAGCATTAACCATGGGTCCGCTGTGTGTGAATTTGACAGTACGTAACCGGGACGATCCATCCATAGATGGAGCACAAACGGATCATGAGCAGTTAACGGGAGTTTGTACGGAATCGACAATCAGGTGACATCTACTCCCCTTCCCGTGGTCTTTGATAGTGGGAAATAAGAACAACTAGGGTAGGTGTCCTCAATACTGCATGCGGGTCCCGTCGGGCATCGTCATATGTGGTCACGTGGACCCCTCCTTGTATGCGAAGTTGCGAGTCCGGCGACACATGCTTTAAAATATTAATAAAATGAGCATGCTTTAAAATATTAATAAATTTTTGCATGGACACCGTAATTAGGTATTCCCTTAAATTAAAATATAATTTGATTAAATAATAATTATCGGGACCCACCCTACTAAAAAGAGTGGCAATCCTAATATACTGGATTTGGGGGAGTGTAGGTCGATTCGCTTTAAGAGCGATGCGAGCTTTAGCTGTAGTACTATTATGGGTTGCGAGAGCAATGCGGGACCAAGGTTAAACTATTGCAAATCATTAATCTCTATATATACCTTTTTATCTGTATCGGTATATGTATAAAAGTAATTATTCATTGTATTGAGTTTTTGGGCACTTTGTAAAAATAATAAAATATGATAATCTATCTTGTGGAAAGATTGGGACCCTATGCGTGCAAGGGCCGTGAACCACCCTACGCGCACAGTCGAAGATCAGTAGGTTAAGGGTCACGGGCAAGGGTTATAGTAAAGCCAATAGGTGATGCCCTCGAGTAGGGATTGGCCTAGCAATCCTGTCTCGGGGTAGTTGAAGACCCTAAAGAAAGCAAGTTTGGCGGTAGAGCTCCACCGTGAAAGACGAAAAACCCCTTATGATCATCTGGGTGATTTTGTGCATGGTGTTGGAGAATGCACGGCGAGAGAGTTGGCCCTCTACGTCGAAATAAAAGGCCCTATAGTAATGCCCGACCGGGGGTAGGATGAACAAAATATTCGAGGTTCACATTAGGATAGATGTTTTATATAATTGCTAATTAACTAAGGAATCTTAATGTGGATTATGAAATTATAGAGCATGATAATTTAGCGACATTTAGATGGTCATTATAATACTGTAGAATATTGAATAAACTTTATGATAGATAATCTAGTGACAGTAGGTATTGTATAAGAACATAGACTGCTAGTAGGATTAGGATATCCTTCTGTAAACATTAATAATAACGTACTGGAACTGCTAAATATAATTTAATTAGATCGGTTGTCTTATATTATTAAAGGCTACTAGGATGTCACTAGCCATTAATTGGGCTAATCTCCCAATTTTCCATTGGGGGCTACTCTTTCCCACGAGTAGACTCTCCTACAGGTACGAAGGTTCAAGAGTAGTAGTGGGAGGCCAGAAGCGGAGTTAGGGTTACGATAGTGTTTTATCTTCAATTTGTCGTCTTGTAGTCTTTCCTTATTTCTGGCAATATAATCAATTGGATTAATATTAGAGCTATCTAGTTTTAGTGTTTTGTGATACTTAGTGGCAATGATCCAGCTGAATTCTTTTGGGTAGGCCTCTCCTTAAGGCCCCAAGCCTAGGGTAGATCACGATGGAAATATAAGAAAAATAATTGACCTAATTGACTAGCCATGTAGATAGAACCTCTAAACCAGTGTACTGAGTGTCAGAGAGTGGGTGAGATTCCTAGCTCGCCGTAGGAGGCTTGAGCCTCGTGCTCCTTTAGAGGGACCTCTGTCGATATGTAGTGGCGTCGATATGCCGCTTATACTGAGAGGATAGCCTTTTGAAAGTCGAGCTTAATTATATCTCTGTCGATAAAAATTTTATCTCTCTACATTCCTTTAAAATAAAAATATTTTCACAAAAATCCAGTTTTAAAATAACTCTTGTTTCTCTCTTCTTCTTCTTCTTCATTCATGAGAGAGTAGAAGCCTTGTGTGAAACCCTAATTGGTGTAGTTAGGCGACCAAACCCTAAATCCCTTTATTTTTCTTACCTTACACCCTAGGGATCGGTTCCAGATTTCTGGGGCATGACAGCTGGTATCAGAGCCTAGGGATATGTTCCTAGGGGTTTTATTAGGATGTTATCTTGTGATTATTTTAACGGAAGGTTTAGGCTGCACTAGTGCTAGGGTGATTCTAGAGATAGTCGAGAGATTGAATTGATAGTATTTCTTAGAGTAGTCAGTGGTAGCTTAGTGTACGAGAGTCTAGGGTTTATTGTACTTGGAGAATTGGATAAATTGGAGGAATTGATTGGTAGTTAAGAAATTGCTTATACTTGGGTATTTGATTGATAGGGACTTGAGGAGTCAATATAACTATTATGCAGATTGATCATTATTATATTTGTTTCAGGACCCTAATGTTTAGGCTCAGAGCTAGTCACGATGACTCAGGTAGGAAACCGCCTAAAACATCTTAACCAAGGATAGTGTTTGAGTCAATCTCGGAGTTTTTGTTTGGAGTCTAATGCTTATTTTGATTTGCTAGTTGTGGGTCTGGTGGCGAGTTGACTAAAAACTAGATATCGAATTTCAGTTAGTAATATGGTTGTTTTTGGAAGATGAATGTATGATTGAATATGTTTGGAAGGATGTACATCGGCATGGTTGTGAGGTCCTCTTTTTGTTAGTTATTATTTTCTGTTGACATTTAGCATTAGAAACCTAGCCGGTATTTTAGGACTCCTTAATCTTCGTTGACCCTTAGCACTAGAGACCTAGCCGGTATCTTAGGATTCCTTGATTCTCCATCGACCATTAGTATTAGAGGCTTAGTCGGTATTTTTAGGATCGTCCATTATTTAGTTCTAGGTATAATAACTGGATTGGTCTTCTTATTGGTTTTCTCCGGTGTATTGTTGGAGCTTATATGTCATGTTTAAATGATTATATGAATAATGATGATGACCCTTAGGGGTAGAGGTTTCAAAAAATATACCAGGAGATGGAAATCTCAGGTAGTGGTTTGAGTTCATATGGTTAGTAGATTTCAGAATGTCTTGATGGAGACCCTCACGGCAGGGTACGCGCTGTTCCTCGGGAACTTTGGCGATGGATTATTACTGTCCGGTAGAGGACATTGTGAGGCTACACACCTTCTCTTCGGAGGATTTGGCGGATACATACGCACTGACTCTTCGGAGGCTTTGGCGGCTAATTACTCAGTTCTTGTTGGGACTCGCGGCAGAGCTTGCACTGTTTCCAATTGGAAACTTTTGCAGCTGGTTACGCAGTCCTTATTTGGACTCACGAAAGAGAGTGCATGGGCCAAATGGCAGTGACGTTTTGATTTGGGGATAAATAAGTACTGAAAAGATGTTAGTAATAATGTCAAGGGGATTGCCTATACTTATGGAATTTGGAAATATCTTATTAGTTTCAATCTTAAGAATAGTCATACGTTTAGCTAATCCCCCCGGTTGTTTCTAGTTGTCTATAATTGTCTCAGTTATCTCGTTCTCAGTTTGCTCCATTTATGAGACCTCTCTTTAATTAACTCAATGACTAGTTTAGTGCATGTATATAGTATTTGGTGTTGGTATGCTTAGATGATGCTAGTGTGCCTTTAGTTTTCTAGTGGCTGGCTTTTTCAACTAAATCAGAGTTGCTTTAGTTTAGAAGTAGCCACCAAGTCGTATAGTGTGTTATGTCGTATCCTAGTTTTCGGCGTCTTTCTGTCACTATGTTAATTATCCTTTTATTTCAGGTAGTGGGTTTCCTTCCTTACCTGATTCGTGTATCACAATGTAACCTTTAGAAGGTTTCCGAGTCATGCCACAGTATAGTTGGGAGTGTTGGTATTAGGACTTTAATTGATTATAGGTGTTTTATGATTCATCATTGTTCTCTCGTTATTCTTGTTCGTTGTGACATAGTTGTGTTATTTAGACTCAACATTTTCTAGGTTAATTAGTATGTATTAGGGGTGTTCAATTCGTACTATAGAGGTATTTTCCTTGTATATTTTTAGGGTAGCAGTGGTGGTGTAGGTAATAGAGGTATTTGCTTCGGAGAGGAATTTCATAGGATTTAAGTCTAGGCGAACTAGTTCGAGTTATCAAGTTGTCTTTATTTCGATTCTATAGATGTATAGGCATAGGCTTATGTGTAGGAAGTATATTTAAGCATTAGTATCGTTAGATGGGAATGTCTCGTGATCTTGTTTCGAGGATCAGGTTGTTACCTTACTTCTGGATAAGGAGGATGCTCCTTATCCAGGAAAAGAAGACGATCTGGACTCATGAGAATCTATATTAGTCCATAATTATTAGAATAGAAAATGAAAATCCAAAACTCGTATTCGCGATGCGAGAATTTGGAGTTTTATCTCTATCCTAATAATTATGAGACTCGATTCATATTACGCTAAGGTTAGTTGAGAGAATAGAGTCTCGAGTAGTAGAGTATAAGGCAGATCTTTCCCTATTTTGATAAGTTTGGTGTAGTGGTTTACTTTTCTTATTGGTAAGGTAAATAATATTATTTATACCAATTATAGATTTTGTCTTTCATCACTTTGATAGTGTAGATGACAATTTTGTATCCTTAGTTTAAAGATTAAATTTTCGGGATGAAAATTCTATTAAGGTGGGTAGGATGTAATGACCGGCATTCCATGGTGTTTTCACCCAGAGCAACCCAGTTTTATATATAATATTATTTTAATATCTTTGATAGAGATGCTTTTGGGTGTGCTTGAACGGGACCAGGCAATGGGTTCCGAATGCGAGTCGCGAGGCTACATAAGGGGTGTAGTCACATGATCTTATGGGCACGTGTGTCCAGGCATGGCATGAATGCTATTAATAATAATATAAATTAATTATATCAAGTTTTAAGGCGACTCTGTCGGACTCATGAGGTTTGTGCACCGGCCCGTCTCGGTGCGATGTGAGCTCGAGTGCGAGCCATGTTAAAAAAAATAAAATAAAATAAAATAATAAATAAATAAATAAATAAATAAATAATAATAATAATAAAATAAGATTTTAAAACTTAAACCCAACCCAACTCTTTCTCTCTCCCTCACCCTCTCATCTAACCCGTACCCAACCCCACCCCCAAACCCATCAGCCCCAACCCGTTCTCTCTCTCTTCTCTCAGATCTCTCTCCCTCTCTCAGCCGCTCAATCTCCCTCTCTCTCCTCAACCCCCAAGATTCGATCCCCTCTCTCTCGCCTAGATCCGACCACCGCCCAATCGTCCTATCGCACTGCTCTCCCCTCATCCCGAGCCCGTGAATCCCGCCGGCCGTCGCCTCGGATCCCGCCACGAATCCCGCCGGCCGTCGCCCCTTCCTCCTTTAAAGCACCAATCCCGGTCCTCTCTCATTAGCCCATCATCTCCTCTCCCTCACCCTGTTGAAAACTGAACCCCATCCCTCCATTGCAGTGAACCGAAGAGAAGAAAGAGAGAAACCAGAAGAGAGAGAGGAGAGGAAAAGAGGGAGAAACCAGAGAGAAAGAAAGGGAAAGAGAGAAGAAACGAGAGAGAAAGGGAGAGAGAAAGGGAGAGAGAAAGAAACCTGAAGAGAGAAAGATAGAGGTCTGTAGAAAGAGAAGTAGAGAGAGAGAGATCGAAAGAGGAAGAGGGAAGCATGCAAAGGCAGCAGTGGCGGGTCTTCCTCCCCGGCGACGTCCCGACCCTGCCAACATCTCCTCCTCGGGAAAGGCCATGACCTCCGGCGACTCCGACAATCCGGTTGCCCAAAAGGCTCGGCCAACCTCTCCCACGACCACCCCAAGGCAAACCCCTACACCCTGTCTGATTTCCCTTTCTACGCGTGCACTCCTGCGATCATCTGAGCACCACGTGCATGCACCATACATCATGCACTTCCACACTACGGCATCTGCGGTAAGAAACTAGACCACCCCGGCGTGAGCTGTCACTCTCCAGTGGTACCCCTTGGCGCCCACTTCACATTGATGGCACTGGGGACGACAACCGAGGATCGAAGGTGGAGCCAGCATGGTACAAAACCCCCAGGACTCTGGCTCTGTTCGTTGGAGAATAAGGGGACAAATCCGTTATTTCGGATTTGTCCCGGGTTAAGTGGTGATAAAATAATAGTATAAAATTAAAATAAGGGTTGTGTATATAGGGTGTTATGTATAGTTGGGCGGGCTGCCCTTAGCAACTACCTAAGTAGTCAGACTTCACTTAGTGGGTGGGCCCCACTTAATGTGGCTGGGTCTCACCACTGAGCAGTAAATAGTTGCCGAAACGGTTTTGGCTGTCATTTTTGCCGTCTAATGTCGGAATACGATGAAACTGGCGGCATTGGACTCGGTTCTCTGATACCTACCCATTAGCTGTGGGTTGGCCCCCCAACAAACATAGTTACCAAAATACCCCTACCTTGGGTCCGGTTTGACCTAATCTTGATTTGACCGTCAATTCACCGTCTGGAGTCAGAACTCGACGAAACAAGTAGCGATGGACTCAGTTTGACGAGACCAAAACTATTAACGATAGGTTAGCCTATGATTTTTATAAATTACCAAAATACCCCTACATGGGGCCTGATTTAGTAAATATTTCATCGACCGTAACTTTCAGACAGACATTGATTGTCGTGAAACTGGCATCATCGGATCCCAAATCCTAAAATATACTTAATAGTACCACTGGAATCTACTAAGATACCTCTAAGATGCAACAATCTTACTTGAGCTCTTAGGTCGTGCCCTCTCTAAAATATGAACCTACTTTCTGGAAACAATTTCTCCCACGCTAGACCTAACCTTAATATGAGTTAATTAGGGTCCGATGACCACTGTGAAATTAAGGTTTCGACCCAAGTAAAATTAGATCATCGTTTTGCATGCTGATAGACCGATAGCGTCCAATGACACCTAGATTTCTCGACTCGGCCAACTTGGTCCTAAACACGTATTACTCGGTAGCGAGCATTAACCATGGGTCCGCTGTGTGTGAATTTTGCAGTGCGTAACCGGGACGATCCAGCCATAGATGGAGCAGAGACGGATCAAGAGCAGTTAACGGGAGTTTATGCGGGATCGACAATCAGGTGACATCTACTCCCCTTCCCGTGGTCTTTGATAGTGGGAAATGAGAATAACTAGGGTAGGTGTCCTCAATACTGTATGCAGGTCCCGCCGGGCATCGCCGTATGTGGTCATGTGGACCACTCCTTGCATGCGAAGTCGCGAGTCCAGCGACGCATGCTTTAAAATATTAATAATATGAGCATGCTTTAAAATATTAATAAATTTTTGCATGGACACCGTAATTTGGTATTCCGTTAAGTTAAAATATAATTTGATTAAATAATAATTATCGGGACCTACCCTACTAAAGGAGTGGCAACCCTAATATACTGGATTTGGGGGAGTGTAGGTCGATTCGCTTTAAGAGCGATGTGACCTTTAGCTGTAGTGCTATTATGGGTTGCAAGAGCAGTGCGGGACCAGGGTTAAACTATTACAAATCATTAATCTCTGTATATACCTTTTTATCTATCTCAGTATATGTATAAAAGTAATTATTCATTGTATTGAGTTTTTGGGCACTTTATTAAAATAATAAAATATGATAATCTATCTTGTGGAAAGATTGGGACCCCGTGCGCGTAAGGGTCGTGAACCACCGTGCACGCACAACCGAAGATCAGTAGGTTAGGGGTCACGGGCAAGGGTTGTGGTAAAGCCAATAGCTAGTGCCCTCGAGTAGGGATTGGCCTAGCAATCCTGTCCTAGGATAGTTGAAGATCCTAAAAAAAGCTAGTTGGGCGGTAGAGCTCCACCTTGAAAGATGGGAAACCCCTTATGATCATCTGGGTGATTTTGTGCATGGTGTTGGAGAATGCATGGCGAGAGAGTTGGCCCTCTATATCGAAATAAAAGGTCCTATAGTAATGCCCGACCGGAGGCAGGATAAACAAAATATCCGGGGTTCACATTAGGATAGATGTTTTATATGATTACTAATTATCTATGGAATCTTAATGTGGATTATGAAATTATAGAGCATGATAATCTAACGACATTTAGATGGTCATTTTAATACTGTAGAATATTGAATAAACTTTATGATATATAATCTAGTGACAGTAGGTATTATATGAGAACATAGACTACTGGTAGGATTAGGATATCCTTCTGTAAACATTAATAATGTACTGGGACTGCTAAATATAATTTAATTAGATCGATTGTCTCATATTATTAAAGGCTACTAGGATGTCACTAGCCATTAATTTATCTAATCTCCCAATTTTCCATTGGGGGCTACTCTTTCCCACGAGTAGACTCTCCTATAGGTACGGAGGTTCAGGAGTAACAGTGGGAGGCCAGAAGCGGAGTTAGGGTTACGATAATGTTTTATCTTCAGTTTGTCATCTTGTAGTCTTTCCTTATTTCTTGCAATGTAATTAATTAGATTAATATTAGAGCTATCTTGTTTTAGTGTTTTCTGATACTTAGTGGCAATTATCCAACTGAATTCTTTTAGGTAGGCCTCTCCTTAAGGCCCCAAGCCTAGGGTAGATCACGATGGAAATATGAGAAAAATAATTGACCTAATTGACTAGTCATGTAGATAGGACCTCTAAACCAGTGTACTAAGTGTCAGAGAGTGGGTGAGATTCCTAGCTCGCCGTCGGAGGCTTGAGCCTCGTGCTCCTTTAGAGGGATCTCTGTCGGTATGTAGTGGCACCGATATGCCGCTCATACTGAGAGGATAGCCTTTTGAAAGTCGAGCTTAATTATATCTCTGTCGACAATAATTTTATCTCTAAATTCCTTTAAAATAAAAATATTTTCACAAAAATATAGTTTTAAAATACCTCTTGTTTCTCTCTTCTTCTTCTTCATTCATGAGAGAGTAGAAGCCCTGTGAGAAATCCTAATTGGTGTAGTTAGGCGACCAAACCCTAAATCCCTTTATTTTTCTCACCTCATACCCCAGGGATCGGTTCCAGATTTATGGGGCATGACAATAATAATAATAAATCAAATAAAATAAGAAATTTAATTAAATAACTAGATAATTAAATTATTAAATAAATTAATTATTTTATTAAAAACTTAATTATTAAATTATATAAATTATTTAATAATTAAATAAATAAATAATTTAATTAAAATAATTATAGTAACATTACTACGATAATCATAATAACGTTGAGATGATACTATTGAGAAGTGGAGTTTTGGAAATTAGATTTCTTCTTACTTCATACCTATACCCGTGGCCAATGGACTAGAGCAAGACTTCTTCTCTATTATTTCTTTGTTTATTTCTCTGTTCTCTTCTCTTTTCGTCTCTCTCTTCTGTCTTTGTTTCTCTCTTCGTTTTATTGCGACTAGTAGGCTGGGCTCGATATGTTTATGCTGATAACGTGTTATGAGATGAGAGAAAAAAAGAGCCGTCAAATGTGCCCCACCCTAAAGGGGTCGTATGTTACTTATAGGGTAAGTTTGCTTAGGGCCTAAGCAATCTATGGGAAACCCTAATCCTTGATAGAGATCCGATGGTGGACAGCTATCCGATCGAACAATCTCGTAACAGTTGAAATATTTTAATTTTTTTTAAAGAAAAATATAAATTATTTTTAAAGCAAAAAATTTAGGTGTACCTTATCTTCCTTCTATACTTCCTACTATTTAATTAATTTAATTAGTTTAATAAATTAAATAGTTAAATAATTAAATAAATATTTAATTATTTATATTATTAAATAATTAAATTATTTAAATAATTAATTTATTATTTAAATATTAAAATAAATAAATATTTATTTTTTTATTTAAAAAAATATTAAGTTAATTAAAAAAACATTTTATTATTGATATATTCAAATAATTAAATAATTATTTAAAGCATAAGTAAATAGTTCTTGAATTATTATTATTTTTTTTCATTAATTAAATAATCAATTTTTTTATTTATTTTAATTAATATTTCATAATTTAATAAAATAATTATTTAATTATTTAATTATATAATAATTTATTTAAATTATTATTTATTTATTTATGAAATTATTTAATAATTAAATTATTTATTTGTTTCAGTAAATAATCTATTTAATAAATTTTTTCACTAAATAAGTTTTTAAATATTTAAATAATTAACTAATTATTTAATTAATCAAAAATAAAATATTAGTTAAAGAAATAACTAACCAAATAAATTAATAAATTAATTATATAATTAAATTATTATTTCTTTATTTTATAATTTAAATAATTAAATAATTAAATAATTTTATTATTAAATAACTAAATAATTTAATAATTTAATAAATTTATTATTTTACTAAAAACTTAATTATTTAATTATTAATTTATTTAAATTTTTAAATAATTAAATAAATAATTAATTTAATTAAAAAATTATAATAAAATTACTATGGTAATCATAATAATGTTGAGATGATACTATTGAGAAGTTGAGTTTTGGAATTTAGATTCCTTCTTACTTCACACCTATACCCATGGATAATAGATTGGAGTAGGACTTCTTCTTTATTTTCTCTTCGTTTATCTCTCCATTCTCTTCTCTCTTCTTTTCTTTTTTCTTCTCTCTCTTCTTTCTTTATTTCTCTCTCTGTTTTCTTGTGACTGGTCGGCTGAGCTCGATATGTTTGTGCTGATAATATGTTGTGAGATGAAAAAAAGAGAGTGCCGTCAAACATACCCTACCCTGAAGGGGTCGTATATTATTTATAGGGTAAGCTTACTCTTACCTAAGAAATCTATGGGAAACATAAATCTATAGGAGAGATCCGATGGTGGACAGCCATCTGATCGAAAGATCTCATAACAGTTGTAATATTTTAGATTTTTTTAAAGAAAAATATAAATTATGTTTAAATCCAAAAATTCGGGTGTCCCTCATCTTCCTTCTTTTCTTCCTATTATTTAATTAATTTAATTAGTTTAATAAATTAAATAGTTAAAGAATTAAATAAATATTTATTTATCTATATAATTAAAATTTTAAAATAATTTATTTATTATTAAAATATGAAAAAAAATAATTATTTATTTGATTATTTCAAAATAATTAATTTGTTAAAAAAAATATTTTATTATATATATCAAAATAATTAACTAATTATTTAAATAATAAGTAAATATTTCTTGAATTAATATTTTATTTTATTACTTAATTAAATAATTAATTTTTTTATTTATTTTAATTAATATTTCATAATTTAATAAAATAATTTTTTAATTTTTTAATTACATACTAATTTATTGAAATTATTATTTAGTAAACTATAAAATAATTTAATAATTTAATTTTTTATTTGTTTAAGTAAATAATAAATCTAAGATATTTCTTTACTAAATAATATTTTAAATATTTAAGTAATCGACTAATTATTCAAAAATAAAATAATAATTAAAGAAATAACTAATAAAATGAATTAATAAATTAATTAAATCATTGAATTATTTTTTCTTTATTTAATGTTTTAAATAATTAAATAGTTAACTAATTTAATTATGAAATAATATAATAATAATAATAAATAAATAAAATAATAAATTTGATTAAATTACTAGTTAAATAAATAATTAAATAAATTTATAATTTTATTAAAAAATTATTATTAAATTATTTAAATTATTTAATAATTAAATAAATAATTAATTTAATTAAAAAAATTATAGTAATATTACTGTAATAATCATAATAACGTTAAGATATTACTATTGAGAAGTAGAGTTTTGGAATTTAGATTAATTTGTACTTAACACCTATACCCATGGCCAATGGACTGGAGCATGTCTTCTTCTATCTTCGTTTATTTCTCCATTCCTATCTCTCTTCTTCTCTCTCTTTTGTCTTCGTTTCTCTTCTTCTCTCTCTTTTGTCTTCATTTCTCTCTCTTTTGTCTTCTTCTCTCTTTTGTCTTCGATATATTCGTGATGATAACAGGTTGTGAAATGGGAGAAAAAAAGAGCCATTAAACATGCCCCACCCTAAAGGCATTGTATATTATTTATAGGGTAAGCTTACTTAGGGCCTAAGCAATCTATGAGAAACCCTAATCCAATGGAGAGATCTGACGATAGACAGCCATCCGATCGAACGATCTGAGCCATTTAACAATTATTTAAATTTTTTAATGTTTTTAAATTTTTTTTTTAAAAATATAAATTATTTTTAAATCTAAAAATTTAGTCATGCCTCATCTTCATTCTTTACTTCCTATTATTTAATTAATTTAATTAATTTAATAAATTAAATAGTTAAATAACTATATAATTAAATAAATATTTAATTATTAATATAATTAAATAAGTAAATTATTTAAATAAGTAAGTTATTTAAAAAACAAAAAATTATTTATATATTTAAATAATTAACTAATTATTTCAATAATAAGTAAATAGTTATTTATTTCTTATTTTATTTTAATACCTAAATAAATAATTAATTTTTTTAATTATTTAAATTAATATTTTATAATTTCATAAAATAATTTTAAAATTATTTAATTAAATAATAATGTTTTTAAATTATTATTTTCTTAACTATAAAATTATTTAAAAATAAAATTATTTATCTGTTTAAGTAAAATAATAATTAAAAAAATAATAATAAAATAAAATAATAAATTAATTATATAATTAAATCATTATTTCTTCATTTAATAATTAAAATAATTAAATATACCTAATTTATTTATTTAATAATATAATAATAATAAATAAATAAAATAATAAGTTTAATTAAATAACTAGATAATTCAATAATTAAATTTATTATTTATTTTATTAAAAACCTAATTATTAAATTATTTAAATTATTTAATAATTAAATAAAGGTTTAATTTAATTTTAAAAATTATAGTAACATTACTATGATAATCATAATAATATTGAGATGATACTATTGAGAAGTGGAGTTTTGGAATTTAGATTCCTTCTTACTTCACACCTATACCCGTGGCCAATATACTGGAGCATAACTTTTTCTCTCTTCTCTCTTCGTTTATCTCTCTGTTCATTTCTCTCTTCTTCCCTCTATTCTGTCTTTGTTTCTCTCTTCGTTTTTTGACGATTGGTCGGCTGGGCTCGACATGTTCGTGCTAATAACGTATTGTGAGATGGGAGAAAGAGAGAGCCGTCAAACGTTCTCTATCCTAAAGGGGTCATATATTATTTACAAGGTAAGCTTACTTAGGGCCTAAGCAATCTATAGGAAATCCTAATCCATAGGAGAAATTCGACGGTGGACAACAATTCGATCGAATGATCTCATAATAGTTGTAATGTTTTAAATTTTTTTGAAGAAAAATTTAAATTATTTTTAAAGCAAAAAATTCGGGTGTGCCTCATCTTCCTTCTTTACTTCCTATTAATTAATTTATTTAATTAGTTTATTAAATTAAATATTTAAATAAGTAAATAATTAAATAAATATTTAAATATCTATGTAATTAAATAATGAAATTATTTAAATAATTTATTTATTATTTGAATATTAAAATAAATAAATAATTATTTGATAATTTAATAAAATATTATTTATATAAACAAATATTTTAATTTTTATATATTTAAATAAAAAACTAATTATTTAAATAATAAATAAATAGTTATTGAATTATTTTTTTATTTTTTTATTTAAGAAAATAATTAATTTTTTTATTTATATCAATTAATATTTTATAATTTCATAAAATAATTTTTTATTTAATATAATTATATAATAATTTATTCAAATTATTATTTATTTAATAAAAACTTAATTATTAAATAATTTAAATTATTAAAATTATTTAATAATTTAATAAAAAATTATTTTAATTAAAAAACCTTTAGTAATATTACTATGATAATCAGAATAATATTGAGATGATACTATTGAGAAGTGGAGTTTTTGAATTTAGATTCCTTCATACTTTAAATCCATACCCATGCAATAGATTGGAGCAGGACTTCTTTTCTCTTCTCTCTTTGTTTATCTCTCCATTCTCTTCTCTCTTTTTCTCTCTCTTTTGTCTTCTTTTCTCTTCCCGTTTTCTTGCGACCGGTCATTTGGGCTCGACATGTTCCTACTTATAACGTGTTATGAGATGGGAGAAAGAGAGAGCCGTCAAACATGCCCCACCCTAAAGGGGTTGTATCATTTTTATAGTATAAGCTTACTTAGGGCCTAAGCAATCTATAAAAACCATAATCCATGGGAGAGATCCGACGGTGGACAACCATCCGATCGAACGATCTCATAACAGTTGTAATGTTTTAAATTTTTTTAAAGAAAAATATAAATTATTTTTAAAGTGAAATTCGGATGTGCCTCATCTTCCTTCTTTATTTCCTATTATTTAATTAATTTATTTAGTTTAATAAATTAAATAGGTAAATAATTAAATAAATATTTAACTATCTATATAATTAAAAAATTAATTTATTTAAATAATTTATTTATTATTTAAATATTAAAATAAGTAACTATTTTTTTTATTATAAAAAAAATTAAGTTATTTAAAAAATATTTTATTATTTATATATTATAAATAGTTATTGGATTATTATTTTATTTTATTACTTAATTAAATAATTAATATTTTTTAATTTAATAAAATAATTTTTTATTTATATTATAATTTATTTAAATTATAATATAATTAATTATAAAATTATATAATAATTAAATTATTTATTTGTTTAAGTATGTAATTTATTTAATATATTTCTTCACTAAATAAGTTTTTAAATATTTAAATAAAAGATTAATTTTTTAATTATAGAAAAATAAAATAATATTTAATAAAATAACTAATAAAAAAAATTAATAAATTAATTATATTATTAAATCATTATATCTTTATTTAATAATTTAAATAATTAAATAGTTACCTAATTAAGATATTAAATAATATAACAAAAATAAAATAATTAAATAATAAATTTAATTAAATAACTAGTTAAATAAATAATTAAATATATTAATTATTTTACTAAAAACTTAATTATGAAATTATATAAATATTTAATTATTTCAATTATTTATTAATTAAATAAATAATTAATTTAATTAAAAAAATCATAGTAATATTACTATGATAATCATAATAACATTGAGATAATACTATTGAGAAGTAGAGTTTTGTAATTTAGATTCCTTTTTATTTCACATCTATACCTGTGGCCAATGGACTGGAGCATGACTTCTTCTTTTTTCGTTTTTCTCTCCGTTCTCTTCTATCTTCTTCTCTCACTTCTATCGTCGTTTCTTTCTCCATTTTCTTGTGACTGGTCGGTTGGGCTCGATATGTGTATGCTGATAACGTGTTATGAGATACGAGAATGTGAGAGCCGTCAAACATGCTACACCTTAAAGGGGTCGTATATTATTTATAGGGTAAGGTTACTTAGGGCCTAAGCGATCTATTAAAAACCCTAATCCAAGGGAGAGATCCAACAGTAGACAGCCATCCGATCGAACGATCTCATAACAGTTGTAATGTTTTAAATTTTTTTATAGAAAAATATAAATTATTTTTAAAGCAAAAAATTCAGGTGTGCCTCATCTTCCTTCTTTACATCCTATTATTTAATTAATTTAATTAAATTAATAAATTAAATTATTAAATAAGTAAATAAATATTAAATTATTAATATATTTAAATAATTAAATTATTTAACTAATTTATTAATATTTAAAATATTAAAATAAATAAATATTTATTTGATTATTGGATAAAATATTATTTATTGAAAAAAATATTTTATTATTTATATATTTAAATAATTAACTAATTATTTAAATTAAAAGTAAATAGTAATTGAATTATTGTTTAATTTTTTTAATTAATTAAATAATTTATTTTTTTATTTATTTCAATTAAAATTTCATAATTTAATAAAATAATTTTATATTTTATTTATTATATTATAATTTATTTTAAATATTATTTATTTAACTATGAAATAATTTAATAATTCAATTATATATTTGTTTAAGTAAATATTTCAATTTAATAATATATTTAATATATTTCTTTACTTAATAAGTTTTTAAATATTTTAATAATTGACTAAATATTTAACTATTTATAAATTAAATAATAATTAAAGAATAACTAATAAAATTAATTAATAAATTAATTATATTATTAAATTATTATTTTTTGATTTAATAATTTAAAAAATTAAATACTTAACTAATTTAATAATTTAATAATATAATAATAATAAATAAATAAAATAATAAATTGCATGAAAATAGATAAATAATTTAATAAAATAATAAAAAATTAATTATTAAATTAGACAAATTATTTTATATTTAAATAAATAATTAATTTAATTAAAAAAATTATAGTAACATTATTATGATAATCAGAATAATGTTGAGATAATACTATTAAGAAGTGGAGTTTTGGAATTTACATTCCTTCTTACTTCACACCTATACCCGTGGCCAATGGACTGGAGCAGGACTTCTCTCTTCGTTTATCTCTCCGTTCTCTTCTCTCTATTCTCTCTCTTTTGTCTTCGTTTCTCTTCCCGTTTTTTTAAAATCGATCGGCTGGGCTAGACATGTTTCTGTTGATAACGTGTTATGAGATGGGAGAAAGAGAAAGCCCTTAAACGTGCCCCACCCTAAAGGGGTTGTATATTATTTATAGGGTAAACTTACTTAGGGCCTAAGCAATCTATAGGAAACCCTAAAACATGGAAGAGATCCGACGATGGACAGCCAACTGATCGAGCGATCTCACAACAGTTGTAATGTTTTAAATTTTTTTAAAGAAAAATATAAATTATTTTTAAGGCAAAAAATTTGGGTTTGCCTCATCATCTTTCTTTACTTCCTATTATTTAACTAATTTATATAATTAAATAGTTAAATAATTAAATAATAAAATAAATATTTAGTTATCAATATAAATATAAAATTTAAATATTATATTATTTATTTATTATTTAAATATTGAAATAAATAAATATTTCTTTAATAATTTTAAAAAATATTAAGTTATTTAAAAAAATATTTTATAATTTATAAATTTAAATAATTAACTAATTATTTAAATAATATATAAATAGTTATTTATTTATTCTTTTATTTTATTACTTAATTAAATAATTTTTTTTATTTCAATTATTATTAATAATTTAATAAATTTATTTTTTAAATTATTCAATTAAATAATAATTTATTTGAATTATTATTTATTTAACTATAAAGTTATTGATAATTAAAATATTTATTTTTTTAAGTAAATAATCTATTTAATATATATTTTCATTAAATAAGTTTTTTGAATTTTGAATAATTGACTAATATTTGATTAATAAAAATTAAAATAATAATTAATAAAAATTACTAATAAAATTAAAACAACGGTCAGGATCTTTTTTTGAGAGGGAGATAGAATGAAGGGGCAAGATAAGTTGATGTAAGGGTGAGTGCAATTCATCTAGGAAGAGGTGAACGGCTAAGATTGAATCGAGTTGAAATGTGGGGATAAAATTAGGTGGAGGAGGTAATAAATTAGTGAAGGACCTGATTGTAAAACAAAAAATTTAACAGTCGTTTGGAGGGTTTTCGTGTAAAAAAAATATGGACATGTTGGGTATTAATCTGATTATTCACACGTGGTCCCCCTCCGTTCTTACAGCACTTATAGCCATATAAACCCAATGTTTGCTCTTACAGTCCGTAGTATCTGCCGCTAATCGAGCCCGTCCTCCCCTCCCCTCCCCTCCTCAAATCCCATCGATGCATAGCCGTCCGATGCACAAACCTCGGTTTCACAGCCATCCGCCCCCTCTTATTCCGCTCTCTCTCTCTCTCTCTCTCTCTCTCTCTCTCTCTCTCTCTCTCTCTCTCTCTCTCTCCTACCCAAATCCCATCCCATCCCCGATTCCCGCCCCCCCCCCCTCTTTCTCTCCCGCTCTCTCTCTCTCTTCACAGCCAATATGCGATTCCCCCTTGATCCGGCACCCAAATCCTGCGATAAAAGCCATTCCAATTTTAGCACCCCCGGACCCCTTCTCTCTTCAAGCCCCCTTGCTCCCACGTTCAAAGCCCTCCTCTTTTGGAAATCCCATCCATCAAATCCCGCCGCTCCCTCTGCCATTCGAGCCGCAAATCACCCTCCTTGCCATTCTAGGCCCCAAATCCCCTCCTTCCCATTCGAGCATCTCACACCCAGCTTCATGGCAATCCCCCTACTAAAATCCAGCCCCAAATCCCCTTCTAGGTTAGTCTCCGTCAAAATAGAGAAAGAGAGGGAGAGAGATAGAGCAGAAAGCGAATGGCGTCCATCAACTTCAATGAGGAATTACTCAACTCTCAACAGGTTCTTCTTCTCTCAAACTTCTTTTTAGCTGTTTCTTTCTCAAATATTCCTATTCATGATTTTTATGTGATCAAAGATCAGTGATCAGATATCAGGTTTCTTGCAATGTTAGAGCAATTATAACCACTACTCTTGAATGCTGACCCTCTAAAAGTGTTAGAGCAATTATAACCACTGCACCCATTCATCATTTGTTCTTTATTTGACCTTAAAAGAGTCAAGGTTGCTGAAAAAAATTCCTTTTGATGATCTCTTTTAAATCAGCAGATCATGTTAAATCGATTGATGAGTACAAATCGATGTTAATTTTTATTTTTCTTACAAATTTTGATCTGCTGATTTTTTTTTTTTCCTTTTGTTTCTCTTTTCTCATTTGGATTTGTACTCATCAATCATACTCAATATTCATACAGTTTTTTTTAAAAATTCGATGTTTTTTCATTTCAAAAACTGTTGCTTATCGGATTTTAAATCATATATACATTGTGACATGGATCAGGTTTTCTTTAAATGTTAAATTTGCTTTTTTCATTTGTTCTTTATTTTGAAATTGCCAGTATTTAAAAATCCAATTGAAAATGCTTGAGTATTGGATCAGATTTTAAAATGCCAAATTCTTTCAAAAATCCAATTTGATGAAACCTTTCCAACAAGATGAGTTGGTATGTCTGACCTATATTTACCTATTTCGAGGTTGAGCTTCTTCACTTCCTAAGTCCGAAAGGTTCTTAGCCTAAGTCTGAAAGGTTCTTAGCCTACCAGTTGTTTGAAAAGAAAGAGCCTGCATTTTGGAAGACTTTTCAGAATCTTCATTTTTGCTCGGTACTCGGTTGATCAAAATAAATTCCTTAAACTAGAGGACCGTAGTTGCAAACTAAAGCTCGAAAGCAACATACAAAGAAAGCATGCGAAGAAAGCAGCAAACTAAAGCTCGAAAGCAAGAGCAAGTGAACATGGGTCACAACAAATAGAGCAGTCTCTCTCTATGACCTATTTGATTTAAGTTTCAAGCCTGTTTACAGCAATCAGATAAGGGGATTTACTGAACCTCTAACAAGTCTCGAAAATAGGCTTTTCAGGCTACATAGTGAATGACACTTTAGAAAAGAGGAATGCTAGCGAAGTTCAGAGTTAGGGTACCTATCACCGCCATTGATGTGAACTGGGAGTCATTAGTTTGTTTGGTCTATCACCATGAAGATGCACTTGCGTGGTCGTCTTCTTATTGAATTCCGTTCCGTCAGGGGGAACTTCATTATTTAAAAATCCAATTCAAAATGCTTGAGTATTGGATCAGATTTTAAAATGCCAAATTCTTTCAAAAATGCCAAGATTTCAAAATACAATCTTATGCTTTTGCGTTTCCACAGGAAACGATGGGGATCGGCATGGATAAGGATGATGAGGTAATCATTCGTGAATCAATGCCCGGGTTTTGTTGGTTTTTTCTTTGCTTCTCAAAATCATAATTCTAAAATGAAGCATTGCCCATGATTTCTTAGTTTTTTCTTTATATCTTGAAATCTGATTTGTAAAATCACTGCCCATGTTATGTATTTTCTGCAGGTTGTGATGGAGAATGTCATAACCAACGAGGCGTCCATCAACTTCAATGAGGAATTGCTCAACTCTCAACAGGTTCTTCTTCTCTCAAACTTCTTTTTACCTATTTACCGTAGTTGCAAACTAAAGTACAATTATAATCATGAGGAACTCCACAAAAGGAATGAACAAAATTTTAAGACAACTATTCTAAATTTTTTTTAAGACAACTAACAAAGTGTTTTTGAGCTAAACTTCACGTGGGCAAAGTGTTTTTGAGCTGAAGATGCTAAGTGCGACATCCGGGCAGTTGATGTGACACCATGTGGGTGCCCCCGTCGATGTATGTGAATTTATTTAAAAATAAATTTTTAAAAAGGAGAAAAAAGATAACCATTTGCTTACCGATGAATTAGGTTATTTTCTTCAAATGTGGACTTCCCATCCGAATATGGGTGCCCCCGTCGATTGTGGGCGCCGCCAAACCAATTTTGTCGCCCCGTTCGAGTACCGACAGACACAATTAGTATTATCATTACTCTCGAAATATTATCACCTCCTTCGAAATAATTATCACCGCTCATGAAATATTATTACATATTTGATATATCTTTATCTCCCACAAAATATTGTTGTCGATCTTGAAATACTTTGTTGCCACTTTTGAAATATTATAATCTTTCTTGAAATATTGTCTTCGCCCTCAAACTAATTTCACCTGCCTCGAAATATTGTCATCGCCCTCAAAATCGTTTGCGTGCCGACAGGCATGGGCATTACTAGTTATTTATAGGGTAAGGTTACTTAGGGCCTAAGCGATCTATTAAAAACTCTAATCCATGGGAGAGATCCAACAGTAGACAGCCATCCGATCGAACGATCTCATAACAGTTGTAATGTTTTAAATTTTTTTATAGAAAAATATAAATTATTTTTAAAGCAAAAAATTCAGGTGTGCCTCATCTTCCTTCTTTACATCCTATTATTTAATTAATTTAATTAAATTAATAAATTAAATTGTTAAATAAGTAAATAAATATTAAATTATTAATATATTTAAATAATTAAATTATTTAACTAATTTATTAATATTTAAAATATTAAAATAAATAAATATTTATTTGATTATTGGATAAAATATTATTTATTGAAAAAAATATTTTATTATTTATATATTTAAATAATTAACTAATTATTTAAATTAAAAGTAAATAGTAATTGAATTATTATTTAATTTTTTTAATTAATTAAATAATTTATTTTTTTATTTATTTCAATTAAAATTTCATAATTTAATAAAATAATTTTATATTTTATTTATTATATTATAATTTATTTTCAATATTATTTATTTAACTATGAAATAATTTAATAATTCAATTATATATTTGTTTAAGTAAATATTTCAATTTAATAATATATTTAATATATTTCTTTACTTAATAAGTTTTTAAATATTTTAATAATTGACTAAATATTTAACCATTTATAAATTAAATAATAATTAAAGAATAACTAATAAAATTAATTAATAAATTAATTATATTATTAAATTATTATTTTTTGATTTAATAATTTAAAAAATTAAATACTTAACTAATTTAATAATTTAATAATATAATAATAATAAATAAATAAAATAATAAATTGCATTAAAATAGATAATTAATTTAATAAAATAATAAAAAAATTAATTATTAAATTAGACAAATTATTTTATATTTAAATAAATAATTAATTTAATTAAAGAAATTATAGTAACATTATTATGATAATCAGAATAATATTGAGATAATACTATTAAGAAGTGGAGTTTTGGAATTTACATTCCTTCTTACTTCACACCTATACCCGTGGCCAATGGACTGGAGCAGGACTTCTCTCTTCGTTTATCTCTCCGTTCTCTTCTCTCTATTCTCTCTCTTTTGTCTTCGTTTCTCTTCCCGTTTTTTTGAAATCGATCGGCTGGGCTAGACATGTTTCTGTTGATAACGTGTTATGAGATGGGAGAAAGAGAAAGCCCTTAAACGTGCCCCACCCTAAAGGGGTTGTATATTATTTATAGGGTAAACTTACTTAGGGCCTAAGCAATCTATAGGAAACCCTAAAACATGGAAGAGATCCGACGATGGACAGCCAACTGATCGAGCGATCTCACAACAGTTGTAATGTTTTAAATTTTTTTAAAGAAAAATATAAATTATTTTTAAGGCAAAAAATTTGGGTTTGCCTCATCATCTTTCTTTACTTCCTATTATTTAACTAATTTATATAATTAAATAGTTAAATAATTAAATAATAAAATAAATATTTAGTTATCAATATAAATATAAAATTTAAATATTATATTATTTATTTATTATTTAAATATTGAAATAAATAAATATTTCTTTAATAATTTTAAAAAATATTAAGTTATTTAAAAAAATATTTTATAATTTATAAATTTAAATAATTAACTAATTATTTAAATAATATATAAATAGTTATTTATTTATTCTTTTATTTTATTACTTAATTAAATAATTTTTTTTATTTCAATTATTATTAATAATTTAATAAATTTATTTTTTAAATTATTCAATTAAATAATAATTTATTTGAATTATTATTTATTTAACTATAAAGTTATTGATAATTAAAATATTTATTTTTTTAAGTAAATAATCTATTTAATATATATTTTTATTAAATAAGGTTTTTAAATTTTGAATAATTGACTAATATTTGATTAATTAAAATTAAAATAATAATTAATAAAAATTACTAATAAAATTAAAACAACGGTCAGGATCTATTTTTGAGAGGGAGATAGAATGAAGGGGCAAGATAAGTTGATGTAAGGGTGAGTGCAATTCATCTAGGAAGAGGTGAACGGCTAAGATTGAATCGAGTTGAAATGTGGGGATAAAATTAGGTGGAGGAGGTAATAAATTAGTGAAGGACCTGATTGTAAAACAAAAAATTTAACAGTCGTTTGGAGGGTTTTCGTGTAAAAAAAATATGGACATGTTGGGTATTAATCTGATTATTCACACGTGGTCCCCCTCCGTTCTTACAGCACTTATAGCCATATAAACCCAATGTTTGCTCTTACAGTCCGTAGTATCTGCCGCTAATCGAGCCCGTCCTCCCCTCCCCTCCCCTCGTCAAATCCCATCGATGCATAGCCGTCCGATGCACAAACCCCGGTTTCACAGCCATCCGCCCCCTCTTATTCCGCTCTCTTTCTCTCTCTCTCTCTCTCTCTCTCTCTCTCCCTACCCAAATCCCATCCCATCCCCGATTCCCGCCCCCCCCCCCCTCTTTCTCTCCCGCTCTCTCTCTCTCTTCACAGCCAATATGCGATTCCCTCTTGATCCGGCACCCAAATCCTGTGATAAAAGCCATTCCAATTTTAGCACCCCCGGACCCCTTCTCTCTTCAAGCCCCCTTGCTCCCACGTTCAAAGCCCTCCTCTTTTGGAAATCCCATCCATCAAATCCCGCCGCTCCCTCTGCCATTCGAGCCGCAAATCACCCTCCTTGCCATTCTAGGCCCCAAATCCCCTCCTTCCCATTCGAGCATCTCACACCCAGCTTCATGGCAATCCCCCTACTAAAATCCAGCCCCAAATCCCCTTCTAGGTTAGTCTCCGTCAAAATAGAGAAAGAGAGGGAGAGAGATAGTGCAGAAAGCGAATGGCGTCCATCAACTTCAATGAGGAATTACTCAACTCTCAACAGGTTCTTCTTCTCTCAAACTTCTTTTTAGCTGTTTCTTTCTCAAATATTCCTATTCATGATTTTTATGTGATCAAAGATCAGTGATCAGATATCAGGTTTTCTTGCAATGTTAGAGCAATTATAACCACTACTCTTGAAGGCTGACCCTCTAAAAGTGTTAGAGCAATTATAACCACTGCACCCATTCATCATTTGTTCTTTATTTGACCTTAAAAGAGTCAAGGTTGCTGAAAAAAATTCCTTTTGATGATCTCTTTTAAATCAGCAGATCATGTTAAATCGATTGATGAGTACAAATCGATGTTAATTTTTATTTTTCTTACAAATTTTGATCTGCTGATTTTTTTTTTTCCTTTTGTTTCTCTTTTCTCATTTGGATTTGTACTCATCAATCATACTCAATATTCATACAGGTTTTTTTTAAAATTCGATGTTTTTTCATTTCAAAAACTGTTGCTTATCGGATTTTAAATCATATATACATTGTGACATGGATCAGGTTTTCTTTAAATGTTAAATTTGCTTTTTTCATTTGTTCTTTATTTTGAAATTGCCAGTATTTAAAAATCCAATTGAAAATGCTTGAGTATTGGATCAGATTTTAAAATGCCAAATTCTTTCAAAAATCCAATTTGATGAAACCTTTCCAACAAGATGAGTTGGTATGTCTGACCTATATTTACCTATTTCGAGGTTGAGCTTCTTCACTTCCTAAGTCCGAAAGGTTCTTAGCCTAAGTCTGAAAGGTTCTTAGCCTACCAGTTGTTTGAAAAGAAAGAGCCTGCATTTTGGAAGACTTTTCAGAATCTTCATTTTTGCTCGGTACTCGGTTGATCAAAATAAATTCCTTAAACTAGAGGACCGTAGTTGCAAACTAAAGCTCGAAAGCAACATACAAAGAAAGCATGCGAAGAAAGCAGCAAACTAAAGCTCGAAAGCAAGAGCAAGTGAACATGGGTCACGACAAATAGAGCAGTCTCTCTCTATGACCTATTTGATTTAAGTTTCAAGCCTGTTTACAGCAATCAGATAAGGGGATTTACTGAACCTCTAACAAGTCTCGAAAATAGGCTTTTCAGGCTACATAGTGAATGACACTTTAGAAAAGAGGAATGCTAGCGAAGTTCAGAGTTAGGGTACCTATCACCGCCATTGATGTGAACTGGGAGTCATTAGTTTGTTTGGTCTATCACCATGAAGATGCACTTGCGTGGTCGTCTTCTTATTGAATTCCGTTCCGTCAGGGGGAACTTCATTATTTAAAAATCCAATTCAAAATGCTTGAGTATTGGATCAGATTTTAAAATGCCAAATTCTTTCAAAAATGCCAAGATTTCAAAATACAATCTTATGCTTTTGCGTTTCCACAGGAAACGATGGGGATCGGCATGGATAAGGATGATGAGGTAATCATTCGTGAATCAATGCCCGGGTTTTGTTGGTTTTTTCTTTGCTTCTCAAAATCATAATTCTAAAATGAAGCATTGCCCATGATTTCTTAGTTTTTTCTTTATATCTTGAAATCTGATTTGTAAAATCACTGCCCATGTTATGTATTTTCTGCAGGTTGTGATGGAGAATGTCATAACCAACGAGGCGTCCATCAACTTCAATGAGGAATTGCTCAACTCTCAACAGGTTCTTCTTCTCTCAAACTTCTTTTTACCTATTTACCGTAGTTGCAAACTAAAGTACAATTATAATCATGAGGAACTCCACAAAAGGAATGAACAAAATTTTAAGACAACTATTCTAAATTTTTTTTAAGACAACTAACAAAGTGTTTTTGAGCTAAACTTCACGTGGGCAAAGTGTTTTTGAGCTGAAGATGCTACGTGCGACATCCGGGCAGTTGATGTGACACCATGTGGGTGCCCCCGTCGATGTATGTGAATTTATTTAAAAATAAATTTTTAAAAAGGAGAAAAAGTAACCATTTGCTTACCGATGAATTAGGTTATTTTCTTCAAATGTGGACTTCCCATCCGAATATGGGTGCCCCCGTCGATTGTGGGCGCCGCCAAACCAATTTTGTCGCCCCGTTCGAGTACCGACAGACACAATTAGTATTATCATTACTCTCGAAATATTATCACCTCCTTCGAAATAATTATCACCGCTCATGAAATATTATTACATATTTGATATATCTTTATCTCCCACAAAATATTGTTGTCGATCTCGAAATACTTTGTTGCCACTTTTGAAATATTATAATCTTTCTTGAAATATTGTCTTCGCCCTCAAACTAATTTCACCTGCCTCGAAATATTGTCATCGCCCTCGAAATCGTTTGCGTGCCGACAGGCACGGGCATTACTAGTTATTTATAGGGTAAGGTTACTTAGGGCCTAAGCGATCTATTAAAAACCCTAATCCATGGGAGAGATCCAACAGTAGATAGCCATCCGATCGAACGATCTCATAACAGTTGTAATGTTTTAAATTTTTTTATAGAAAAATATAAATTATTTTTAAAGCAAAAAATTCAGGTATGCCTCATCTTCCTTCTTTACATCCTATTATTTAATTAATTTAATTAAATTAATAAATTAAATTGTTAAATAAGTAAATAAATATTAAATTATTAATATATTTAAATAATTAAATTATTTAACTAATTTATTAATATTTAAAATATTAAAATAAATAAATATTTATTTGATTATTGGATAAAATATTATTTATTGAAAAAAATATTTTATTATTTATATATTTAAATAATTAACTAATTATTTAAATTAAAAGTAAATAGTAATTGAATTATTGTTTCATTTTTTTAATTAATTAAATAATTTATTTTTTTATTTATTTCAATTAAAATTTCATAATTTAATAAAATAATTTTATATTTTATTTATTATATTATAATTTATTTTAAATATTATTTATTTAACTATGAAATAATTTAATAATTCAATTATATATTTGTTTAAGTAAATATTTCAATTTAATAATATATTTAATATATTTCTTTACTTAATAAGTTTTTAAATATTTTAATAATTGACTAAATATTTAACTATTTATAAATTAAATAATAATTAAAGAATAACTAATAAAATTAATTAATAAATTAATTATATTAATAAATTATTATTTTTTGATTTAATAATTTAAAAAATTAAATACTTAACTAATTTAATAATTTAATAATATAATAATAATAAATAAATAAAATAATAAATTGCATGAAAATAGATAATTATTTTAATAAAATATTAAAAAATTAATTATTAAATTAGATAAATTATTTTATATTTAAATAAATAATTAATTTAATTAAAAAAATTATAGTAACATTATAATGATAATTAGAATAATGTTGAGATAATACTATTAAGAAGTGGAGTTTTGGAATTTACATTCCTTCTTACTTCACACCTATACCCGTGGCCAATGGACTGGAGCAGGACTTCTCTCTTCGTTTATCTCTCCGTTCTCTTCTCTCTATTCTCTCTCTTTTGTCTTCGTTTCTCTTCCCGTTTTTTTGAAGTCGATCGGCTGGGCTAGACATGTTTCTGTTGATAACGTGTTATGAGATGGGAGAAAGAGAAAGCCCTTAAACGTGCCCCACCCTAAAGGGGTTGTATATTATTTATAGGGTAAACTTACTTAGGGCCTAAGCAATCTATAGGAAACCCTAAAACATGGAAGAGATCCGACGATGGACAGCCAACTGATCGAGCGATCTCACAACATTTGTAATGTTTTAAATTTTTTTAAAGAAAAATATAAATTATTTTTAAGGCAAAAAATTTGGGTTTGCCTCATCATCTTTCTTTACTTCCTATTATTTAACTAATTTATATAATTAAATAGTTAAATAATTAAATAATAAAATAAATATTTAGTTATCAATATAAATATAAAATTTAAATATTATATTATTTATTTATTATTTAAATATTGAAATAAATAAATATTTCTTTAATAATTTTAAAAAATATTAAGTTATTTAAAAAAATATTTTATAATTTATAAATTTAAATAATTAACTAATTATTTAAATAATATATAAATAGTTATTTATTTATTCTTTTATTTTATTACTTAATTAAATAATTTTTTTTATTTCAATTATTATTAATAATTTAATAAATTTATTTTTTAAATTATTCAATTAAATAATAATTTATTTGAATTATTATTTATTTAACTATAAAGTTATTGATAATTAAAATATTTATTTTTTTAAGTAAATAATCTATTTAATATATATTTTCATTAAATAAGTTTTTTAAATTTTGAATAATTGACTAATATTTGATTAATTAAAATTAAAATAATAATTAATAAAAATTACTAATAAAATTAATTAATTATATAATAAAATTATTATTTTTTATTTAATAAACAAAACATATAATAATTAAGTTTTTTGTAAAATAATTTATTTATGTTTTTATTTAATTAACTATTTAATTATTTAAATTTTTTTTTGATTTATTTATAATTATTATATTATTGAGTAATTAAATTTGGTAACTATTGAATTATTTAAATTAGTAAATAAAGAAATAATGATTTAATGATATAATTAATTCATTAATTCATTTTATTAGTTTTTTCTTTAGGTTTAATTTTTTTTTAAATATTTAAATAAATAGTCAATTATTAAAATATTTAAAAACTTATTTAGTAAAGAAATATATTAAATAGATTAATTATATAGACAAATAAATAATTTAATAATTAAAATATTTCATATTTAAATAAATAATAATTTAAATAAATGATAATATAAGAAAAATAATTCAAAAATTATTTTATGAAATTATAAAATATTAATTTAAATAAATAATAAAATTAATTATTTAATAAAGTAATAAAGTAATGAAATAAAAAAATAATTAAATAACTATTTACTTAATATTTAAATAATTAGTTAATTATTTGAATATATAAATAAAAAAATATTTTTTTAAATAAATTAATATGATTTTAAATAATTAAATATTTATTTATTTATTTTAATATTTAAATAATAAATAAATTGATTTAAATAATTTATTTATTTAATTATAAATATAAATAAATATTTATTTAATTATTTAATTATTTAATTATTTAACTATTTAATTTATTAAATTAATTAAATAATAGGATGTAAAGAAGGAAAATAAGGCACACCTGAATTTTTTGCTTTAAAAATAATTTATATTTTTCTTTAAAAAAATTTAAAACATTACAACTAATATGAGATCATTCGATCGAATAGCTGTCTCCTGTTAGATCTCTACCATGGATTAGGGTTTCCCATATATTGCTTAGGCCCTAAATAAGTTTACCCTAAAAATAATATATGGCCCCTTTAGGGTGGGGCGTATTTGACGGCTCTTTTTTTCTCCCATCTCATAACACATTATCAACACGAACATATTGAGCCCAACCGACCAGTCGTAAGAAAACGGAGAGAGAAATGAAGACAGAAGAGAGAAGAAGAGAGAAGATAATGAAAAGATAAACGAAGAGAAAAAAGAGAAGAAGTCATGCTCTAGTCTATTGGCCATTGGTATATGTATGAAGTAAGAAGGAATCTAAATTCAAAAACTCCACTTCTTAATAGTATTATCTCAATGTTATTATAATTAGTATAGTAATGTAACTATAGTTTTATAATTAAATTAATTATTTATTTAATTATTAAATAATTTATATAATTTAATAATTAAGTTTTTAGTAAAATAATTAATTTATTTAATTATTTAATTATCTTGTTATTTAATTAAATTTATTATTTTATTTTATTTATTATTATTATATTATTTAATAATTAAATTAGGTAACTACTTAATTATTTAAATTAGTAAATAAAGAAATAGTGATTTAATTATATAATTAATTAATTTATTCATTTTATTTGTTATTTCTTTAATTATTATTTTATTTTTCAATAATTAAATAATTAGTCAATTATTTAAATATTTAAAAACTTATTTAGTGATGAAATATATTAAATAGATTATTTACTTAGATAAATAAATAATTTAATTATCAAATGATTTTATAGTTAAATAAATAATAATTTAAATAAAAGATTATATAATTAAATAATTAAAAAATTATTTTATTAAATTATAAAATATTAGTTTAAATAAATAAATAAAATTAATTATTTAACTAAGTAATAGAATAAAATAATAATTCAATAACTATTTACTTATAATTTAAATAATTAGTTAATTATTTAAATATATATATAATAAAATATGTTTTTAAATAATTTAATATTTTTTTAATAATCAAATAAATATTTATTTATTTTAAAATATAAATAATAAAAAATTAATTAAATAATAGGATTTAAAGAAGGAAAATAAGGCCCACCTGAATTTTTTACTTTAAAAATATTTTATATTTTTCTTTAAAAAAATTTAAAACATTACAACTGTTATGAGATCGTTAGATCAGATGGCTGTCCATCGTCGGATCTCTCCCATGGATTAGAGTTTTCCATAGATTGCTTAGGCCCTAAATAAGCTTACCCTATAAATAATATATAATTTCTTTAGGGTGGGGCACGTTTGACGACTCTCTTTCTTCTATCTCACAACACGTTATCAGCACGAACATGTCGAGCCCAGCCGACCAGTCATAAGAAAACGGAGAGAGAAACGAAGATAGAAGAGAGAGAAGAAGAAAAAGGTTCTAATTCATTCGTACAAATGAAGCGGTTCTAATTCATTTGTACGAATGAAGCCGTTCTAATTCATTCGTACGAATGTAGCCATTTTAATTCATTTGTACAAAGGTAGCCATTCTAATTCATTCATACAAGATATTCTAATTCATTTGTACGAATATAGCCATTCAAATTCATTCGTACGAAGGTAGCAATAGTAATTCATTCGTACGAGCCCTTCTAATTCATTCGTACGAGTATAGGCATTCTAATATATTCATACAAATGAATATAGCCATTCTAATTCATTCCTATAAATATAGCCATTCTAGTTCATTTGTACGAAGGTAGCCATTCTAAGTCTTTCGTAGGAGCCATTCTGATTCATTCGTA
This sequence comes from Chamaelirium japonicum, assembly GCA_947650365.1. Lineage (NCBI taxonomy): Eukaryota > Viridiplantae > Streptophyta > Magnoliopsida > Liliales > Melanthiaceae > Chamaelirium > Chamaelirium japonicum. Next base: position 3,829,284 of record OX393554.1, on the reverse strand, counting down.
TGAATATAACCATTGTAACTCATTCATGCGAACGAATGTAGCCATTCTAATTCATTCATATGAATATAGCCAGTCTAATTCATTCGTAGGAAGGTAGCCATTCTAATTCATTCGTACGAGCTAATCTAATACATTAATACGAATGTAGCCATTCTAATTTATTCGTACGAAGGTAGCCATTCTAATTCATTTGTACGAGCCATTCTAATTTATTTATATAAATATAGCCATTCTAATTCATTCGTACAATGGTAGCCTATCTATTTTATTCGTAAAAGCCATTCTAATTTATTAGTACAAATATAGCCATTCTAATTCATTCGTACAAACGAATATAGCCATTCTAATTCATTCGTACGTTTGTAGCCATTCTAATTCATTCGTACTAAGATATCTATTCTAATTCATTCGTAAGAGTCATTCTAATTCATTCGTACGAATATAGCTATTCTAATTCATTCGTACGAGTATTGCCATTCTAATTCATTCGTATAAATGAATATAGCCATTCTAATTCATTCGTACGGGCTATTCTAATTCATTCTTATGAATATAGACATTTTACTTTATTCGTACGAACGAATATAGCCATTCTAATTCAATCTTACAAAGGTAGCCATTCTAATTCATTCGTATGAGCCATTCAAATTCATTCGTACGAACAAATATAGCCACTCTAATTCATTCGTACGAATATTGCCATTCTAATTCTTTCATACGAATGAATATACCCATTCTAATTCAATGATACAAATATAGCCATTCCAATTCATTTATACGAAGGTAGCCTTTCTAATTCATTTACTAAATAAGTTTTTAAATATTTAAATAATTGACTAATTATTTAATTATTGAAAAATAAAATAATAATAAAATAATTAACTAATAAAATAAATTAATAAATTAATTATATAATTAAATCATTATTTCTTTATTTAATAATTTATATAATTAAATAGTTACCTAATTTAAATATTTAATAATATAATAATAATATAAAAATTTAATAATAAATTTAATAAAAAAACTAAACAATTAAATTAATTAATTATTTCCCTAAAAACTTAATTATTAAATTATTTAATAATTTAATAATTAAATAAATAAATAATTTAATTAAAAAAATTATAGTAATATTATTATGATAATCATAATAAAGTTGAGATGATACTATTGAGAAGTGAAGTTTTAGAATTTAGATTCCTTCTTACTTCACACCTATACCGAGGCCAATGGACTAAAGCAGGACTTTTTCTCTCTTTTCTTTTCGTTTATCTCTTCGTTTTCGTCTTCTCTCTCTTCTGTCTTCGTTTCTCTCTCCGTTTTCTTAAGACGGGTCGGCTGGGCTTGACATGTTCATGCTGATAACATGTTGTGAGGTGGGAGAAAGAAAGAACCGTCAAATGTGCCCCACCCTAAAGGGGTCGTATATTATTTATAAAGCAAGATTACTAAGGGACTAAGCAATCGTTAGGAAACCCTAATCCATGGGAGAGATCCGACGGTGGACAGCCATCTAATCGAACGATCTCATAACTGTTGTAATGTTTTCAAATTTTTAAAGAAAAATATAAATTATTTTTAAAGTAAAAAAATTCGGGTGTGCATCATCTTCCTTCTTTACTTCCTTTTATTTAATTAATTTAATATATTACTAAATTAAATAGTTAAATAATTAATTAATTAAAAAAATTATTAAATAATAATATAAATAAATAATAAAATTATTTATATAATTTATTTATTAGTTAAATATTAAAATAAATTAATATTTATTAGATTATTTAAAAAAAATATTAAGTTATTTCAAAAAATATTTTAATATTTATATATTGAAATAATTTACTAATTATTCAAATAATAAATAAATATTTTTAGAATTATTATTTTATTTTAATACTTTTTAAAATAAATATTATTTTTATTTATTTCAATTAATATTTTATAGTTTGATAAAATAATTTTTTAATTATTTAATAATATTATAATTTACATAAATTATTATTTATTTAACTATAAAATCATTTAAGAGTTAAAGTATTTATTGTGTAAGTAAATAATCTATTTGTTATATTTCTTTACAAAATAAATTTTGAATTATTTAAATAATTGATTAATTATGTAATTATTTAAAACTAAAATAATTATTAAAAAAATAACAAATAAAATGAATTAATAAATTATTTATAAAATTTAATAATTTTTTCTTAATTTAATAATTTAAATAATTAAATAGTTACCAAATTTAATTATCGAATAATATAATAATAATAATTCAAATAAAATAATAAATTTAATTAAATAACTAGATAATTAAATAAATAAATTAATTTACTAAAAACTTAACAAAAAAATTATTTAAATTATTTAAATAATTTAATAATTAAATAAATAATTTAATTAAAACAATTATAGTAACATTACTATTATAATCATAATAATGTTGAGATAATACTATTAAGAAGTGGAGTTTTGGAATTTAGATTCCTTCTTACTTTACACCTATACCCATGGCCAAAGGACTAGAGTAGGACTTCTTCTCTCTTCTCTCTTTATTTATCTCTTTATTCTTATCTCTATTCTTCTCTCTCTTCTGTTTTCGTTTCTCTCGCTATTTTCTTACGACTGGTCGGCTGGGCTCGATAAGTTTGTGTTGATAACATGTTGTGAGATATGAGAAAGATTATAGTAACATTACTATGATAATCATAATAATATTGAGATGATACTATTGAGAAGTGGAGTTTTGGAATTTAGATTTTTTCTTACTTCACACTTATACACAAGGCTAACGGACTAGAGGAAGACTTCTTCTCTCTTCGTTTATCTCTCCGTTCTTTTCTTCTCTCACTTCTGTCATCGTTTCTCTCTCCGTTTTCTTACGACTGGTCAGTTGGGTTCGATATGTTTATACTGATAACGTGTTGTGAGGTGGGAGAAAGAGAGAGCCGTTAAACGTGCCCTACCCTAAAGGGGTCAAATATTATTTATCGGGTAAGCTTACTTAGGGCTTAAGCAATCTATAGAAAACCCTAATCCATGGGAGAGATCCGGCGGTAGACAGCCATCCGATCGAACTATTTCATAACAGTTGTTATGTTTTAAATTTTTTTAAAGAAAAATGTAAATTAATTTTAAAGCAAAAAATTTGGGTGTGCCTCATCTTCCTTCTTTACTTACTACTATTTAATTAATTTAATTAGTTCAATAAATTAAATTGTTAAATAATTAGATAATTAAATAAATATTTAATTATCTATATAATTGTATAATTAAATTATTTATATTATTTATTTATTATTTATATATTAAAATAAATAAATTTTTATTTATTTATTTTAAAAATACTAAGTTATATATTGAAATTAAAAAAAAATTAATTATTTAATTAAGTAATAAAGTAAAACAATAATTAAATAAATATTTATATATTATTGAAATAATTAGTTAATTATTTCAATATATAAATAATAAAATATTTTTTTAAACAACTTAATATTTTTTAAAATACCAAATAAATATTTATTTATTTGAATATTTAAATAATAAATAAATTATATAATAATTTAATTTATTTTTTTCTTTAAAAAAATTTAAAACATTACAACTGTTATGAGATCGCTCGATCGGATGGCTGTCTACCGTTGGATCTTTTCCATGGATTAGAGTTTCCCATAGATTGCTTAGGCCCTAAGTAAGCTTACCCTATAAATAATACATGACCCCTTTAGGGTGGGGCACATTTGATGGCTCTATTTTTTTTCTATTTTATAACACGTTGTCAGCACGAACATGTCGAGCCCAGCTAACCAGTCGCAAGAAAACAGAGAGAAAAACGAAGACAGAAGAGAGAGAAGAGAACAGAGAGATAAACGAAGAGAGAATAGAGAAGATGTCCTGCTCCAGTCCATTGGCCACGAGTATAGGTGTGAAGTAAGAAGGAATCTAAATTCCAAAATTCTACTTCTTAATAGTATCTTTTCAAAGTTATTATGATTATCATAATAATATTACTATAATTTTTTTATTTAAATTATTTGTTTGTTTAACTATTAAATAATTTTAATAATTTAATTTTAAGTAAAATAATTCATTTATTTAATTATCTAGTTATTTAATTAAATTTATTATATTAATTGACTTGTTTTTATTATATTATTAAATAATTAAATTAAGTAATAATTTAATTATTTAATTTATTAAATAAAGAAATAATTATTTAATTATATAACTAATTTTTTAATTTATTTTTAGTTATTTCTTTAATTATTATTTTATCTTTAATTAAATAAATATTTAGTCAATTATTTAAATATTTAAAACTTATTTAGTGAAGAAATATATTTAATAGATTATTTATTTAAACAAATAAATAATTTATTTTTTAATTATTTCATAGTTCAATAAATAATAATTTAAATAAATTATTCTTGACATAAATTATTAAAAATTTATATTATTATTTTATGAAATATAAATTAAAATAAATGAAAAAATTACTTTATGAAATTATAATAATTTAATTAAATTATAATATTTTGAAAATATTAAAATAATTTATTTAATAATTACATAACTAAATTATTATGTAATAAAATTGTTATATTATCATTTAAAAATATTTTTGAATAATTATTTATTAAAATATATATAAAATTAAAATTTCATTATTTAGATAATTATATGAAAAATTATTTAAATAATAATTTTTTTAAATAATTAAATAATTAGTCAATTATTTAAATATTTAAAAACTTATTTAGTAAAGAAATATATTAAATAGATTATTTACTTAAACAAAAAATAATTTAATTATTAAATAATTTAATAGTTAAATAAATAATAATTTAAATAAATTATTATATGATGAAATAATTAACAAATTATTTTATGAAATTATCAAAAATAAAATAAAATACATCAAAAAATTAATTATTTTATTAAGTACTAAAATAAAAAATTAATTCATTAAATATTTACTTATTATTTAAATAATTAGTTAATTATTTGAATATATAAATAATAAAATATTTTTTTAAATTATAGAATTTTTTCAAAATAATAAGTAATTAGTTAATATATTATTGTATTATTTTATTCTTTATTTAATAAATCATTAAATTAATAAATTATTTTATAAAATATTTAAATATAAATTATTAAATTTATTTTTTTGATTTTAATTTATTAAATATTTTCAATAATGTATTATTTATTTATTTTATTATTTCAACAAATTATTATTTAATGAGTTAATGAAATTAATTTAAACAATACTAATAATTAACAAAATAACTAATAAAATAAATTATTTATATAATTAAATCATTATTTCTTTATTTAATATTTTAAACAATAAAATAGTTACATAATTTTATTATTTAATAATAAAATAATTAATAACTAAATAAAATTATATTTTTATTAACTAACTAGATAATTAATATTTTATTTTCTTAGTTAATTAAATAATTATTTTTTTAGTTATTTCAATTAAATAATTATTTTTTTTACTTATTTCAATTATTTATTTAATTATATAATATATTCTTTAAATTATTATTTAATTAACTATGAAAGTATTTAATAATGAAAATATTTATTTTTTTAAGTAAAAAATCTATTTGATATATTTCTTCACTAATTAAGTTTTTAAATATTTCAATAATTGACTAATTATTTAATTAATTAAAAAAATTATTATTTATATAAATATTTATTTAATTATCTAAATAATTAAATTCTAATATTTTAGTTATATAAATAAATAATTATTTAATAATTTATTTAAATGATAATCTTATAATTTTATTACATAATAATTTACTTATGTAATTAGTGATAAAATTATTTTATTATTTTTAAAAATCATTAATTAATTTAATTTATACTTTAAATTATTACATAAATATTTAAATAATCAAATACTTAATATATTTGATTAAAATATTATATAATTATATCATTGATATATTTTATTCACAAATATTAATAACTTAAAGAAATAATAAAATTATTTAGATATTATATAAAATAATTAAATAATTATTTAAATCATTATTCCTTAAATTATAATTAATTAAATATTTTCATTATTTACTTATTGAATAATTCAATAATGAAATAATTTAATAATCATTATTGAATTATTCAATAAGTAAATAATAAAAATATTGGATAAATTATAATTAATGGAATAATGATTCAAATAATTATTTAATTATTTTATCAAATATTTGAATAATTCAATTATTTATTTATGTTATTATTATATTATAATAAAATAATTCTATTATATATTTATATAATATTTTAACAAATTAAATTTAAGTATTTTATTTTTAAAATATTTATGTAATAATTTCAAGAATAAATATTATTAATTAATATTTTTTTTGAAATAATAAAATAATTTAATTAATAATTACATGACAAAATTTTTATGTAATAAAATTATTAAATTATTATTTCAATAATTTATTAAATAATTCATTATTAAAATAATTATAAAATTAGAATTTTGTTAATTAGTTGTTATATAAGGAATTATTTAGATAATAATTTTTTTATATAAATAAATAATTATTTAATAATTTAAATATTGAAAAACTTAATTAGTAAATTAATATATTAAATGGGTTATTAACATAAACAAAAAAGTATTATAATTATCAAATAATTTCAAAGTTAAATAAATTATAATTTATATCAATTATCATTTTTTGAAAAAATAAAATATTTTTAATTAATAATTACTTAACTAAATTATTATATAATAAAATTATTATATTATCATTTAAATAAATTTTTTAATAATTATTTATTGAAATAATTATAAAATTAGAATTTAATTATTTAGATAATTATATAAAGAATTATTTAAATAATAATTTCTTTTAATAATTAAATAATTAGTGAATATTTTAAATATTTAAAATTATATTTAGTTAAGAAATATATTAAATAGAATATTTACTTATACAAAAAACATAATTTAATTATTATCTGATTTCATAGTTAAATAAATAATAATTGAAATAAATTATTATTTAATGAAATAATAAAAAAATTATTTTATTAAATTATAAAACATTAAATAAAAGACATCAAAAAATTATATATTTCATTAAGCAATAAAATAAAATATTAATTCAATAAATATTTACTTATTTTTTAAATAATTGGTTAATTATTTGAATATAATAATAAAATTTTTTTTTAAATAATTTAATTTTGTAAAATAATAAGTAATTAGTTATGATATTATTATATTATTTTATTTCTTTATTAAATAAATAAAGAAATTATTTTATAAAATAATTAATAAAAAATTATAATAATTATTTCATTAATGGTAATTAAATAAATATTTTCATTTATTACTTATTGAATAATAAAATGATGAATTAATTAATAATTTTGAAATTTCAATAATCTATTATTTAATAAATAAATTAAATTAATTTAAAAAATAATAATAATTAAAAAAATAACTAATAAAATAAATTAATTATATAATTAAATCATTATTTCTTTTTTTAATATTTTAAACCATTAAATTGTTATATAATTTGATTATTTAATAACATAATAACTAATTAATAAATAAAATAATAAATTTCTTTAAATAACTAGATGATTAAATAATTAAATAAAATTATTATTTTAATAAAAAGTAATTATAAAAATATTTAAATTATTTAAATTATTTTATAATTAAATAAATGATTACTATTATTAAAAAAATTATAGAAACATTTTAAGGATAATCATAATAACGTTGAGATGATACTATTGAGAAGTGGAGTAGGACATCTTCTCTCTTCGTATATTTCTCTATTCTCATCTCTCTTCTGTCTTCGTTTCTCTCTCCGTTTTCTTGTGATGGGTCGGTTGGGCTTGATATGTTCGTGTTGATAACATATTGTGAGATGGGAAAAAGAGAGAGCCATCAAATGTGTCCCACCCTAAAGAGGTCATATATTATTTATAGGGTAAGCATACTAAGGGCCTAAGTATAATATGGGAAACCCTAATCTATGGGAGAGATCCAACGGTAGATAGTTATTTGATCAAGCGATGACATAACAGTTGTAATGTTTTTAATTTTTTAATAGAAAAATATAAATTTTTTTAAAGCAAAAAATTTAGGTGTACCTCATCTTCCTTCTTTAATTTTTATTATTTAATTAGTTTATTAAATGAAATAGTTAAATAAATTAAATAATTAAATAATTAAAGAAATATTTAATTATCTATATAATTAAATTATTTAAATTAATTATTTATTATTTAAATATTAAAATTAATAAATATTTATTTGATTATTAAAAAAATAATTAAGCTATTTAAAAAAATATTTTATTATTCATATATTCAAATAATTAACTAATTATTTAAATAATAAGTAAATAGTTATTAAATTATTATTTTATTTTATTACTTAATTAAATAATTATTATGTTGAGTTATTTTAATTAATATCTCCTAATTTAATAAATTTATTTATTTATTTATTTATATTATGTTTTTTTAAATTATTATTTATTTAACTATGAAGTTATTTAATAATAAAGATATTTATTTTTTTAAGTAAATTATCTATTTGATATATTTCTTTACTAATTAAGTTTTTAAATATTTCAATAATTGACTAATTATTTAATTATTTAAAAAAATTTATTATTTATAATTCTTTATTGAATTATCTAAATAATTAAATTCTAATATTTTAGTTATATAAATAAATAATTATTTAATAATTTATTAAAATAATAATCTAATAAATAATAAGTAATTAGTTATTATATTATTATATTATTACATAATTTATGAAATAAAGAATTATTTTAATAAATTATTTTATAAAATAATTAAAAAAAATTATAATAATTATTTCATTAATGGTAATTTAATTAAATATTTTTATTAATTACTTATTGAATAATAAAATGATGAAATAATTAATAATTATATTATTTCAATAATTTATTATTAAATTAATTAATTAAATTAATTGAAAATAATAATAATTAAAGAAATATATAATAATAAAATAAATTAATTATATTATTAAATCATTATTTCTTTATTTAATATTTTAAACCATTAAATAGTTACATAATTTGATTATTTATTAATATAATAATTAATAAATAAATAAAATAACAAATTTCATTAAATAACTAGATAATTACATAATTAAATAAATTTATTAATTTAAGAAAAAATAAATTATTAAAATATTTTAAAATTTTAAAATTTTTATAATTAAACAAATGATTACTATTATTAAAAAAATTATATAAACATTACAATGATAATCATAATAACATTAAGATGATACTATTGAGATATGGAGTTTTGGAATTTATATTACTTCTTACTTCAAACCTATACCCGTGGTCAATGGACTGGAGCATGACTTCTTCTCTCTTTATTTATTTCTCCAATCTAATCTCTCTTCTTGTCTCTCTTCTGTCTTCGTTTCTCTCACCATTTTCTTACAACGGGTCGGTTGGGCTCGATATGTTCGTATTGATAACATATTGTGAGATGGGAGAAAGAAAGAGCTGTCAAACGTGCCCCACCCGAAAGGGGTCGTATATTATTTATAGGGTAAGTAGACTTACGGCCTAAGTATTATATGAGAAATTCTAATCTATGGAAGAGATCCGATGGTGGACAGCCATCTGATCGAACAATCCCATAACAGTTGTAATGTTTTAATTTTTTTTTTAAAAAATATAAATCTTTTTAAAGCTAAAAATTCAAGTGTGCCTCATATTCCTTCTTTAATTCCTATTATTTAAGTAATTTAATTAGTTTAATAAATTAAATAGTTAAATAAATTAATAATTAAAGAAATATTTAATTATTTATTTAATAAAATTATTTAAACTAATTATTTATTATTTAAATATTAAAATCAATAAATATTCTTTGATTATTAAGAAAAATATTAAGTTATTTTAAAAAATATTTTATTATTTATATTTTCAAATAATTAGCTAATTATTTAAATAATAAGAAAATAGTTCTGAAATTATTGTTTTATTTTAATACTTAATTAAATAATTATTATTTTTAGTTATTTCAATTAAAATCTCATAATTTAATAAAATTTTTTATTTATTTAATTATTCAATATTTTATTTAAATTATTATTTATTTAACTATAAATTTTTTTAATAATTAAGATATTTATTTTTTTAAGTAAATAATTTAATTGATATATTTCTTCACTAATTAAGATTTTAAATATTTTAATAATTGATTAATTATTTAATTATTAAAAAAAATTATTATTTAAATAAATCTTTATTTAATTATCTAAATAATTAAATTCTAATATTTTAGTAATTTAAATAAATAATTATATAATAATTTTATAAAATAATAATTTAGTTATTTAATTATTGCTTAAATTATTTGATTATTTTAAAAAAGTATTAATTAATATAATTTATACTTTTAATTATTAAATAAATATTTAAATAATAAAATAAATAAATTATTTGATTAAAATATTATATAATTATATAATTGAATTATTTTATTAAAAAAATATTAATAACATAAGGAAATAATGAAATTATTATGAAATTTTATAAAATAATTAAATAATTATTTGAATAATAATTCCATAAATTATAATTAATTAAATGTTTTCGTTATTTACTTATTGAATAATTCAATAATGAAATAATGCAATAATTATTATTGAATTATTCAATAAGTAAATAATAAAATTATTGGATTAATTATAATTTATGGAATAATGATTCAAATAAATATTTAATTATTTTATAAAATATTTGAATAATTTAATTTTTTTTTATGTTATTAATATATTCTATTAAAATAATTCTATTAAAAAATTAAATTCTAGTAAAATTATTTTTTAAATATTTCTTCAAAATTTTATAAATCTCTTTGCAGTTGGTTATCGTTACTAAATTATTTTATAAAATTATTAAATAAAAATTATAATAATTATTTCTTTAATGGTAATTAATTAAATATTTTCATTAAATACTTATTGAGTAATAAAATAATGAATTATTTTATTATTTCAACAATTTATTATTTAATGAATTAATTAAATTAATTTAAAAAATAATAATAATTGAAAAATAACTAATAAAATTAATTAATTATATAATTAAATCATTATTTCTTTATTTAATATTTTAAACCATTAAATAATTATATAATTTTATTATTTTATAATATAATAATTAATAACTAAATAAAATAATAAATTTTATTAAATAACTAGATAATTAAATAATTAAATAAAATTATTATTTTAATTATTTACATTATTTTATAATTAAATAAATGATTACTATTGTTAAAATAATTATAGGAATATTACAATGATAATCATAATAATGTTAAGATGATAATATTGAGAAGTAAAGTTTTGGAATTTAGATTACTTCTTACTTCAAATCTATACCCGTGGCCAATGGACTGGAGCATGACTTCTTCTCTGTTGATTTATTTCTCCATTCTCATCTCTCTTTTGTCTTCGTTTCTCTCTCCATTTTCTTACGACAGGTCGACTGGGCTCGCTATGTTTGTGTTGATAACATATTGTAAGATGGGAGAAAGAGAGTCGTCAAACGTGCTCCACCCTAAAATGGTCGTATAATATTTATAGGGTATAATTACTTAGGGCCAAAGTATAATATGGGAAACCCTTATCTATGGGAGAGATCCGATGGTGGACAATCATCCGATCGAACAATCTTTTAACAGTTGTAATGTTTTAAATCTTTTTAAAGAAAAATATAAAGTGTTTTAAAGCAAAAAATTCGAGTGTGCCTTATCTTCCTTCTTTACTTCCTATTATTTAATTAATTTAATTATTTTAATAAATTAAATAGTTAAATGAATTAAATAAATAAATAATTAAAGAAATATTTATTTATCTATATAATTAAATTATTTAAACTAATTATTTATTATTTAAATATTAAAATTAATAAATATTTCTTTGATTATTAAAAAAATTCTTTTATTATTCATATATTTAATTAATTAACTAATTATTTAAATAATAAGTAAATATTTATTAAATTATTATTTTATTTTATTATTTAATTCAATAATTTTTTTTTTATTTTAATTAATATCTCATAATTTTATAAATTATTTATTTATTTAATTATATAATATTTTCTTTAAATTATTATTTATTTAACTATGAAATTATTCAATTATTGAATTATTGAATTATTGAAAAATTTATTATTTAAATAATTCTCTATTTAATTATCTAAATAATTAAATTCTAATATTTTAGTTATTTAAATAAATAATTATTTAATAATATATTTAAATGATAATCTAATAATTTCATGATATAATAATTTAGTTATGTAATTATTGATTAAATTATTTGACTATTTTTAAAAATTATTAATTAATATAATTTATACTTTAAATTAATCAGGAATAATGATTCAAATATTAATTTAATTATTAAGATTTTTGAAAAAATATTTTATTATTCATATTTTCTAATAATGTACTAATTATTTAAATAATAAATAAATAGTTATTAAATTATTATTTTATTTTATTACTTAATTAAATAATTATTTTTTTAGTTATTTCAATTAATATCTCATAATTTAATATATTTTTTATTTATTTAATTATACAATATTTTATTTAAATTAATATTTATTTAACTATGAAACTATTTAATAATGAAAATAATTATTTTTTTAAGTAAAAAATCTATTTGATATATTTTTTCATTAATTAAGTTTTTAAATATTTCAATAATTGATTAATTATTAAATTAATTAAAGAAATTATTATTTATATAAATCTTTATTTAATTATCTAAATAATTAAATTCTAATATTTTAGTAATATAAATAAATTATTATTTAATAATTTGTTTAAATGATAATCTAATAATTTTATTACATAATAATTTACTTATGTAATTATTGATTAAATTATTTTATTATTTTCAAAAATCATTAATTAATTTTATTTATACTTTAAATTATTACCTAAATATTTAAATAATCAAGTACTTAAATTATTTAATTAAAATATTAGGGTTATTTTGACTTTGCCCCCCAAATTTTGACTTGAATTAGACTTTACCCCCCACATTTTCATTAATTAGACTTTACCCCCCAAAACTAACTGTTCCGTCAGCTCACCCCCCAAAACGTTATTTCTTTTCCGTCAGCTCACCCTTTCTCTTAGATAGTGAGCTGACGGAACAGTTAGTTTTGGGGGGTAAAGTCTAATTAATGAAAATATGGGGGGTAAAGTCTAATTCAAGGCAAAATTTAGGGGGCAAAGTCAAAATAACCCAAAATATTATATAATTATATAATCGAATTATTTTTTAAAAAAATATTAATAATATAAAGATATAATGAAATTATTTAAATATTTTATAAATTAATTAAATAATTATTTGAATAATTATTCAATAAGTTATAATTAATTAAATATTTTCATTATTTACTTATTGTATAATTCAATAATGAAATAATTCAATAATTATTATTGAAATATTCAATACGTAAATAATAGAAATATTGCATTAATTATTATTTATGGTATAATGATTCAAATAATGATTTAATTATTTTATAAAATATTTGAATAATTCAATTATTTCTTTATGTTATTATTATATTCTAATAAAATAATTCCATTATATAATTATATGATATTTTAACAAAATAAATATAAGTATTTTATTTTGGAAATATTTTTGTAATAATTTAAAGAATAAATAATATTAAATAATAATTTTTTAAAATAATAGAATAATTTAATTAATAATTACATAACTAAATTATTATGTAATAAAATTATTATATTATTATTTAAATAATAATATAAAGAATTATTTCAATTATAAATTGTTTAAATAAATAAATAATTATTCAATTATTTAAATATTTAAAAACTTACTTAGTAAAGAAATATATTAAATAGATTATTTACATAAACAAAAAAATATTTTAATTATGAAATAATTTCAAGGTTTAATAAATTATAAATTAAATAAATTATCATTTTTTGAAATAATAAAATAATTTAAATAATTATTATATAACAAATTATTATATCATTAAATTATATTATTATCATTTAATTAATATATTTTAATAATTATTTATTGAAATAATTATAAAATGAGAATTTTATTATTTAGATAATTATATAAATAATTATTTAAATAATAATGTTTTTTAATAATTAAATAATTAGTTAATTATTTAAATATTTAAAAACATATTTAGTAAAGAAATATATTAAATAGATTATTTAATTAAACAAAAAAATAATTTAAATATTAACTAATTTCTTAGTTAAATAAATAATAATTTAAATAAATTATTATTTAATGAAATAATAAACAAATTATTTTATTAAATTATTAAACATTAAATAAAATACATCAAAAAATTATATATTTCATTAAGTAATAAAATAAAATATTAATTCAATAAATATTTACTTATTATTTAAATAATTAGGTAATTATTTGAATATATAAATAATAAAATATTTTTGGAAATAATATAATTTTTCAAAATAATAAGTAATTAGTTATTATATTATTATATTATTTTATTACCTTATTAAATAAATAAATAAATTATTTTATAAAATATTTAAATAAAAAATATAATAATTATTTCATTAATGGTAATTAATTAAATATTTTCATTTATTACTTATTGAATAATAAAATGATGAATTAAATAATTATTTTATAATTTCAATAATTTATTATTTAATAAATTTATTAAATTAATTTAAAAAATAATAATAATTAAACAAATAACTAATAAAATAAATTAATTATATAATTAAATCATTGCACTCTTGAATACACCCCACTCTTAAAAAAACCCCATGCTGTTGGCTGGTACTTGAAGGTAGAGGTGACAATCCTTGACCCGACCCGAAGTTAGCGGGTTTAGATTTGGCCAAAACGGGTTCGGGTCATATAAGGGTCAGCCCGATTGACCCGTTTATTTAATGGGTCGGGTTCGGGTTTGTACTTATAGCCCGATTGACCCGACTTGACTAGTTTACCAAATGGGTCGTGTCAACCCGACCCGACCCGAGCCAACCCGACCCAATCCGATCAAATCCGGCCCAATCCGACTTGTCTTGACCCAACCCGGTAGGTTTACATGGGTTCTGTTGAGCCAACCCGACCCGACCCGTTTAGTAAACGAGTTAAACGGGTCGGGTCGGGTTTGGGTTTAAGTTTTTGACCCGTTTATTAAACGGGTCGGGTTCGGGTTGGGTGTTTTGCCCTTATACCTATGTCTCAACCCGACCTTACCCGACCCATTGCCATCCCTACTTGAAGGCAGACGTAGGGCTGCAACTTGGGCGAGCCAACCGGAACCCAACCCGAACCCAACCCGAGCCCAACCTGAATTATTTCTCCTCTACAATATTGAAGCCGATCAACCCATCCCGCACAACCTTGCCAACCCGACGGATTAGGCTAGGGCTAAGGAAGTTCAAACAGACCTTGGGTTGGGTTGGGTTGGGTTGGGGGTACAAATAATGCTAAGTTAGGGCTTTGAGGCTTGGGGTACAAAAGAAAAGGGCAATGTTGGTATTAAAGGGTCGCTGAGTAAGTTATTGAGAAACGATAGGGAGACAAGGGCTACTTATAGATTTTTGGGGTATGAATAAAATTTTCCAAAGATTAGGATAAATTACACTTTGCCCCTTTGTAGTTTTGTTAAAAAATACTTAACTTCCATGTAGTTTATTTTGTTCCAAATCGCTCCCTAAAGTTTGAAATGTTAGCACAATACACCCTTTTGTCAACTACATAATTTCCTTGTTTGGTGATTTTTATCTAATCGAAACTGAATTGAAGGGGGCAAAATGTTGTTTTATAGCTATAAGGGGGTTTAGTGTTTTTAAGCTAAACTTCAGAGGGCAAAGTGTAATTTACTCTAAAGATTCTTATATTAATTGAGATTTGAGAATGATTTTGGTGCGGGATTTCGGGTGATTGGGTTGCCTTCTTTGTGAGCCAATTAATTCTGTATTAATTGAGGGGTTCCCTTGTGAAGAAGTGAAGGGATGAGCCCCACTCTATGGTTAGATCAAGAGATGATGATCAAATCTATCCGTCCATTTTTGTTTAGTCATCAAGTTGTTCCGTTTTGTCTAGTCAGCATGTAGACCGCCGTCCCTTGTTATATAGATTCAAATAAAATAATTCCATTATATATTTATATAATATTTTTTAAAAATAAATATAATTATTTTATTTTTTAAATATTTAATTAATAATTTAAATAATTAATTATATTATTTAATAATTTCTTGAAATAATATAATAATTTAATTAATAATTAAATAAATAAATTATTAAAAAATATTATTAATAAAAAGAAGTAATAAAATAATTTAAATATTTTATAAAATAATTAGATAATTATTTAAATACTTTAAATTATTTAATAATTTTATTTAAATTCTTACTTATTTAACTATGAACTTATTTAATAATTAAAAAATTTTTTTTTTGAAGTAAATAATCTATTTAATGTATTTTTTACTAAATAAGTTTTTAAATATTTAAATAATCAACAAATTATTTAATTATTTAAAAAAATTATTATTTAAATAATTTTTTATATAAGTATCTAAATAATAAAATTCTAATTTTATAATTATTTCCATAAATAATTATTAAAAAAATTATTTAAATGATAATATAATAATTTTATTACATAATAATTTAGTTATGTAATTATTAATTAAATTATTTTATTATTTCCAAAAATTATAACTTATTTAAATTATTATTTTTTTAGTTATGAAATTATTTAATAATTAAATTATTTTTTTGTTTAAGTAAATAATCTATTTAATATATTTGTTTACCAAATAAGTTTTTAAATATTTAAATAAATGAATAATTATTAATTTATTTAAAAAAATTATTATTTAAATAATTCTTAATATAATTTTCTAATTAATAAAATTCTAATTTTATAAATAATATAATTTTTTTTATTAGAATATAAAAATAACATAAAGAAAATTTGAATTATTTAAATATTTTAAAAAATAATTAAATAATTATTTGAATCATTATTCCATACATTATAATTAATGCAATATTTTTATTATTTAGTTATTGAATAATTCAATAATGATTATTGAATTATTTCATTATTGAATTATTTAATAAGTAAATATTAAAAACATTTATTTAATTATAACTTATGTAATAATGATTCAAATAATTATTTTATTATTTTATAAAATATCTAAATAATTTTATTATTTCTTTATATTATTAATATTTTTTAATAAAATAATTAAATTATATAATTATATAATATTTCAGTCAAATAATTTAAGTATTTTATTATTTAAATATTTATGTAATAATTTAAAATATAAATGACATTAATTAATAAAATTTTAAAATAATCAAATAATTTATTCAATAATTACATAACTAAATTATTATTTAATAAAATTATTAGATTATTATTTCAATAAATTATTAAATAATTATATATTTAAATAACTAAAATATTAGATAAAATAATTAAATTAAGAAAAAATTTAATAATTTTAGATGAAATTATTAGATAAAGATAAAATTATTAGATAAAATTAATAGATAAAGATAAAATTATTAGATAAAATGATTAAATAAAGAAAAAAATATTAGATAAAATTATTAAATAATTATTAAATAATTAATTATTTAAACAATTTAGTTATTTATTTAAATAACTAAATTATTCATTTATTATTTCAATAAATTATTTAAATAATTATTTATTTAATCAATTATTGAAATATTTAAAAACATAATTAGTGAAGAAATATATCAAATAGATTATTTACTTAAAAAAATAAATATCTTAATTATTAAAAAATTTCATAGTTAAATAAATATTAATTTAAATAAAATATTATATAATTAAATAAAGAAATTTTTTTATTAAATTATGAGGTATTAATTGAAATACCTAAAAAAAATCATTATTTAATTAAGTAATAAAATAAAAAAATAATTTAAGAGCTATTTAAATATTATTTAAACCATTAGTTAATTATTTCAATATATATGAATAATAAAATATTTTTTTAAATATCTTAATATTTTTTTTAATACTTAAAGAAATATTTATTGATTTTAATATTTAAATAATAAATAATTATTTTAAATAATTTAATTATATAAATAATTAAATATTTCTTGAATTATTTAATTTATTAAACTAATTAAATTAATAAAATAATAGGAAATAAAGAAGGAAGATGAGGCACACCCGAATTTTTTGCTTTGAAAAAATTTATATTTTTTTTTAAAAAAATTTAAAACATTACAGCTGTTATGAGATCGTTCGATCGGATGACTGTCCACCATCGGATCTCTCCCATAGATTAGAGTTTCCTATATAATACTTAGGCCCTAAGTATACTTATCCTATAAATAATATACGACCTCTTTAGGGTGGAGCACGTTTGACGGCTCTCTCTTTCTCCTATCTCACAATATGTTATCAATACGAACATCTCAACGTTATTATGATTATCATTGTAATGTTTCTATAATTTTTTTAATAATAGTAATGGTTTATTTAATTAAAATATAATCTAAATAATTGAAATATTTTAATAATTAACTTTTTTGTAAAATAATAATTTTATTTAATTATTTAGTTATTTAATGAAATTTTATATTTTATAAAATATTAAATAAAGAAATAATGATTTAATTATATAATTAATTTATTTTATTAGTTATTTCTTTAATTATTATTATTTTTTAAATTAATATTATTAATTCATTAAATATTAAATTATTTAACAATAAAATAATTTTTTTATTCATCATTTTATTATTCAATAAGTAATTAACGAAAATATTTAAGTAATTAGCATTAATAAAATAATTATTATAATTTTAATTTCAGAAAGTAATTAAATAATATAATGCTTTAATAACTAATTACTTATTATTTTAAAAAATTTTATTATTGAAAAGAAAATATTTTATTATTTATATTTTCAATTAATTAACTAATTATTTAAATAATAAGTAAATAGTTATTGAATTAAAATTTTATTTTATTAATTAATGAAATAATGAAATTATTTTTTATTTAGGTAAATAATCTATTTAATATATTTCTTTACTAAATAAATTTTTAAATATTTAAATAATTAGCTAATTATTAAGAAAAATTATTATTTAAATAATTCTTTATATAATTATCTAAATAATGAAATTTTAATTTTATAATTATTTTAATAAATAATTCTTAAAAACTTTATGTCAAAGATAATATTATAATTTTATTACATAATAATTTATTGATATAATTATTATTTAAATTATTTTATTATTTTAAAAAATTATAATTTATTTAAATTATTATTTATTTAAGTAAGAAATTATTTAATAATATTTAATAATTAAATTAAATAATAATCTAATAATTTTATTACATAATAATTTAGTTATGTAATTATTAATTAAATTATTTTATTATTTCAATAAATTATTAATAAATATAATTTATTGTTTAAATTATTACTTAAATATTTAAAAAATAAAAGACTTAAATTTATTATGTTAAAATATTATATTATGATATAATAGATATATTTTATTAGAATATAATAATAATATAAAGAAATAATTAAAATTTTCAAATATTTATGAATGAATCCAATATTTTTATTATTTACTTATTAAATAATTAAATAATTATTATTGAATTATATCATTAATTAGTTAATTATTTTATAAAATATAAAAAATAAAATCTTTATTTTTTTATTTTATTAATATTTTTTAATAAAATAATTCCATTATATATTAATATAATATTCTAACAAAATAATTTAAGTATTTGATTATTTATATATTTATGTAATAATTTAAAGTATAAATTATATTAATTAATAATTTTTTAAAATAAGAAAATAATTTAATCAATAATTATATAACTAAATTACTTTATAATAAAATTATTATATTATCATTTCAATAAATTATAATATAATTATTTATTTAAATAACTAAAATATTAGAATTTAATTATTTAGATAATTAAATAAAAAATTATTGAAATAATAATTTTTTTCAAAAATGAAATAATTAGTCAATTATTGAAATATATTAAAACTTAATTAGTGAAGAAATATATCAAATAGATTATTTACATAAATATTATATATTTTAATTATTAAATAATTTTATTTTTCAATAAATAATAATTTTAAAAAAATATAATATAATTAAATAAATAAATTTTTTATTCAATTATAAGATATTAATTGAAATTACTAAAAGAAATAATTATTTAATTAAGCAATAAAATAAAATAATAATTTAATAACTATTTACTTATTATTTAGATAATTAGTTAATTATTTGAATATTTAAATAATAAAATATTTTTTTAAATATCTTAATATTTTTTTTAATAATCAAAGAAATATATATTGATTTTAATATTTAAATAATTAATAATTAGTTTAAATAATTTAATGATATAGATAATTAAATATTTCTTTCAATATTTAATTATTTAATTTATTTAACTTTTTAATTTACTAAACTAATTAAATTAATTAAACAATAGGAGGTAAAAATGGAAGATGAGGCACACCCGAATTTGTTGCAATAAAAAAAATTATATTTTTCTTTAAAAAAAATTAAAACATTACAATTGTTATGAGATCGTTCGATCGGATGACTGTCCACCGTCGGATCTCGCCCATAGATTAGGGTTTCCTTATAATATTTAGGCCCTAAGTAAGCTTACCCTATAAATAATATACGACTCCTTTAGGGTGGGGCACGTTTGATGACTCTCTCTTTCTCCCATCTGACAATATGTTATCAGTACGAATATATCAAGCCCAACTGACCCGTCGCAAGAAAACGGAGAGAGAAACGAAGACTGAAGAGAGAGAAGAAGAGAGAGAAGTAGAGAGATGAGAATGGAGAAATAAATGAAGACAGAAGAAGTACTGCTCCAGTCCATTGGCCACGGGTATAGGTTTGAAGTAAGAAGTAATCTAAATTCCATTGTAATGTTTCTATAATTTATTTAATAATAGTAATCATTTATTTAATTATTAAATAATTTAAATATTTTAATAATTAACTTTTTATCAAAATATTAATTTTATTTAGTTATTTAATTATCTAGTTATTTAATGAAATTTATTATTTTATTTATTTATAAATTATAATATTATTAAATAATCAAAATATGTAACTATTTAATGGTTTAAAATATTAAATAAAGAAATAATGATTTAATTATATAATTAATTTATTTTATTAGTTATTTCTTTTGTTATTATTATCTTTTAAATTAATTTCATCAAATATTAAAAAATAAAATTTTGAAATAATAAAATAATTAAATAATATATCCTTTTATTATTCAATAAGTAATTAATGAAAATTTTTCCTTAATTACCATTAATTAAATAATTATTATAATTTTTATTTAATTATTTTATGAAATTATTTAATAATTTAATTATTTATTTAATAAAGAAATAAAATATGGTAATAATATAATAACTAATTACTTATTATTTTAAAAAAATTATATTTTTTTTTAAAATATTTTATTATTTGTATGTACCAATAATTAACTAATTATTAAAATAATAAGTAAATAGTTATTGAATTAATTTTTTATTTTATTACTTAATGAAATAATTAATTTTTTGATGTATTTTATTTAATTCTCTATAATTTAATATATTTTTTTAATTATTTCATTACATAGTAATTTATTTAAATTATAATTTATTTATTAATAAAATTATTTTTTTGTTTAAGTAGATTATCTATTTAATTAATTTCTATACTAAATAAGCATTTCAATATTTAAATAATTGACTAAATATTTGATTATTTAATTAAAATATTATTGAAATAATTATTTATATAATTATCTAAATAATGAAATTCTAATTTTATAATTATATCAATAAATAATTTTTAAAAAATTTATTTAAATAATAATATAATAATTTTATAACCTAATAGTTTAGTTATATAATTATTAATTAAATTATTTCATTATTTCAAGAAATTATAATTTATTTAAATTATTTCTTATTTTACTATGAAATTATTTAATAATTAAATTATTTTTTTGTTTAAGTAAATAATCTATTTAATATATTTCTTTACTAAATTAGTTTTTAAATATTTAAATAATTAAATAATTATTTATTTCTTTAAAAACCAATTTATATAAATAATTCTTTATATAATTATCTAATTAATGAAATTCTAATTTCATAATTATTTTAATAAATAGTTATTTTATAATTTATTTTTTATAATAATCCTATAATTTTATTATATAATAATTTTGTTATGTAATTATAAATTAAATCATTTTATTATTTCAAAAAATTATTAAATCATCTAATTTATTCTTTAAATTATTACTTAAATTCATTTTATGAAAATATTATTTAATAGAATTATATTATTAGAATATAAGAATAACATAAATAAATAATTGAATTATTCAAATATTTTATAAAATAATTAAATAATTATTTGAATCATTATTCCCTAAATTATAATTAATCTAATATTTTTATTATTTACTTATTGAATAATTCAATAATGATTATTGACTTATTCAATTAGTAAATAATAAAAATATTTAATTAATTATAATTTATGGAATAATAATTCAATTATTTATAATTATTTTATAAGATATCTAAATAATTTTATGTGACTATCATTTAAATAAATTATTAAATAATTATTTATTTATATAACTAAAATATTAGAATTTAATTCTTTAGATAATTAAATAAAGAATTATTTATTAAATAATTAGTCAATTATTGAAATATTTAAAAACTTAATTAGTGAAGAAATATATCAAATAGATTATTTACTTAAAAAAATTAATATTTTCATTATTAAATAATTTCATAGTTAAATAACTAATAATTGAAATAAAATATTTTATAATTAAATAAATAAAAAAATTTATTAAATTATGAGATATTATTTGAAATAACAAAAAATAATAATTATTTAATTAAGTAATAAAATAAAACAATAATTTAATAACTATTTACTTACTATTTAAATAATATTTTAATTATTTGAATATATGAATAATAAAATAATTTTTTTAATAGCTAAATATATTTTTTTATATGCAATGAAATATTTATAGATTTGAAATTTTAAAAAATAAATAATTAGTTTAAATAATTAAATTATATAGATAATTAAATATTTTTTTAATTATTTAATTATTTAATTTAGTTAACTATTTAATTAATTAAACTAATTAAAATAATTAAATAATAGGACGCAAAGAAGGAAGATGAGGCACACCCAAATTTTTTGCTTTAAAAAAATTAATATTTTTCTTTAAAAATATTTAAAATATTACAACTGTTATGAGATCGTTCGACCCCTTTAGGGTGGGGCACGTTTGACGGCTCTCTCTTTCTCCCATCTCACAATATATTTTCAACACGAACATATCGAGCCCAACCGACCCATCGTAAATAAAACGGAGAGAGAAACGAAGACAGAAGAGAGAGAAGAAGAGAGATAAGAATGGAGAAATAAACAAAAAAAGAAGAAGTCCTGCTCCAGTCCATTGGCCATAGGTATATGTTTGAAGTAAAAATTAATCATTTATTTAATTATAGTATCATCTCAACGTTATTATGATTATCATTGTAATATTTCTATAATTATTTTAATAATAGTAATCATTTATTTATTTATAAAATAATTTAAATAAAAAAAATATTTTAATAATTAACATTTTATTAAGTAATAATTTTATTTATTTATTTAATTATCTAGTTATTTATTGAAATTTATTATTTTAGTATTTTATTAATTATTATATTATTAAATAATCAAATTATGTAACTATTTAATATTTTAAAATATTAAATAAAGAAATAATATTTTAATTATATAATTCATTTATTTTATTAGTTATTTCTTTAATTATTATTAATTTAAAAATTAATTTAATTAATTCATTAAATAATAAATAATTCAAATAATAAAATAATTAATTAATTCATCCTTTTATTATTTAATAAGTAATTAATGAAAATATTTAATCAATTACCATTAATAAAATAATTTTTATAATTTTTATTTAATTATTTTATTAAATAATTTCTTAATTTTATTATTTATTTCATAAAGTTATAAAATAATACTATAATATAATAACTAATTACTTATTATTTAAAAAAATTATCTTATTTAAAAAAATATTTTATTATTTATATGTTCAAATAATTAACTAATTATTTAAATAATAAGTAACTATTTAATGAATTAATTTTTTATTTTATTACTTAATGAAATAATTAGTTTTTTGATATATTTTATTGAATTTTTTGTAATTAAATAAAAGAATTAGTTTATTATTTTATTACAAAATAATTTATTTAAATTATTATTTATTTAACTACGAAATTATTTAATAATTAAAAAAATTACTACATTACATAATAATTATTTAATTATTTCAAAAAATTATTATTTAAATAATTCTTTATATAATTATCTAAATAATTAAATTCTAATTTTATAATTATTTTCATAAATAATTATTAAAAATTTTATCTAGATGATAATATAATAAATTTATTATATAATAATTTAGGTATTTAATTATTAATTAAATTATTTTATTATTGAAAAAAATTATAATTTATTTAAATTATAATTTAATTAACTATGAAATTATTAAATAATAAAATTATTTTTTTGTTTAAGTAAATAATCTATTTAATATATTTCTTTACTAAATAAGTTTTGAAATATTTAAAAAATTGAATAATTATTTATTTATTTTGAAAAATTTTAATTTAAATAATTCTTTATATTATTATCAAATTAATAAAATTATAATTTTATAATTATTTGAATAAATAATTATTTAATCATTTATTTAATTAAAAATCTAATAATTTTATTATGTAATAATTGAATTATGTAATTATAAATTATATTATTTTATTATTTCAAAAGATTATTAATTAATATAATTTATTCTTGATATGATTATTTAAATATCGAAAAAATAAAATAGTAAAATTTATTTTGTTCAAATATTATATAATGGAATTATTTTATTAGAATATAATAATAACATAAATCAAATAATTGAATTATTCAAATTTTTATTAAAATAATTAAATAAGTATTTGAATCATTATTCTATAAATTATAATTAATCCAATATTTTTATTATGTACTTATTGTATAATTTATTAATGATTATTGAATTATTTCATTATTGAATTATTCAATAAGTAAATAATAAAAATATTTAATTAATTATAATTTATGGAATAATAATTCAAATTATTATTTAATTATTTTATAAAATATCTAAATAATTCCATCATTTCTTTATACTCTCAATAATTACATAACTAAATTATTATGTAATAAAATTATTAGATTATTATTGAAATAAATTATTAAATAATTATTTATTTAAATGACTAAATTATTAGAATATTATTATTTAGATAATTAAATAAAGAATTAAATAAATAATAATTTTATAAAATAATTAAATAATTAATCAATTATTGAAATATTTAAAAAAGTAATTACTGAAGAAATATATCAAATAGATTATTTACTTAAAAAAATAAATTAGTTAAAGAAATAATTAAAATAATAATTTAAAGAAATAATATATTTAAATAAAATATTATATAATTAAATAAATTAAAATTTAATTTAATTATGAGAAATTAATTAAAATAACTAAAACAAATAATTATTTAATTTAGTAATAATTAGTTAATTATTTGAATATATGAATAATAAAATATTTTTTTAAATAGCTTAATATTTTTTTTGATAATCTAAGAAATTTTTTTGAATTTAATATTTAAATAATAAATTATTATTCTAAATTAATTAAATAATTTAAGATGGAGCACGTTTGACGGCTCTCTCTTTCTCCCATCTCACAATATGTTATCAACACGAACATATTGAGCCCAGCCGACCCGTCGTAAGAAAACGGAGAAAGAAACGAAGACAGAAGAGAGAGAAGAAGAGAGATAAGAATGGGAAAATAAACGAAGAGAGAAGAAGTCTTGCTCTAGTCCATTGGCCACGGGTATAGGTTTAAAGTAAGAAATAATCTAAATTCTAAAACTCTACTTCTCAATAGTATCATCTCAACGTTATTATGGTTATCATTGTAATATTTCTATTATTTTTTTAATAATAGTAATCTTATATTTAATTATAAAATAATTTAAATAATTGAAATATTTTAATAATTAATTTTTATTAAAATAATAATTTTATTTAATTATTTAATTATCTAGTTATTTAATGAAATTTATTATTTGATTTATTTATGAATTATTATATTATTAAATAATCAAAATATGTAACTATTTAATGGTTTAAAATATAAAATAAATAAATTGTTGAAATAATAAATTATTGAGATAATAAAATAATTAATAAATTTATTATTTTATTAATTTAATAAGTAATTAATGAAAATATTTAATTAATTACCATTAATAAAATAATTATTATAATTATTATTTATTTATTTTATAAAATAATTTATTAATTTAATTATTTATTTAATAAAGTAATAAAATAATATAATAACTAATTACTTATTACTTTAAAAAATTATATTATTAAAAAAATAATTTATTATTTAAATGTTCAAATAATTAAATTATTATTTAAATAATAAGTAAATATTTATTGAATTAATTTTTTATTTTATTACTTAACAAAATAATTTATTTTTTAATATAACTTTTTAAATTTTTTATAATTGAATAAAATATTTTTTTTATTATTTCATTGCATAATAATTTATTTAAATTATTATGTATTTAACTATAAAATTATTTAATAATTAAATTATTTTTTAGTTCAAGTAAATAATCATAAATTATTTAATAATTCATTTTTTTTAAATAATTGACTAATTATTTAATTATTGAAAAAAATTATTATTTATATAATTATCTAAATAATGAAATTCTAATTTATAAATATTTCAATAAATAATTATTAAAAAATTTATTTCAAAGATAATATTATAATTTTAATACATAATAATTTAGTGATGTAATTATTAATTAAATTATTTTATTATTTAAAAAAATTATAATTTATTTAAATTATAATTTATTTAGGTACAAAATAATTTAATAATTAAATTATTTTTTTGTTTAAGTATATAATCCATTTAATATATTTCTTTATAAAATAAGTTTTAAAATATTTAAAGAATTGAATAATTATTTATTTATTTGAAAAAATTATTATATAAATAATTATTTATATAATTATCTAATTAATAAAAATTTAATTTTATAATTATTTCAATAAATAATTATCTAAAAATTTATTTAAATAATAATCTAATAATTTTATTATATAATAATTTATTCGCACGGTCTATTCTAATTTATTCGTACGATCCATTCTAATTCATTCGAACGAATGTATCTATTCAAATTCATTCGTATGATCCATTCTAATTCATTTGCACGATCCATTCTAATTCATTCGTATGATCCATCTAATTCATTCGCACGAATGTATCCATTCTAATTCATTTGCACGAATCTATCCATTCTAATTCATTCATATGATCCATTCGTGAGAATGAATTAAAATGGATACATTCTAATTCATTCGCACAATCCATTCTAATTCATTCATACGATCCGTTATAATTCATTCGTACGATCCATTCTAATTCATTCGCACGAATGTATCCATTCTAATTCATTCGTACGATCCATTCTAATTCATTCGCACGATCCATTCTAATTCATTCGTACGATCCCTTCTATTTCATTCGTATGATCCATTCGAACTTATTCGTACAATCCATTCTAATTCATTCATACGATCCATTCTAATTCATTCGCACGAATGTATCCTTTCAAATTCATTCGTATGATCCATTCTAATTCATTCGCACGATCCATTATATTTTATTCGTATTATCCATTCTAATTCATTTGTATGATCCATTCTAATTCATTCGCACGAATGTATCCATTCTCATTCATTAATACGATACATTCTAATTCATTCGCACGATCCATTCTAATTCATTCGTACTATCCATTCTAGTTCATTCGTATGATCCATTCTAATTCATTCGCATGAATGTATCCATTCTAATTCATTCGTACACTCCATTCTAATTCATTCGCACAAATGTATCAATTCTAATTTGTTCGTACGATCCATTCTAATTCATTCGCATGATCCATTCTAATTCATTCGTATGATCCATTCTAATTCATTCGTACGAACCATTCTAATTCATTCGTATGATCCATTCTAATTCATTCGCACGATCCATTCTAATTCATTCATACGATCCACTCAAATTCATTTGCA
Source organism: Chamaelirium japonicum (assembly GCA_947650365.1). Taxonomy (NCBI): domain Eukaryota; kingdom Viridiplantae; phylum Streptophyta; class Magnoliopsida; order Liliales; family Melanthiaceae; genus Chamaelirium; species Chamaelirium japonicum. The sequence goes on along the minus strand of OX393554.1, from coordinate 3,800,804 downwards.
CGAAGGTATCCATTCTATTTCATTCGTACGATCCATTCTAATTCATTCGCACGATACATTCTAATTCATTCGTGCGATCCATTCTAATTAATTCATACGATCCATTCTAATTAATTCGTATGATCCATTCTATTTTATTCGTATGATCCATTCTAATTCATTCGCACGATCTATTCTAATTCATTCGTACGATCCATTCTAAGTAATTCGTACGATCCATTCTAATTCATTCGTACAATTCATTCTAATTCATTCGTACGATCCATTCTAATTCATTCGCAGGAATGTAACCATTTTAATTCCATCGAACAATCCATTCTAATTCATTCGCACGATCCATTCTTATTCATTCGTACGATCCATTCAAATTCATTCGTACGATCCATTCTAATTCATTCGTATGATCCATTCTAATTCATTCACACGAATATGACCATTCTAATTCATTCGTACGATCCATTCTAATTTATCACATGATCCATTCTAATTCATTCGTATGATCCATTCTAATTCATTCGCACGAATGTATCCATTCTAATTCATTCGTACGATCCATTCTAATTCATTCGCACGAATGTATCCATTCTAATTCATTCGTATGATCCATTCTAATTCATTCGTACAATCCATTCTAATTCATTCGTACGATCCATTTTAATTCAGTCGTACAATCCATTCTAATTCATTCGTACGATCCATTCTAATTCATTCGCACGAATGTATCCATTCTAATTCATTCGTATAATCAATTCTAATTCATTCGCACGAATGTATCCATTCTAATTCATTCATACGATCCATTTTAATTCATTCATACGAACCATTCTAATTCATTCGTACAATCCATTCTAATTCATTCGTATGATCCATTCTAATTCATTCGCATATTCCATTCTAATTCATTCGCACGTTCCATTATAATTCATTCGTACGATCCATTCTAACTCTTTCGTACGATCCATTCTAATTCATTCGCACGAATGTATCGATTCTAACTCATTCGTACGATCCATTCTAATTCATTCGCACGAATGTATCCATTCTAATACATTCGTACGATCCTTTCTAATTCATTCGCACGATCCATTCTAATGCAATCGTTCAATCCATTCTTATTCATTCATACGATCCATTCTAATTCATTCGCATGAATATATCCATTCTATTTCACTCGTATGATCTATTCTAATTCATTCGCTTAATCTATTCTAAATCATTAGTATGATCCATTCTAGTTTATTCGTATGATCCATTCTAATTTATTCGTACGTTCCATTCTAATTCATTCGTATGATCCATTCGAATTCATTCGCACAATCCATTCTAATTTATTCGTACGATCCATTCTATTTCATTCGTACGATCTATTCTAATTCATTCGCACGAATGTATCCATTCTAATTCATTCGTACGTTCTTTTCCAATTCGTTCACATGATCCATTCTAATTCATTCGTACGATCCATTCTTACTCATTCGTATGATCCATTCTAATTCATTTGCACGAATGTATCCATTCTAATTCATTCATATAATCCATTCCAATTCATTCGCACGATCCATTCTAATTAATTCGTACAATCCATTCTAATACATTCGTATGATCCATTCTAATTCATTCATACGATCCATTCTAATTCATTCGCACGAATGTATCCATTATAATTCATTCGTATGATCCATTCTAATTCATTCGCACGAATGTATCCATTCTAATTCATTCGTACGATCCATTCTGATTCATTCTGATTCATTCGCACTATAAAACTATTTAATAATGAAAATAATTATTTTTTTAAGTAAAAAATCTATTTGATATATTTCTTCATTAATTAAGTTTTTAAATATTTCAATAATTGATTAATTATTAAATTAATTAAAGAAATTATTATTTATATAAATCTTTATTTAATTATCTAAATAATTAAATTCTAATATTTTAGTAATATAAATAAATTATTATTTAATAATTTGTTTAAATGATAATCTAATAATTTTATTACATAATAATTTACTTATGTAATTATTGATTAAATTATTTTATTATTTTCAAAAATCATTAATTAATTTTATTTATACTTTAAATTATTACCTAAATATTTAAATAATCAAGTACTTAAATTATTTAATTAAAATATTAGGGTTATTTTGACTTTGCCCCCCAAATTTTGACTTGAATTAGACTTTACCCCCCATATTTTCATTAATTAGACTTTACCCCCCAAAACTAACTGTTCCGTCAGCTCACCCCCCAAAACGTTATTTCTTTTCCGTCAGCTCACCCTTTCTCTTAGATGGTGAGCTGACGGAACAGTTAGTTTTGGGGGGTAAAGTCTAATTAATGAAAATATGGGGGGTAAAGTCTAATTCAAGGCAAAATTTGGGGGGCAAAGTCAAAATAACCCAAAATATTATATAATTATATAATCGAATTATTTTTTAAAAAAATATTAATAACATAAAGATATAATGAAATTATTTAAATATTTTATAAATTAATTAAATAATTATTTGAATAATTATTCAATAAGTTATAATTAATTAAATATTTTCATTATTTACTTATTGTATAATTCAATAATGAAATAATTCAATAATTATTATTGAAATATTCAATACGTAAATAATAAAAATATTGCATTAATTATTATTTATGGTATAATGATTCAAATAATGATTTAATTATTTTATAAAATATTTGAATAATTCAATTATTTCTTTATGTTATTATTATATTCTAATAAAATAATTCCATTATATAATTATATGATATTTTAACATAATAAATATAAGTATTTTATTTTGGAAATATTTTTGTAATAATTTAAAGAATAAATAATATTAAATAATAATTTTTTAAAATAATAGAATAATTTAATTAATAATTACATAACTAAATTATTATGTAATAAAATTATTATATTATTATTTAAATAATAATATAAAGAATTATTTCAATTATAAATTGTTTAAATAAATAAATAATTATTTAATTATTTAAATATTTAAAAACTTACTTAGTAAAGAAATATATTAAATAGATTATTTACATAAACAAAAAAATATTTTAATTATGAAATAATTTCAAGGTTTAATAAATTATAATTTAAATAAATTATCATTTTTTGAAATAATAAAATAATTTAAATAATTATTATATAACAAATTATTATATCATTAAATTATATTATTATCATTTAATTAAATATTTTAATAATTATTTATTGAAATAATTATAAAATGAGAATTTTATTATTTAGATAACTATATAAATAATTATTTAAATAATAATGTTTTTTAATAATTAAATAATTAGTTAATTATTTAAATATTTAAAAACATATTTAGTAAAGAAATATATTAAATAGATTATTTACTTAAACAAAAAAATAATTTAAATATTAACTAATTTCTTAGTTAAATAAATAATAATTTAAATAAATTATTATTTAATGAAATAATAAACAAATTATTTTATTAAATTATTAAACATTAAATAAAATACATCAAAAAATTATATATTTCATTAAGTAATAAAATAAAATATTAATTCAATAAATATTTACTTATTATTTAAATAATTAGTTAATTATTTGAATATATAAATAATAAAATATTTTTGGAAATAATATAATTTTTCAAAATAATAAGTAATTAGTTATTATATTATTATATTATTTTATTACCTTATTAAATAAATAAATAAATTATTTTATAAAATATTTAAATAAAAAATATAATAATTATTTCATTAATGGTAATTAATTAAATATTTTCATTTATTACTTATTGAATAATAAAATGATGAATTAAATAATTATTTTATAATTTCAATAATTTATTATTTAATAAATTTATTAAATTAATTTAAAAAATAATAATAATTAAACAAATAACTAATAAAATAAATTAATTATATAATTAAATCATTGCACTCTTGAATACACCCCACTCTTAAAAAAACCCCATGCTGTTGGCTGGTACTTGAAGGTAGAGGTGACAATCCTTGACCCGACCCGAAGTTAGCGGGTTTAGATTTGGCCAAAACGGGTTCGGGTCATATAAGGGTCAGCCCGATTGACCCGTTTATTTAATGGGTCGGGTTCGGGTTTGTACTTATAGCCCGATTGACCCGACTTGACTAGTTTACCAAATGGGTCGTGTCAACCCGACCCGACCCGAGCCAACCCGACCCAATCCGATCAAATCCGGCCCAATCCGACTTGTCTTGACCCAACCCGGTAGGTTTACATGGGTTCTGTTGAGCCAACCCGACCCGACCCGTTTAGTAAACGAGTTAAACGGGTCGGGTCGGGTTTGGGTTTAAGTTTTTGACCCGTTTATTAAACGGGTCGGGTTCGGGTTGGGTGTTTTGCCCTTATACCTATGTCTCAACCCGACCTTACCCGACCCATTGCCATCCCTACTTGAAGGCAGACGTAGGGCTGCAACTTGGGCGAGCCAACCGGAACCCAACCCGAACCCAACCCGAGCCCAACCTGAATTATTTCTCCTCTACAATATTGAAGCCGATCAACCCATCCCGCACAACCTTGCCAACCCGACGGATTAGGCTAGGGCTAAGAAAGTTCAAACAGACCTTGGGTTGGGTTGGGTTGGGTTGGGGGTACAAATAATGCTAAGTTAGGGCTTTGAGGCTTGGGGTACAAAAGAAAAGGGCAATGTTGGTATTAAAGGGTCGCTGAGTAAGTTATTGAGAAACGATAGGGAGACAAGGGCTACTTATAGATTTTTGGGGTATGAATAAAATTTTCCAAAGATTAGGATAAATTACACTTTGCCCCTTTGTAGTTTTGTTAAAAAATACTTAACTTCCATGTAGTTTATTTTGTTCCAAATCGCTCCCTAAAGTTTGAAATGTTAGCACAATACACCCTTTTGTCAACTACATAATTTCCTTGTTTGGTGATTTTTATCTAATCGAAACTGAATTGAAGGGGGCAAAATGTTGTTTTATAGCTATAAGGGGGTTTAGTGTTTTTAAGCTAAACTTCAGAGGGCAAAGTGTAATTTACTCTAAAGATTCTTATATTAATTGAGATTTGAGAATGATTTTGGTGCGGGATTTCGGGTGATTGGGTTGCCTTCTTTGTGAGCCAATTAATTCTGTATTAATTGAGGGGTTCCCTTGTGAAGAAGTGAAGGGATGAGCCCCACTCTATGGTTAGATCAAGAGATGATGATCAAATCTATCCGTCCATTTTTGTTTAGTCATCAAGTTGTTCCGTTTTGTCTAGTCAGCATGTAGACCGCCGTCCCTTGTTATATAGATTCAAATAAAATAATTCCATTATATATTTATATAATATTTAGTAAAAATAAATATAATTATTTTATTTTTTAAATATTTAATTAATAATTTAAATAATTAATTATATTATTTAATAATTTCTTGAAATAATATAATAATTTAATTAATAATTAAATAAATAAATTATTAAAAAATATTATTAATAAAAAGAAGTAATAAAATAATTTAAATATTTTATAAAATAATTAGATAATTATTTAAATACTTTAAATTATTTAATAATTTTATTTAAATTCTTACTTATTTAACTATGAACTTATTTAATAATTAAATAATTTTTTTTTTGAAGTAAATAATCTATTTAATGTATTTTTTACTAAATAAGTTTTTAAATATTTAAATAATCAACAAATTATTTAATTATTTAAAAAAATTATTATTTAAATAATTTTTTATATAAGTATCTAAATAATAAAATTCTAATTTTATAATTATTTCCATAAATAATTATTAATTAAATTATTTTATTATTTCCAAAAATTATAACTTATTTAAATTATTATTTTTTTAGTTATGAAATTATTTAATAATTAAATTATTTTTTTGTTTAAGTAAATAATCTATTTAATATATTTGTTTACCAAATAAGTTTTTAAATATTTAAATAAATGAATAATTATTAATTTATTTAAAAAAATTATTATTTAAATAATTCTTAATATAATTTTCTAATTAATAAAATTCTAATTTTATAATTATTTTATAAATAATATAATTTTTTTTATTAGAATATAAAAATAACATAAAGAAAATTTGAATTATTTAAATATTTTATAAAATAATTAAATAATTATTTGAATCATTATTCCATACATTATAATTAATGCAATATTTTTATTATTTAGTTATTGAATAATTCAATAATGATTATTGAATTATTTCATTATTGAATTATTTAATAAGTAAATATTAAAAACATTTATTTAATTATAACTTATGTAATAATGATTCAAATAATTATTTTATTATTTTATAAAATATCTAAATAATTTTATTATTTCTTTATATTATTAATATTTTTTAATAAAATAATTAAATTATATAATTATATAATATTTCAGTCAAATAATTTAAGTATTTTATTATTTAAATATTTATGTAATAATTTAAAATATAAATGACATTAATTAATAAAATTTTAAAATAATGAAATAATTTATTCAATAATTACATAACTAAATTATTATTTAATAAAATTATTAGATTATTATTTCAATAAATTATTAAATAATTATATATTTAAATAACTAAAATATTAGATAAAATAATTAAATTAAGAAAAAATTTAATAATTTTAGATGAAATTATTAGATAAAGATAAAATTATTAGATAAAATTAATAGATAAAGATAAAATTATTAGATAAAATGATTAAATAAAGAAAAAAATATTAGATAAAATTATTAAATAATTATTAAATAACTAATTATTTAAACAATTTAGTTATTTATTTAAATAACTAAATTATTTATTTATTATTTCAATAAATTATTTAAATAATTATTTATTTAATCAATTATTGAAATATTTAAAAACATAATTAGTGAAGAAATATATCAAATAGATTATTTACTTAAAAAAATAAATATCGTAATTATTAAAAAATTTCATAGTTAAATAAATATTAATTTAAATAAAATATTATATAATTAAATAAAGAAATTTTTTTATTAAATTATGAGGTATTAATTGAAATACCTAAAAAAAATCATTATTTAATTAAGTAATAAAATAAAAAAATAATTTAAGAACTATTTAAATATTATTTAAACCATTAGTTAAATATTTCAATATATATGAATAATAAAATATTTTTTTAAATATCTTAATATTTTTTTTAATACTTAAAGAAATATTTATTGATTTTAATATTTAAATAATAAATAATTATTTTAAATAATTTAATTATATAAATAATTAAATATTTCTTGAATTATTTAATTTATTAAACTAATTAAATTAATAAAATAATAGGAAATAAAGAAGGAAGATGAGGCACACCCGAATTTTTTGCTTTGAAAAAATTTATATTTTTCTTTAAAAAAATTTAAAACATTACAGCTGTTATGAGATCGTTCGATCGGATGACTGTCCACCATCGGATCTCTCCCATAGATTAGAGTTTCCTATATAATACTTAGGCCCTAAGTATACTTATCCTATAAATAATATACGACCTCTTTAGGGTGGAGCACGTTTGACGGCTCTCTCTTTCTCCTATCTCACAATATGTTATCAATACGAACATCTCAACGTTATTATGATTATCATTGTAATGTTTCTATAATTTGTTTAATAATAGTAATGGTTTATTTAATTAAAATATAATCTAAATAATTGAAATATTTTAATAATTAAATTTTTTGTAAAATAATAATTTTATTTAATTATTTAGTTATTTAATGAAATTTTATATTTTATAAAATATTAAATAAAGAAATAATGATTTAATTATATAATTAATTTATTTTATTAGTTATTTCTTTAATTATTATTATTTTTTCAATTAATTTAATTAATTCATTAAATATTAAATTATTTAATAATAAAATAATTTTTTTATTCATCATTTTATTATTCAATAAGTAATTAATGAAAATATTTAAGTAATTAGCATTAATAAAATAATTATTATAATTTTAATTTTAGAAAGTAATTAAATAATATAATGCTTTAATAACTAATTACTTATTATTTTAAAAAATTTTATTATTGAAAAGAAAATATTTTATTATTTATATTTTCAATTAATTAACTAATTATTTAAATAATAAGTAAATAGTTATTGAATTAAAATTTTATTTTATTAATTAATGAAATAATGAAATTATTTTTTATTTAGGTAAATAATCAATTTAATATATTTCTTTACTAAATAAATTTTTAAATATTTAAATAATTAGCTAATTATTAAGAAAAATTATTATTTAAATAATTCTTTATATAATTATCTAAATAATGAAATTTTAATTTTATAATTATTTTAATAAATAATTCTTAAAAACTTTATGTCAAAGATAATATTATAATTTTATTACATAATAATTTATTGATATAATTATTATTTAAATTATTTTATTATTTTAAAAAATTATAATTTATTTAAATTATTATTTATTTAAGTAAGAAATTATTTAATAATATTTAATAAATAAATTAAATAATAATCTAATAATTTTATTACATAATAACTTAGTTATGTAATTATTAATTAAATTATTTTATTATTTCAATAAATTATTAATAAATATAATTTGTTGTTTAAATTATTACTTAAATATTTAAAAAATAAAAGACTTAAATTTATTATGTTAAAATATTATATTATGATATAATAGAATTATTTTATTAGAATATAATAATAATATAAAGAAATAATTAAAATTTTCAAATATTTATGAATGAATCATATATTTTTATTATTTACTTATTGAATAATTAAATAATTATTATTGAATTATATCATTAATTAGTTAATTATTTTATAAAATATAAAAAATAATATCTTTATTTTTTTATTTTATTAATATTTTTTAATAAAATAATTCCATTATATATTAATATAATATTCTAACAAAATAATTTAAGTATTTGATTATTTATATATTTATGTAATAATTTAAAGTATAAATTATATTAATTAATAATTTTTTAAAATAAGAAAATAATTTAATCAATAATTATATAACTAAATTACTTTGTAATAAAATTATTATATTATCATTTCAATAAATTATAATATAATTATTTATTTAAATAACTAAAATATTAGAATTTAATTATTTAGATAATTAAATAAAAAATTATTGAAATAATAATTTTTTTCAAAAATGAAATAATTAGTTAATTATTGAAATATATTAAAACTTAATTAGTGAAGAAATATATCAAATAGATTATTTACATAAAAATTATATATTTTAATTATTAAATAATTTTATTTTTCAATAAATAATAATTTTAAAAAAATATAGTATAATTAAATAAATAAATTTTTTATTCAATTATAAGATATTAATTGAAATTACTAAAAGAAATAATTATTTAATTAAGCAATATAATAAAACAATAATTTAATAACTATTTACTTATTATTTAGATAATTAGTTAATTATTTGAATATTTAAATAATAAAATATTTTTTTAAATATCTTAATATTTTTTTTAATAATCAAAGAAATATATATTGATTTTAATATTTAAATAATTAATAATTAGTTTAAATAATTTAATGATATAGATAATTAAATATTTCTTTCAATATTTAATTATTTAATTTATTTAACTTTTTAATTTACTAAACTAATTAAATTAATTAAACAATAGGAGGTAAAAATGGAAGATGAGGCACACCCAAATTTGTTGCAATAAAAAAGTTTATATTTTTCTTTAAAAAAAATAAAAACATTACAATTGTTATGAGATCGTTCGATCGGATGACTGTCCACCGTCGGATCTCGCCCATAGATTAGGGTTTCCTTATAATATTTAGGCCCTAAGTAAGCTTACCCTATAAATAATATACGACTCCTTTAGGGTGGGGCACGTTTGATGACTCTCTCTTTCTCCCATCTCACAATATGTTATCAGTACGAATATATCAAGCCCAACTGACCCGTCGCAAGAAAACGGAGAGAGAAACGAAGACTGAAGAGAGAGAAGAAGAGAGAGAAGTAGAGAGATGAGAATGGAGAAATAAACGAAGACAGAAGAAGTACTGCTCCAGTCCATTGGCCACGGGTATAGGTTTGAAGTAAGAAGTAATCTAAATTCCATTGTAATGTTTCTATAATTTATTTAATAATAGTAATCATTTATTTAATTATTAAATAATTTAAATATTTTAATAATTAACTTTTTATCAAAATATTAATTTTATTTAGTTATTTATTTATCTAGTTATTTAATGAAATTTATTATTTTATTTATTTATAAATTATAATATTATTAAATAATCAAAATATGTAACTATTTAATGGTTTAAAATATTAAATAAAGAAATAATGATTTAATTATATAATTAATTTATTTTATTAGTTATTTCTTTTGTTATTATTATCTTTTAAATTAATTTCATCAAATATTAAAAAATAAAATTTTGAAATAATAAAATAATTAAATAATACATCCTTTTATTATTCAATAAGTAATTAATGAAAATTTTTCCTTAATTACCATTAATTAAATAATTATTATAATTTTTATTTAATTATTTTATGAAATTATTTAATAATTTAATTATTTATTTAATAAAGAAATAAAATATGGTAATAATATAATAACTAATTACTTATTATTTTAAAAAAATTATATTTTTTTTAAAAATATTTTATTGTTTGTATGTACCAATAATTAACTAATTATTAAAATAATAAGTAAATAGTTATTGAATTAATTTTTTATTTTATTAATTAATGAAATAATTAATTTTTTGATGTATTTTATTTAATTCTCTATAATTTAATATATTTTTTTAATTATTTCATTACATAGTAATTTATTTAAATTATAATTTATTTATTAATAAAATTATTTTTTTGTTTACGTAGATTATCTATTTAATTAATTTCTATACTAAATAAGCATTTCAATATTTAAATAATTGACTAAATATTTGATTATTTAAATAAAATATTATTGAAATAATTATTTATATAATTATCTAAATAATGAAATTCTAATTTTATAATTATATCAATAAATAATTTTTAAAAAATTTATTTAAATAATAATATAATAATTTTATAACCTAATAGTTTAGTTATATAATTATTAATTAAATTATTTCATTATTTCAAGAAATTATAATTTATTTAAATTATTTCTTATTTTACTATGAAATTATTTAATAATTAAATTATTTTTTTGTTTAAGTAAATAATCTATTTAATATATTTCTTTACTAAATTAGTTTTTAAATATTTAAATAATTAAATAATTATTTATTTCTTTAAAAACCAATTTATATAAATAATTATTTATATAATTATCTAATTAATGAAATTCTAATTTCATAATTATTTTAATAAATAATTATTTTATAATTTATTTTTTATAATAATCCTATAATTTTATTATATAATAATTTTGTTATGTAATTATAAATTAAATTATTTTATTATTTCAAAAAATTATTAAATCATCTAATTTATTCTTTAAATTATTACTTAAATTCATTTTATGAAAATATTATTTAATAGAATTATATTATTAGAATATAAGAATAACATAAATAAATAATTGAATTATTCAAATATTTTATAAAATAATTAAATAATTATTTGAATCATTATTCCCTAAATTATAATTAATCTAATATTTTTATTATTTACTTATTGAATAATTCAATAATGATTATTGACTTATTCAATTAGTAAATAATAAAAATATTTAATTAATTATAATTTATGGAATAATAATTCAATTATTTATAATTATTTTATAAGATATCTAAATAATTTTATGTGACTATCATTTAAATAAATTATTAAATAATTATTTATTTATATAACTAAAATATTAGAATTTAATTATTTAGATAATTAAATAAAGAATTATTTATTAAATAATTAGTCAATTATTGAAATATTTAAAAACTTAATTAGTGAAGAAATATATCAAATAGATTATTTACTTAAAAAAATTAATATTTTCATTATTAAATAATTTCATAGTTAAATAACTAATAATTTAAATAAAATATTTTATAATTAAATAAATAAAAAAATTTATTAAATTATGAGATATTATTTGAAATAACAAAAAATAATAATTATTTAATTAAGTAATAAAATAAAACAATAATTTAATAACTATTTACTTACTATTTAAATAATATTTTAATTATTTGAATATATGAATAATAAAATAATTTTTTTAATAGCTAAATATATTATTTTATATGCAAAGAAATATTTATAGATTTGAAATTTTAAAAAATAAATAATTAGTTTAAATAATTAAATTATATAGATAATTAAATATTTTTTTAATTATTTAATTATTTAATTTAGTTAACTATTTAATTAATTAAACTAATTAAAATAATTAAATAATAGGACGCAAAGAAGGAAGATGAGGCACACCCAAATTTTTTGCTTTAAAAAAATTAATATTTTTCTTTAAAAATATTTAAAATATTACAGCTGTTATGAGATCGTTCGACCCCTTTAGGGTGGGGCACGTTTGACGGCTCTCTCTTTCTCCCATCTCACAATATGTTTTCAACACGAACATATCGAGCCCAACCGACCCATCGTAAATAAAACGGAGAGAGAAACGAAGACAGAAGAGAGAGAAGAAGAGAGATAAGAATGGAGAAATAAACAAAAAAAGAAGAAGTCCTGCTCCAGTCCATTGGCCATAGGTATATGTTTGAAGTAAAAATTAATCATTTATTTAATTATAGTATCATCTCAACGTTATTATGATTATCATTGTAATATTTCTATAATTATTTTAATAATAGTAATCATTTATTTATTTATAAAATAATTTAAATAAAAAAAATATTTTAATAATTAACTTTTTATTAAGTAATAATTTTATTTATTTATTTAATTATCTAGTTATTTATTGAAATTTATTATTTTAGTATTTTATTAATTATTATATTATTAAATAATCAAATTATGTAACTATTTAATATTTTAAAATATTAAATAAAGAAATAATAATTTAATTATATAATTAATTTATTTTATTAGTTATTTCTTTAATTATTATTAATTTAAAAATTAATTTAATTAATTCATTAAATAATAAATAATTCAAATAATAAAATAATTAATTAATTCATCCTTTTATTATTTAATAAGTAATTAATGAAAATATTTAATCAATTACCATTAATAAAATAATTTTTATAATTTTTATTTAATTATTTTAGTAAATAATTTCTTAATTTTATTATTTATTTCAGAAAGTTATAAAATAATACTATAATATAATAACTAATTACTTATTATTTAAAAAAATTATCTTATTTAAAAAAATATTTTATTATTTATATGTTCAAATAATTAACTAATTATTTAAATAATAAGTAACTATTTAATGAATTAATTTTTTATTTTATTACTTAATGAAATAATTAGTTTTTTGATGTATTTTATTGAATTTTTTGTAATTAAATAAAAGAATTAGTTTATTATTTTATTACATAATAATTTATTTAAATAATTATTTATTTAACTACGAAATTATTTAATAATTAAAAAAATTACTACATTACATAATAATTATTTAATTATTTCAAAAAATTATTATTTAAATAGTTCTTTATATAATTATCTAAATAATTAAATTCTAATTTTATAATTATTTTCATAAATAATTATTAAAAATTTTATCTAGATGATAATATAATAAATTTATTATATAATAATTTAGGTATTTAATTATTAATTAAATTATTTTATTATTGAAAAAAATTATAATTTATTTAAATTATAATTTAATTAACTATGAAATTATTAAATAATAAAATTATTTTTTTGTTTAAGTAAATAATCCATTTAATATATTTCTTTACTAAATAAGTTTTGAAATATTTAAAAAATTGAATAATTATTTATTTATTTTGAAAAATTTTAATTTAAATAATTCTTTATATTATTATCAAATTAATAAAATTATAATTTTATAATTATTTGAATAAATAATTATTTAATCATTTATTTAATTAAAAATCTAATAATTTTATTATGTAATAATTGAATTATGTAATTATAAATTATATTATTTTATTATTTCAAAAGATTATTAATTAATATAATTTATTCTTGATATGATTATTTAAATATTGAAAAAATAAAATAGTAAAATTTATTTTGTTCAAATATTATATAATGGAATTATTTTATTAGAATATAATAATAACATAAATCAAATAATTGAATTATTCAAATTTTTATTAAAATAATTAAATAAGTATTTGAATCATTATTCTATAAATTATAATTAATCCAATATTTTTATTATGTACTTATTGTATAATTTATTAATGATTATTGAATTATTTCATTATTGAATTATTCAATAAGTAAATAATAAAAATATTTAATTAATTATAATTTATGGAATAATAATTCAAATTATTATTTAATTATTTTATAAAATATCTAAATAATTCCATCATTTCTTTATACTCTCAATAATTACATAACTAAATTATTATGTAATAAAATTATTAGATTATTATTGAAATAAATTATTAAATAATTATTTATTTAAATGACTAAATTATTAGAATATTATTATTTAGATAATTAAATAAAGAATTAAATAAATAATAATTTTATAAAATAATTAAATAATTAATCAATTATTGAAATATTTAAAAAAGTAATTACTGAAGAAATATATCAAATAGATTATTTACTTAAAAAAATAAATTAGTTAAAGAAATAATTAAAATAATAATTTAAAGAAATAATATATTTAAATAAAATATTATATAATTAAATAAATTAAAATTTAATTTAATAATGAGAAATTAATTGAAATAACTAAAACAAATAATTATTTAATTTAGTAATAACATAAAACAATAATTTAATAAATATTTACTTATTATTTAAATAATTAGTTAATTATTTGAATATATGAATAATAAAATATTTTTTTAAATAGCTTAATATTTTTTTTGATAATCTAAGAAATTTTTTTGAATTTAATATTTAAATAATAAATTATTATTCTAAATTAATTAAATAATTTAAGATGGAGCACGTTTGACGGCTCTCTCTTTCTCCCATCTCACAATATGTTATCAACACGAACATATTGAGCCCAGCCGACCCGTCGTAAGAAAACGGAGAAAGAAACGAAGACAGAAGAGAGAGAAGAAGAGAGATAAGAATGGGAAAATAAACGAAGAGAGAAGAAGTCTTGCTCTAGTCCATTGGCCACGGGTATAGGTTTAAAGTAAGAAATAATCTAAATTCTAAAACTCTACTTCTCAATAGTATCATCTCAACGTTATTATGGTTATCATTGTAATATTTCTATTATTTTTTAAATAATAGTAATCTTATATTTAATTATAAAATAATTTAAATAATTGAAATATTTTAATAATTAATTTTTATTAAAATAATAATTTTATTTAATTATTTAATTATCTAGTTATTTAATGAAATTTATTATTTGATTTATTTATGAATTATTATATTATTAAATAATCAAAATATGTAACTATTTAATGGTTTAAAATATAAAATAAATAAATTGTTGAAATAATAAATTATTGAGATAATAAAATAATTAATAAATTTATTATTTTATTAATTTAATAAGTAATTAATGAAAATATTTAATTAATTACCATTAATAAAATAATTATTATAATTATTATTTATTTATTTTATAAAATAATTTATTAATTTAATTATTTATTTAATAAAGTAATAAAATAATATAATAACTAATTACTTATTACTTTAAAAAATTATATTATTAAAAAAATAATTTATTATTTAAATGTTCAAATAATTAAATTATTATTTAAATAATAAGTAAATATTTATTGAATTAATTTTTTATTTTATTACTTAACAAAATAATTTATTTTTTAATATAACTTTTTAAATTTTTTATAATTGAATAAAATATTTTTTTTATTATTTCATTGCATAATAATTTATTTAAATTATTATGTATTTAACTATAAAATTATTTAATAATTAAATTATTTTTTAGTTCAAGTAAATAATCATAAATTATTTAATAATTCATTTTTTTTAAATAATTGACTAATTATTAAATTATTGAAAAAAATTATTATTTATATAATTATCTAAATAATGAAATTCTAATTTATAAATATTTCAATAAATAATTATTAAAAAATTTATTTCAAAGATAATATTATAATTTTAATACATAATAATTTAGTGATGTAATTATTAATTAAATTATTTTATTATTTAAAAAAATTATAATTTATTTAGTTACAAAATAATTTAATAATTAAATTATTTTTTTGTTTAAGTAAATAATCCATTTAATATATTTCTTTACAAAATAAGTTTTAAAATATTTAAAGAATTGAATAATTATTTATTTATTTGAAAAAATTATTATATAAATAATTATTTATATAATTATCTAATTAATAAAAATTTAATTTTATAATTATTTCAATAAATAATTATCTAAAAATTTATTTAAATAATAATCTAATAATTTTATTATATAATAATTTATTCGTACGGTCTATTCTAATTCATTCGTACGATCCATTCTAATTCATTCGAACGAATGTATCTATTCAAATTCATTCGTATGATCCATTCTAATTCATTTGCACGATCCATTCTAATTCATTCGTATGATCCATCTAATTCATTCGCACGAATGTATCCATTCTAATTCATTTGCACGAGTCTATCCATTCTAATTCATTCATACGATCCATTCGTGAGAATGAATTAAAATGGATACATTCTAATTCATTCGCACAATCCATTCTAATTCATTCATACGATCCGTTATAATTCATTCGTACGATCCATTCTAATTCATTCGCACGAATGTATCCATTCTAATTCATTCGTACGATCCATTCTAATTCATTCGCACGATCCATTCTAATTCATTCGTACGATCCCTTCTATTTCATTCGTATGATCCATTCGAACTTATTCGTACAATCCATTCTAATTCATTCATACGATCCATTCTAATTCATTTGCACGAATGTATCCTTTCAAATTCATTCGTATGATCCATTCTAATTCATTCGCACGATCCATTATATTTCATTCGTATTATCCATTCTAATTCATTTGTACGATCCATTCTAATTCATTCGCACGAATGTATCCATTCTCATTCATTAATACGATACATTCTAATTCATTCGCACGATCCATTCTACTTCATTCGTACTATCCATTCTAGTACATTCGTATGATCCATTCTAATTCATTCGCACGAATGTATCCATTCTAATTCATTCGTACACTCCATTCTAATTCATTCGCACAAATGTATCAATTCTAATTTATTCGTACGATCCATTCTAATTCATTCGCATGATCCATTCTAATTCATTCGTACGATCCATTCTAATTCATTCATACGAACCATTCTAATTCATTCGTATGATCCATTCTAATTCATTCGCACGATCCATTCTAATTCATTCATACGATCCACTCAAATTCATTTGCACGATGGTATCCATTTTATTTCATTCGTACGATCCATTCTAATTCATTCGCACGATACATTCTAATTCATTCGTGCGATCCATTCTAATTAATTCATACGATCCATTCTAATTAATTCGTATGATCCATTCTATTTTATTCGTATGATCCATTCTAATTCATTCGCACGATCTATTCTAATTCATTCGTACGATCCATTCTAAGTAATTCGTACGATCCATTCTAATTCATTCGTACAATTCATTCTAATTCATTCGTACGATCCATTCTAATTCATTCGCAGGAATGTAACCATTTTAATTCCATCGAACAATCCATTCTAATTCATTCGCACGATCCATTCTTATTCATTCGTACGATCCATTCAAATTCATTCGTACGATCCATTCTAATTCATTCGTATGATCCATTCTAATTCATTCACACGAATATGACCATTCTAATTCATTCGTACGATCCATTCTAATTTATCGCATGATCCATTCTAATTCATTCGTATGATCCATTCTAATTCATTCGCACGAATGTATCCATTCTAATTCATTCGTACGATCCATTCTAATTCATTCGCACGAATGTATCCATTCTAATTCATTCGTATGATCCATTCTAATTCATTCGTACAATCCATTCTAATTCATTCGTACGATCCATTTTAATTCAGTCGTACAATCCATTCTAATTCATTCGTACGATCCATTCTAATTCATTCGCACGAATGTATCCATTCTAATTCATTCGTATAATCAATTCTAATTCATTCGCACGAATGTATCCATTCTAATTCATTCATACGATCCATTTTAATTCATTCATACGAACCATTCTAATTCATTCGTACAATCCATTCTAATTCATTCGTATGATCCATTCTAATTCATTCGCATATTCCATTCTAATTCATTCGCACGTTCCATTATAATTCATTCGTACGATCCATTCTAACTCTTTCGTACGATCCATTCTAATTCATTCGCACGAATGTATCGATTCTAACTCATTCGTACGATCCATTCTAATTCATTCGCACGAATGTATCCATTCTAATACATTCGTACGATCCTTTCTAATTCATTCGCACGATCCATTCTAATGCAATCGTTCAATCCATTCTTATTCATTCATACGATCCATTCTAATTCATTCGCATGAATATATCCATTCTATTTCACTCGTATGATCTATTCTAATTCATTCGCTTAATCTATTCTAAATCATTAGTATGATCCATTCTAGTTTATTCGTATGATCCATTCTAATTTATTCGTACGTTCCATTCTAATTCATTCGTATGATCCATTCTAATTCATTCGCACAATCCATTCTAATTTATTCGTATGATCCATTCTATTTCATTCGTACGATCTATTCTAATTCATTCACACGAATGTATCCATTCTAATTCATTCGTACGTTCTTTTCCAATTCGTTCACATGATCCATTCTAATTCATTCGTACGATCCATTCTTACTTATTCGTATGATCCATTCTAATTCATTTGCACGAATGTATCCATTCTAATTCATTCATATAATCCATTCCAATTCATTCGCACGATCCATTCTAATTAATTCGTACAATCCATTCTAATACATTCGTATGATCCATTCTAATTCATTCATACGATCCATTCTAATTCATTCGCACGAATGTATCCATTATAATTCATTCGTATGATCCATTCTAATTCATTCGCACGAATGTATCCATTCTAATTCATTCGTACGATCCATTCTGATTCATTCGTACGATCCATTCTAATTTAGTCGTACAATCCATTTTAATTCATTTGTACGATCCATTCTAATTCATTCGTACAATCCATTCTAATTCATTCGTACGATCCATTCTAATTAATTCGTACGATCTATTTTAATTCATTCGTACGATCCATTCTAATTCATTCGCATGAATGTATCCATTCTAATTCATTCGCACGAATGTATCCATTCTAATTCATTCGTACGATCCATTCTAATTCATTCGCACGATCCATTCTGATTCAATCGTACGATCCATTCTAATTCATTCATATAATCCAATCTAATTCATTCGTACGATCCATTCTAATTCATTCACACAAATGTATTCAATCTAATTTATTCGTACGATCCATTCTAAAACATTCGCACAATCTATTCTAATTCATTCGTACGATCCATTCTAATTCATTCACACGAATGTATCCATTCTAATTCATTCTTATAATCCATTCTAATTTATCTGCACGATCCATTCTAATTCCTTCATACGATCTATTCTAATTCTTTCGTATGATCCATTCTAATTCATTCGTACGATCCATTCTAATTCATTCGCACGAATGTATTCATTCTAATTCATTCGTATGATCCATTCTAATTCATTTGTACGATCCATTCTAATTCATTCGTACGATTCACTCTAATTCATTTGCACGAATGTATCCATTCTAATTCATTCGTACGATCCATTCTAATTCATTCGTACGATCCATTCTAATTCATTCGTACGATCAATTCATACTCATTCGTACGATCCATTCTAATTCATTCGCATGAATGTATCTATTCTAATTCATTCGTACGATCCATTCTAATTCATTCGCAAGTTCCATTCTAATTCATTCATACGGTCCATTCTAATTCATTCGTATGATCCATTCTAATTCATTCGTACGAACCATTCTAATTCATTCGCACGAATGTATCCATTCTAATTCATTCGTACGACCCATTCTAATTCATTCGCATGATCCGTTCTAATTCATTCGTACGATCCATTCTAATTCATTCGTACGATCCATTCTAATTCATTCGCATGAATTATAATTCATTCATATGATCCATTCTAATTCATTCGCACGAACCATTCTAATTCATTCGTACGATCCATTCTAATTCATTCGTACGATACATTCTAATTCATTCGTATGATCCATTCTAATTCATTCGTACGAACCATTCTAATTCATTCGCACGAATGTATCCATTCTAATTGATTCGTACGATCCATTCTAATTCATTCGCACGATCAATTCAAATTCATTCGTATGATCCATTCTAATTCATTCGTGCAATCCATCCTAATTCATTCGTAAGATCCATTCTAATTCATTCGTACGATCCATTCTAATTCATTCGCACGAATGTATCCATTCTAATTCATTCGTAAGATCCATTCTAAATCATTCGCACGATCCATTCTAATTTATTCGTACGATCCATTCTAATTCATTCGTACGATCCATTCTAATTCATTCGCACGAATGTATCCATTCTAATTCATTCGTACGATCCATTCTATATCATTCACACGATCCATTCTAATTTATTCGAATGATCCATTCTATTTCATTTGTATGATCCATTCTAATTAAGTCGTATAATCCATTCTAATTAATTTGTATGATCCATTCTAATTCATTCGCACGAATGTATCCATTCTAATTCATTCCTATGATCCATTCTAATTCATTCGAACGATCCATTCTAATTCATTCGTATGATCCATTCTAATTCATTCGTACGATCCAATCTAATTCATTCATATGATCCATTCTAGTTCATTCGTACAATCCATTCCAATTCATTCGCACGAATGTATTCATTCTAATTCATTCGTACGATCCATTCTAATTCATTCGTACGATCCATTCTAATTCATTTGCACAAATGTATCTATTCTAATTCATTCGAACGATCCATTCTAATTCATTCGCACGAATGTATCCATTCTAATTTATTCGTACAATCCATTCTAATTCATTCGTACGATCCATTCTAATTCATTCGCACGATCCATTCTGATTCAATCGTACGATCCATTCTAATTCATTCATATAATCCAATCTAATTCATTCGTACGATCCATTCTAATTCATTCACACAAATGTATTCAATCTAATTTATTCGTACGATCCATTCTAAAACATTCGCACAATCTATTCTAATTCATTCGTACGATCCATTCTAATTCATTCACACGAATGTATCCATTCTAATTCATTCTTATAATCCATTCTAATTTATCTGCACGATCCATTCTAATTCCTTCATACGATCTATTCTAATTCTTTCGTATGATCCATTCTAATTCATTCGTACGATCCATTCTAATTCATTCACACGAATGTATTCATTCTAATTCATTCGTATGATCCATTCTAATTCATTTGTACGATCCATTCTAATTCATTCTTACGATTCACTCTAATTCATTTGCACGAATGTATCCATTCTAATTCATTCGTACGATCCATTCTAATTCATTCGTACGATCCATTCTAATTCATTCGTACGATCAATTCATACTCATTCGTACGATCCATTCTAATTCATTCGCATGAATGTATCTATTCTAATTCATTCGTACGATCCATTCTAATTCATTCGCAAGTTCCATTCTAATTCATTCATACGGTCCATTCTAATTCATTCGTATGATCCATTCTAATTCATTCGTACGAACCATTCTAATTCATTCGCACGAATGTATCCATTCTAATTCATTCGTACGACCCATTCTAATTCATTCGCATGATCCGTTCTAATTCATTCGTACGATCCATTCTAATTCATTCGTACGATCCATTCTAATTCATTCGCATGAATTATAATTCATTCATATGATCCATTCTAATTCATTCGCACGAACCATTCTAATTCATTCGTACGATCCATTCTAATTCATTCGTACGATACATTCTAATTCATTCGTATGATCCATTCTAATTCATTCGTACGAACCATTCTAATTCATTCGCACGAATGTATCCATTCTAATTGATTCGTACGATCCATTCTAATTCATTCGCACGATCAATTCAAATTCATTCGTACGATCCATTCTAATTCATTCGTGCAATCCATCCTAATTCATTCGTAAGATCCATTCTAATTCATTCGTACGATCCATTCTAATTCATTCGCACGAATGTATCCATTCTAATTCATTCGTAAGATCCATTCTAAATCATTCGCACGATCCATTCTAATTTATTCGTACGATCCATTCTAATTCATTCGTACGATCCATTCTAATTCATTCGCACGAATGTATCCATTCTAATTCATTCGTACGATCCATTCTATATCATTCACACGATCCATTCTAATTTATTCGAATGATCCATTCTATTTCATTTGTATGATCCATTCTAATTAAGTCGTATAATCCATTCTAATTAATTTGTATGATCCATTCTAATTCATTCGCACGAATGTATCCATTCTAATTCATTCCTATGATCCATTCTAATTCATTCGAACGATCCATTCTAATTCATTCGTATGATCCATTCTAATTCATTCGTACGATCCAATCTAATTCATTCATATGATCCATTCTAGTTCATTCGTACAATCCATTCCAATTCATTCGCACGAATGTATTCATTCTAATTCATTCGTACGATCCATTCTAATTCATTCGTACGATCCATTCTAATTCATTTGCACAAATGTATCTATTCTAATTCATTCGAACGATCCATTCTAATTCATTCGCAGGAATGTATCCATTCTAATTTATTCGTACAATCCATTCTAATTCATTCGTACGATCCATTCTAATTCATTTGTATGATCCATTCTAATTCAGTCGTACAATCAATTCTAATTCATTAGTACGATCCATTCTAATTCATTCGCACGAATGTATCCATTCTAATTCATTCGTACAATTCATTCTAATTCATTCGCACGATCCATTCTAATTCATTCGTACGATCCATTTTAATTCATTCATACGATCCATTCTAATTTATTCGTATGATCCATTCTAATTCATTCCCACGAATGTATCCTTTCTAATTCATTCGTATGTTCCATTCTAATTCATTCGTATGATCCATTCTAATTCATTCGTATGATCCATTCTAATTTATTTGCATGAATGTATCAATTCTAATTCATTCATACGATCCATTCTAATTCATTCGCACGATCTATTCTAAATCATTCATACAATCCATTCTAATTTATTAGTAAAATCCATTATTACTTATTCATACGATCCATTCTAATTCATTCGCATGAATGTATCCATTCTAATTCATTCATACGATCCATTCTAATTCATTCGCACGATCCATTCTAATTCATTCGTACGATCCATTCTAATTCATTCGTACAATCCATTCTAATTAATTCATACGTACCATTCTAATTCATTCGCAAGAATGTATCCATTGTAATTCATTCGTACGACCTATTCTAATTCATTCGCACGATCTATTCTATTTCATTCGTACGATCCATTCTAATTCATTCGCATGAATGTATCCATTCTAATTCATTCGTATGATCCATTCTAATTCATTCGCACGAACCAATCTAATTCATTCGTATGATCAATTCTAATTCATTCGTACGAAACATTCTAATTCATTCGTATGATCCATTCTAATTTATTCGTACGATCCATTCTAATTCATTCGTACGAATATATCCATTCTAATTCATTCGTACGATCAATTCTAATTCATTCGCACGATCAATTCTAATTCATTCGTATGATCCATTCTAATTCATTCGTTCGATCCATCCTAATTCATTCGTAAGATCCATTCTAATTCATTCGTGCGATCCATTCTAATTCATTCGCACGAATGTATCCTTTCTAATTCATTCGTACGATACATTCTAATTCATTCTCACGATCCATTCAAATTCATTCGTACGATCCATTCTAATTCATTCGCACGAATGTATCCGTTCTAATTTATTCGCACGATCCATTCTAATTCATTCGCACGATCCATTATAATTCATTTGTTCGATCCATTCTAATTCATTTATGATGCATTCTAATTCAGTCGTACAATCCATTCTAATTCATTCATATGATCCATTCTAATTCATTCGCACGAATATATCCATTCTAATTCATTCCGACGATCCATTCTAATTCATTCGCATGATCCATTCTAATTTATTTTTACGATCCATTCTAATTCATTCGCACGAATGTATCCATTCTAATTCATTCATACGATCTATTCTTATTCATTCGCACGATCCATTCTAATTCATTCGTATGATCCATTCTAATTCATTCGTACGATCCATTCTAATTCATTCGCAAGAATGTATCGATTCTAATTCATTCGTATGATCCATTCTAATTCATTCGCACGATCCATTCTAATTCATTCATACGATCCATTCTAATTCATTTTTACAATCCATTCCAATTCAGTCGTGCAATCCATTCGAATTCATTCATATGATCCATTCTAATTCATTCGCACGAATGTATCCATTCTAATTCATTCCTACGATCCATTCTAATTCATTCGTATGATCTATTCTAATTCATTCGTATGATCCATTCTAATTCATTCGTATGATCCATTCTAATTCATTCGCACGAATGTCTCCATTCTAATTCATTCGTACGATCCATTCTAATTCATTCAGACGATCCATTCTAATTCATTCATACGATCCAATCTAATTCATCCGTATGATCCATTCTAATTCATTCGTACGATCCATTCTAATTCATTCGTATGATCCATTCTAATTCATTCACACGATCCATTCTAATTCATTCGTACGATCCATTCTAATTCATTCGTACGATCCATTCTAATTCATTAGCATGAATGTATGCATTCTAATTCATTCGTACAATCCATTCTAATGCATTCGCACGATTCATTCTAATTGATTCGTTCGATCCAATCTAATTTATTCGTACGATCTATTCTAATTCATTCGTACGATCCATTCCAATTCATTCGCACGAATGTATCCATTCTAATTATTTCGTACGATCCATTCTAATTCATTCGTTTGATCCATTCTAATTCATTCGTACGATCCATTCTAATTTATTCGCACGAATGTATCCATTCTAATTCATTCGTACGATCCATTCAAATTCATTAACATGATCCATTCTAACTCATTCGTACGATCCATTCTAATTTATTCGTACGATCCATTCTAACTCATTCGTACGATCCATTCTAATTCATTCGCACGAATGTATCCATTCTAATTCATTCGTACGATCCATTCTAATTCATTCACATGATCCATTCTAATTCATTCATACGATCTATTCTAATTCATTTATATGATCCATTGTAATTACTTCGCACGAATGTATCCATTCTAATTCATTCGTATGATCCATTCTAATTCATTCGAATAATCTATTCTAATTCATTCGTACGAACCATTCTAATTCATTCGTACGATCCATTCTAATTCATTCGCACGAATGTATCCATTCTAATTCATTCGTACGATCCATTCTAATTCATTCGCATGATCCACTCTAATTCATTCGTATGATCCATTCTAATTCATTCATACAATACATTCTAATTCATTTGCATGAATGTATCCATTCTAATTCATTAGTACGATCCATTCTAATTCATTCACACGATCCATTCAAATTCATTCGTACGATCTATTCTGCTTCATTCGTACGATCTATTCTTACTCATTCGCACGATCCATTCTAATTCATTCGCACGAATGTATCCAATCTAATTCATTCGTACAATCTATTCTAATTCATTCGCACGATCCATTCAAATTCATTCGTATGATCCATTCTAATTAATTCGTACGTTCCATTCTAATTAATTCGTACAATCCATTCTAATTCATTCCCATGAATGTATCCATTCTAATTCATTTGTACGATCCATTCTAATTCATTTGCATGATCCATTCTAATTCATTCGTGCGATCTATTCTAATTCATTCGGACGATCCATTCTAATTCATTCGTACGATCCATTCTATATCATTCATACGATCCATTCTAATTCATTCATACGATCCATTCTAATTCATTCGCACGAATGTATCCATTCTAATCCATTCGTACGATCCATTCTAATTCATTCGCACGATCCATTCTAATTCATTCGTACGATCCATTCTAATTCACTCGTACGATCCATTCTAATTTATTCGCATGAACGTATCCATTCTAATTCATTCATACGATCCATTCTAATTCATTCGCATGATCCATTCTAATTCATTCGCATGATCCATTCTAATTTATTCGTATGATCCATTCTAATTCATTCGTACGATCCAATCTAATTCATTCGTATGATCCATTCTAATTTATTCGTACGATCCATTCTAATTCATTCACACGAATGCATTCATTCTAATTCATTCGTACAATCAATTCTAATTCATTCACACGATCCATTCTAATTCATTCGGACGATCCATTCTAATTCATTCGTACGATCCATTCTAAATCATTCGTACGTTCCATTCTAATTCATTCATACGATCCATTCTAATTCATTCGCACGAATGTATCCATTCTAATTCTTTCTGGCGATCCATTTTAATTCATTCTCACGATCCATTCTAATTCATTTGTACGATCCATTTTAATTCATTCGTACGATCCATTCTAATTCATTTGCATGAATTTATCCATTCTAATTCATTCGTACGATCCATTCTAATTCATTCGCACTATCCATTCTAATTCATTCGCACGATCCATTCTAATTCATTCGTACGATCCATTCTAATTCATTCGTACGATCCATTCTAATTCATTCACACGAATGTATTCATTCTAATTCATTCGTACGATCCATTCTAATTCATTCGCACGATCCATTCTAATTCATTCGGACGATCCATTCTAATTCATTCGTACGATCCATTCTAAATCATTCGTACGATCCATTCTAATTCATTCGCACGAATGTATCCATTCTAATTCTTTCTGGCGATCCATTTTAATTCATTCTCATGATCCATTCTAATTCATTCATACGATCCATTCTAATTCATTTGCACGAATTTATCCATTCTAATTCATTCGCACGATCCATTCTAATTCATTCGCACCATCCATTCTATTTCATTCGTACGATCCATTCTAATTCATTCGCACGATCCAATCTAATGCATTCGTACGATCCATTCTAATTCATTCGCACGAATATATCTATTCTAATTCATTCGTATGATCCATTGTAATTCATTCGCACGATCCATTCTTATTCATTCATACGATCCATTCTAATTCATTTTTACAATCCATTCTAATTCAGTCCTGCAATCCATTCTAATTCATTCGTATGATTAATTCTAATTCATTCCTACGATCCATTCTAATTCATTCGCATGATCTATTCTAATTCATTCGTATGATCCATTCTAATTCATTCGTATGATCCATTCTAATTCATTCGCACGAATGTATCCATTCTAATTCATTCGTACGATCTATTCTAATTTATTCGTACGATCCATTCTAATTCATTCACACGATTCATTCTAATTCATTCATTCGATCCATTCTAATTCATTCGTATGATCCATTCTAATTCATTCGTACGATCCATTCTAATTCATTCGCACGAATGTATCTATTCTAATTTATTCGTATGATCCATTCTAATTCATTCACACGATCCATTATAATTCATTCGTATGATCCATTATAATTCATTCACACGATCCATTCTAATTCATTCGTACGATCCATTCTAATTCATTCGTACGATCCATTCTAATTCATTCGCACGAATGTATCCATTCTAATTCATTCGTACAATCCATTCTAATTCATTCACACGATCCATTCTAATTCATTCGTACGATCCAATCTAATTTATTCGTAGGATCCATTCTATTTCATTCGTACGATCCATTCTAATTCATTCACATGATCCATTCTAATTCATTCGTACGATCCATTCTAATTTATTTGTACGATCCATTCTAACTCATTCGTACGATCCATTCTAATTCATTCGCACGAATGTATCCATTCTAATTCATTTGTACGATTCATTCTAGTTCATTCGCACGAATGTATCCATTATTCATTCATACGATCTATTCTAATTCATTCATACGATCCATTCTAATTCATTCGCACGAATGTATCCATTCTAGTTCATTCGTACGATCTATTCTAATTGTTTCGCACAATCTATTCTAATTCATTCGTACGATCCATTCTAATTAATTCGTACGATCCATTCTAATTCATTCACACGAATGTATCAATTCTAATTCATTCGTACGATCCATTCTAATTCATTCGCATGATCCATTCTAATTCATTCGTACGATACATTCTAATTCATTCACACAAATGTATCCATTCTAATTCATTCGTACAATCCATTCTAATTCATTTGCACAATCCATTCTAATTCATTCATACGATCCGGTCAAATTCATTCATAAGATCCATTCTAATTCATTCGCACGAATGTATCTATTCTAATTCATTCGTACGATCCATTCTAATTCATTCTCATGATCCATTCTAATTCATTCGCACGATCCATTCTAATGCAATCGTACAATCCATTCTTATTCATTCATACGATCCATTCTAATTCATTCGCACGAATATATCCATTCTAATTCACTCGTATGATCCATTCTAATTCATTCGCATAATCTATTCTAAATCATTAGTACGATCCATTCTAATTTATTCGTATGATCCATTCTAATTTATTCGTACGATCTATTCTAATTCATTCGTATGATCCATTCTAATTCATTCGCACAATCCATTCTAATTTATTCGTACGATCCATTCTATTTCATTCGTTTGATCTATTCTAATTCATTCGCACGAATGTATCCATTCTAATTCATTCGTACGTTCCTTTCTAATTTGTTCACACGATCCATTCTAATTCATTCGTACGATCTATTCTTACTCATTCGTATGATCCATTCTAATTCATTCGCACGAATGTATCCATTCTAATTCATTCGTATAATCCATTCCAATTCATTCGCACGATCCATTCTAATTAATTCGTACGATCCATTCTAATAAATTCGTACGATCCATTCTAATTCATTCGTACGATCCATTCTAATTCATTCGCACGAATGTATCCATTATAATTCATTCGTACGATCCATTATAATTCATTCGCACTAATGTATCCATTCTAATTCATTCGTACGATCCATTCTAATTCATTTGTATGATCCATTCTAATTCAGTCGTACAATCAATTCTAATTTATTCGTACGATACATTCTAATTCATTCGCACGAATGTATCCATTCTAATCCATTCGTACAATTCATTCTAATTCATTCGCATGATCCATTCTAATTCATTCGTACGATCCATTCTAATTCATTCATACGATCCATTCTAATTCATTCGTGCGATCCATTCTAATTCATTCGCACAAATGTATCCATTCTAATTCATTCGTATGTTCCATTCTAATTCATTCGTATGATCCATTCTAATTCATTCGTACGATCCATTCTAATTTATTTGCATGAATATATCAATTCTAATTCAATCATACGATCCATTCTAATTCATTCGCACGATCTATTCTAAATCATTCATACAATCCATTCTAATTCATTAGTAAAATCCTTTCTTACTTATTCATACGATCCATTCTAATTAATTCGCATGAATGTATCCATTTTAATTAATTCGTACGATCCATTCTAATTCATTCGCACGATCCATTCTAATTCATTCATACGATCCATTCTACTTCATTCGTACAATCCATTCTAATTAATTCATACGTACCATTCTAATTCATTCGCACGAATGTATCCTTTGTAATTCATGGGTACGACCTATTCTAATTCATTCGCACGATCTATTCTAATTCATTCGTATGATCCATTCTAATTCATTCGCATGAATGTATCCATTCTAATTCATTCGTATGATCCATTCTAATTCATTCACACGAACCAATCTAATTCATTCGTACGATCCATTCTAATTCATTCGTACGAAACATTCTAATTCATTAGTATGATCCATTCTAATTCATTCGTACGATCAATTCTAATTCATTCGCACGATTAATTCTAATTCATTCGTATAATCCATTGTAATTCATTCGTTCGATCCATCCTAATTCATTCGTAAGATCCATTCTAATTCATTCGTACGATCCATTCTAATTCATTCGCATGAATGTATCCTTTCTAATTCATTCGTACGATACATTATAATTCATTCTCACGATCCATTCTAATTCATTCGTACGATCCATTCTAATTTATTCGCACGAATGTATCCATTCTAATTCATTCGCACGATCCATTCTAATTCATTCGCACGATCCATTCTAATTCATTTGCACGATCCATTCTAATTCATTCGCACGATCCATTATAATTCATTTGTACGATCCATTCTAATTCATTTATGATCCATTCTAATTCAGTCGTACAATCCATTCTAATTCATTCGTATGATCCATTCTAATTCATTCGCGAGAATATATCCATTCTAATTCATTCCGACGATCCATTCTAATTCGTTCGCATGATCCATTCTAATTCATTCATACGATCCATTCAAATTCATTCGCACGAATGTATCCATTCTAATTCATTCATACGATCTATTCTTATTCATTCGCACGATCCATTCTAATTCATTCGTACGATCCATTCTAATTCATTCGTATGATCCATTCTAATTCATTCGCACGAATGTATCCATTCTAATTCATTCGTATGATCCATTCTAATCCATTCGCACGATCCATTCTAATTCATTCATACTATCCATTCTAATTCATTTTTACAATCCATTCTAATTCAGTCGTGCAATCCATTCTAATTCATTCGTATGATCCATTCAAACTCATTCGCACGAATGTATCCATTATAATTCATTCCTACGATCCATTCTAATTCATTCGCATGATCTATTCTAATTCATTCGTATGATCCATTCTAATTCATTCGTATGATCCATTCTAATTCATTCGTATGATCCATTCTAATTCATTCGCACGAATGTATCCATTCTTATTCATTCGTACGATCCATTCTAATTCATTCACACGATCCATTCTAATTCATCCGTACGATCCATTCTAATTCATTCGTACGATCCATTCTAATTCATTCGTACGATTCATTCTAATTCATTCGTACGATCCATTCTAATTCATTCACACGATCCATTCTAATTCATTCGTACGATCCATTCTAATTCATTCGCATGAATGTATCCATTCTACTTCATTCGTACAATCCATTCTAATTCATTCGCACGATTCATTCTAATTCATTCGTACGATCCAATCTAATTTATTCGTACGATCCATTCTAATTCATTCGTATGATCCATTCTAATTCATTCGTACGATCCATTCTAATTCATTCGTACGATCCATTCTAATTCATTCGCACGAATGTATCCATTCTATTTCATTCGTACGATCCATTCTAATACATTCACATGATCCATTCTAATTCATTCGTACGATCCATTCTCATTTATTCGTACGATCCATTCTAACTCATTCGTACGATCCATTCTAATTCATTCGCACGAATGTATCCATTCTAATTCATTCGCACGAATGTATCCATTCTAATTCATTCGTACGATCCATTCTAATTCATTCACATGATCCATTCTAATTCATTCGTACGATCTATTCTAATTCATTCATATGATCCATTCTAATTACTTCACACGAATGTATCCATTCTAATTCATTCCTATGATCCATTCTAATTCATTCGCATAATCTATTCTAATTCATTCGTACGAACTATTCTAATTCATTCGTACGATCCATTCTAATTCATTCATACGATCCATTCTAATTCATTCGCATGATCCACTCTAATTCATTCGTATCATCCATTCTAATTCATTCATACAATACATTCTAATTCCTTTGCATGAATGTATCCATTCTAATTCATTAGTACGATCCATTCTAATTCATTTGCACGATCCATTCAAATACATTCGTACGATCTATTCTGCTTCATTCGTACGATCTATTCTTACTCATTCGCAAGATGTATTCTAATTCATTCGCACGAATGTATCCAATCTAATTCATTCGTACAATCTATTCTAATTCATTCGCACGATCCATTCTAATTCATTCGTCTGATCCATTCTAATTAATTTGTACGTTCCATTCTAATTAATTCGTACGATCCATTCTAATTCATTCCCATGAATGTATCCATTCTAATTCATTTGTACGATCCATTCTAATTCATTTGCATGATCCATTCTAATTCATTCGTACGATCTATTCTAATTCATTCGTACGATCCATCCTAATTCATTCATATGATCCATTCTAATTCATTCGTACGATCCGTTCTAATTCATTCGCACGAATGTATCCATTCTAACTCATACGTACGATCCATTCTAATTCAGTCACACGAATGTATCCATTCTAATCCATTCGTACGATCCATTCTAATTCGTTCGCACGATCCATTCTAATTCATTCGTACGATCCATTCTAATTCATTCGTATGATCCATTCTAATTCACTCGTACGATCCATTCTAACTCATTCGCATGAATTTATCCATTCTAATTCATTCATACGATCCATTCTAATTCATTTGCATGATCCATTCTAATTCATTCGCATGATCCATTCTAATTCATTCGTATGATCCATTCTAATTCATTTGTACGATCCAATCTAATTCATTCGTATGATCCATTCTAATTCATTCGTACGATCCATTCTAATTCATTCACACGAATGTATTCAATCAAATTCATTCGTACAATCAATTCT
The DNA here is from genome assembly GCA_947650365.1 of Chamaelirium japonicum. Lineage (NCBI taxonomy): Eukaryota > Viridiplantae > Streptophyta > Magnoliopsida > Liliales > Melanthiaceae > Chamaelirium > Chamaelirium japonicum. The sequence goes on along the minus strand of OX393554.1, from coordinate 3,767,761 downwards.
AATTCATTCACACAATCCATTCTAATTCATTCGGATGATCCATTCTAATTCATTCGTACGATCCATTCTAAATCATTCGTACGATCCATTCTAATTCATTCGTACGATCCATTCTAATTCATTCGCACGAATGTATCCATTCTAATTCTTTCTGGCGATCCATTTTAATTCATTCTCACGATCTATTCTCATTCATTCGTACGATACATTCTAATTCATTCGTACGATCCATTCTAATTCATTTGCACGAATTTATCCATTCTAATTCATTCGTACGATCCATTCTAATTCTTTCGCACCATCCATTCTAATTCATTCGCACGATCCATTCTAATTCATTCGTACGATCCATTCTAATTCATTCGTACGATCCATTCTAATTCATTCACACGGATGTATTCATTCTAATTCATTCGTACGATCCATTCTAATTCATTCGCACGATCCATTCTAATTCATTCGGACGATCCATTCTAATTCATTCGTACGATCCATTCTAAATCATTCGTACGATCCATTCTAATTCATTCGCACGAATGTATCCATTCTAATTCTTTCTGGCGATCCATTTAAATTCATTCTCATGATCCATTTTAATTCATTCGTACGATCCCTTCTAATTCATTCGTACGATCCATTCTAATTCATTTGCACAAATTTATCCATTCTAATTCATTCGCACGATCCATTCTAATTCATTCGCACCATCCATTCTATTTCATTCGTACGATCCATTCTAATTCATTCGCACGATCCATTCTAATTCATTCGTACGATCCAATCTAATTCATTCATACGATCCATTTTAATTCATTTTTACAATCTATTCTAATTCAGTCGTGCAATCCATTCTAATTCATTCGTATGATCCATTCTAATTCATTCGCACGAATGTATCCATTCTAATTCATTCCTACGATCCATTCTAATTCATTCACATGATCTATTCTAATTCATTCGTATGATCCATTCTAATTCATTCGTATGATCCATTCTAATTCATTCATATGATCCATTCTAATTCATTCGCACGAATGTATCCATTCTAATTCATTCGTACGATCTATTCTAATTCATTCTTACGATCCATTCTAATTCATTCACACGATTCATTCTAATTCATTCAAACAATCTATTCTAATTCATTCGTATGATCCATTCTAATTCATTTGTACGATCCATTCTAATTCATTCGCACGAATGTATCTATTCTAATTCATTCGTTTGATCCATTCTGATTCAGTCACACGATCCATTATAATTCATTCGTATGATCCATTCTAATTCATTCACACGATCCATTCTAATTCATTCGTACGATCCTTTCTAATTCATTCGTACGATCCATTCTAATTCATTCGCACGAATGTATCCATTCTAATTCATTCGTACAATCCATTCTAATTCATTCGCACGATCCATTCTAATTCATTCGTACAATCCAATCTAATTTATTCGTACGATCCATTCTAATTCATTCATACGATCCATTCCAATTCATTCATATGAATGTATCCATTCTAATTATTTCGTACGATCCATTCTAGTTCATTCGTACGATCCATTCTAATTCATTCGTACGATCCATTCTAATTCATTCGCACGAATGTATCCATTCTAATTCATTCGTATGATCCATTCTAATTCATTCACATGATCCATTCTAATTCATTCGTACGATCCATTCTAATTTATTCGTACGATCCATTCTAACTCATTCGTACGATCCATTCTAATTCATTCGCACGAATGTATCCATTCTAATTTATTTGTACGATCTATTCTAATCTATTCGCACGATCTATTCTAATTCATTCATACGATCCATTCTAATTCATTCATACGATCCATTCTAATTCATTCGCATGAATATATCCATTCTAGTTCATTCGTACGATCCATTCTAATTCTTTCGCACAATCTATTCTAATTCATTCGTATGATCCATTCTAATTAATTCGTACGATCCATTCTAATTCATTCGCACGAATGTATCAATTCTAATTCATTCGTACGATCCATTCTAATTCATTCGCATGATCCATTCTAATTCATTCGTACGATACATTCTAATTCATTCACACAAATGTATCCATTCTAATTCATTCGTACAATCCATTCTAATTCATTCGCAAAATCCATTCTAATTCATTCATACGATCCGTTCAAATTCATTCATACGATCCATTCTAATTCATTCGCATGAATGTATCTATTCTAATTCATTCGTACGATCCATTCTAATTCATTCGCATGATCCATTCTAATTCATTCGTACGATCCATTCAAATTCATTCGTACGATCCATTCTTACTCATTAGTACAATCCATTCTAAATCATTCGTACGAATGTATCCATTCTAATTCATTCATACAATCCACTCTAAATCATTCACACGATCCATTCTAAGTCATTCGTAGGATCCATTCTAATTCATTCGTACGATCCATTCTAATTCATTCGTACGAATATATCCATTCTAATTCATTCGTACGATCCATTCTAATTAATTCGTACGATCCATTCTAATTCATTCGTACGATCCATTCTAATTCATTCGTACGATCCATTCTAATTCATACGCACGAATGTATCCATTCTAATTCATTCATACGATCCATTCTAATTCATTCGCACGAACTATTCTAATTCATTCGTACGATCCATTCCAATTCATTCATACGATACATTCTAATTCATTCATACGATCCATTCTAATTCATTTGTACGATCCATTCTAATTTATTTGCATGAATGTATCCATTCCAAGTCATTTGTATGATCCATTTTAATTCATTCGCACGATCCATTCTAATTCATACGTACGATCCATTCTAATTCATTCGTACGATCCATCCTAATTCATTCGTATGATCCATTCTAATTCATTTGTTCAATCCATTCTAATTCATTCGCACGAATGTATCCATTCTAATACTCTCATACGATCCATTCTAATTCATTTGCACGATCCATTCTAATTCATTCGTACGATCCATTCTAATTCATTCGTACGATCCATTCTAATTCATTCGCACGAATGTATCCATACTAATTCATTCGTACGATCCATTCTAATTCATTCGCACGATCCATTATAATTCATTCATACGATCCATTCCAATTCAGTCGAATGATCCATTCTAATTCAGTCATACAATCCATTCTAATTCATTCGTATGATCCATTCTAATTCATTCTTACGATCCATTCTAATTCATTCGCACGATCCATCCTAATTCATTCTTATGATCCATTCTAATTGTTTCATACAATCCAATCTAATTTATTCGTACGATCCATTCTAATTCATTCGTATGATCGATTCTAATTCATTCGCACGAATGTATCCATTCTAATTCATTCGTATGATCCATTCTAATTCATTCGCACGATCCATTCTAATTCATTCGTACGATCTATTCTAACTCATTCGTACGATCCATTCTAATTCATTCGCACGAATGTATCCATTCTAATTTATTCGTACGATCCATTCTAATTCATTCGTATGATCCATTCTAATTCATTCATACGATCCATTCTAATTCATTCGCACAAATGTATCAATTCTAATTCATTCGTACGATCTATTCTAATTCATTCGTACGATCCATTCTAATTCATTCGCACGAATGTATCCATTCTAATTCATTCGTAGGATCCATTCTAATTTATTCGCACGATCTAGTCTAATCCATTCATATGATCCATTCTAATTCATTCGTACGATCCAATCTAATTCATTCGCATGAATGTATCCATTCTAATACATTCGTATGATCCATTCTAATTTATTTGTGTGATCCATTCCTATTCATTTGTACGATCTATTCTAATTCCATCGTATGATCCATTCTAATTCATTCGTACGATGCATTCAAATTCATTCACACGAATGTATCCATTCTAATTCATTCATACGGTCCATTCTAATTCATTCGCATGATCCATTCTAATTCATTCATACGATCTATTCTAATTCATTCATACGATCCATTCAAATTTATTTGCACGATCCATTCCAATACATTCGTACGATCTATTCTAATTTATTCGCATGAATGTATCCATTCTAATTAATCCGTATGATCCATTCTAATTTATTCGCGCGATCCATTCTAATTCATTCGTATGATCCATTCTAATTCATTCGTAAGATCCATTATAATTCATTCGTACGATTCATTCAAATTCATTCGCACGAATGTATCCATTCTAATTCATTCGTACGATCCATTCTAATTCATTTGCACGATCCATTCTAATTCATTCATATGATCTATTCTAATATATTCGTGCGATCCATTGTAATTAATTCATACGATCCATTCTAATTCTTTCGTACGATCCATTCTAATTCATTCGCACGAATGTATCCATTCTAATTCATTCGTACGATCCATTCTAATTCATTCACACGAATGTATCCATTCTAATTCATTTATACGATCCATTCTAATTCATTCACACGATCCATTCAAATTCATTCATATGATCCATTCTAATTCAATCATACGATCCATTCTAATTCATTCGTGTGATCCATTCTAATTCATTCGCATGAATGTATCCATTCTAATTCATTCGTACGATCCATTCTAATTCATTCGCACGATCTATTCTAATTCATTCGTATGATCCAATCTAATTCATTCGTACGATCCATTCTAATTCATTCATACGATCTATTCTAATTCATTCGTATGATCCAATCTAATTCATTCGTACGATCCATTCTAATTCATTCATACGATCCATTCTAATTCATTCGCACGAATGTATCCATTCTAATTCATTCGTACGATCCATTCTAATTCATTCGCATGATCCATTTTAATTCATTCATACGGTACATTCTAATTCATTCGTACGATCCATTCTAATTCATTCGCACGAATGTATCCATTCTAATTCATTCGTACGATCCATTCTAATTCATTCACATGATCCATTCTAATTCATTCGTACGATCCATTCTAATTCATTCACATGATCCATTCTAATTCATTCGTACGATCCATTTTAATTCATTCATACGATCCATTCTAACTCATTCGTACGATCCATTCTAATTCATTCGCATGAATGTATCCATTCTAATTCATTCGTACGATCCATTCTAATTCATTCATACGATCCATTCTAATTCATTCGCACGAATGTATCCATTCTAATTCATTCGTACGATCCATTCTAATTCATTCGCACAATCTATTCTAATTCATTCGTACGATCCGTCCTAATTCATTCATACGATCCATTCTAATTCATTCGCATGAATGTATCCATTCTAATTCATTCGTACGATCCATTCTAATTCATTCGCATAATCTATTCTAATTCATTCGTACGATCCATTCTAATTCATTCGTACGATCCATTCTAATTCATTCGTATGATCCACTCTAATTCATTCGCACGAATGTATCCATTCTAATTCATTTGTACGATCTATTCTAAATCATTCGCATGATCCACTCTAATTCATTCGTACGATCCATTCTAATTCATTCGTACAATGCATTCTAATTCATTCGCACGAATGTATTTATTCTAATTCATTCGTACGATCCATTCTAATTCATTCGTACGATCCATTCTAATTTATTCGTACGATCCGTTCTAATTCATTTGCACAAATGTATCCATTCTAATTCATTCGTACGATCCATTCTAATTCATTCACACGATCCATTCTAATTTATCCGTATGATCCATTGTAATTCATTCGTACGATCCATTCTAATTCATTCTCACGTATGTATCCATTCTAATTTCTTCGTACGATCCATTATAATTCATTCGCACGATCCATTCTAATTCATTCGTACGATCCATTTTAATTTATACGCACGAATGTATCCATTCTAATTCATTCTTACGATCCATTCTAATTCATTCGCACGATCCATTATAATTCATTCATACGATCCACTCTAATTCATTTGTACGATCCATTCTAATTCATTCGTATGATCCATTCTAATTCACTCGTACGATCCATTCTAATTCATTCGCATGAATGTATCCATTCTAATTTATTCGTACGATCCATTCTTATTCATTCACACGATCTATTCAAATTCATTTGTATGGTCCATTCTAATTCATTCGTACGATCCAATCTTATTCATTCGTACGATCCATTCTAATTCATTCGTACGATCCATTCTAATTCATTCGTACGAATGTATCCATTCTAATTCATTCGTACGATCCATTCTAAATCATTAGTACGATCCATTCTAATTCATTCGCACGATCCATTCTAATTTATTCGTACGATCCTTTCAAATTCATTTGTATGATCCATTCTTAATCATTCGTATGATCCATTCTAATTCATTCGTATGATCCATTCTAATTCATTCGTACGAATGTATCCATTCTAATTCATTCGTACGATCCATTCTAATTCATTCGCACGAATGTATCCATTCTAATTCATTCGTACGATCCATTCTAATTCATTCGTACGATCCATTCTAATTCATTCGTACGGTCCATTCTAATTCATTCGCATGAATATATCCATTCTAATTCATTCGTACGATCCATTCAAATTCATTAGCACAATCTATTCTAATTCATTCGTATGATCCATTCTAATTCATTAGCACAATCCATTCTAATTCATTCGTACGATCCATTCTAATTAATTCGCACGAATGTATCCATTTTAATTTATTCGTACGATCCATTCTAATTCATTCGCATGATCCATTCAAATTCATTCGTACGATCCATTCTAATTCATTCGTACGATCCATTCCAATTCATTCGCACGAATGTATCCATTCTAATTTATTCATACGATCCATTCTAATTCATTCACATGAACCATTCTAATTCATTCGTACGATCCATTCTAATTCATTCGTACAATACATTCTAATTCATTCATACGATCCATTCTAATTCATTCGTATGATCCATTCTAATTCATTCGTACGAATGTATCCATTCTAATTCATTCGTACGATCCATTCTAATTCATTCACACGATCCATTCTAATTCATTCGTACGATCTATTCTAATTCATTCGTACGATCTATCCTAATTCATTCGTATGATCCATTCTTATTCATTTGTACGATCCATTCTAAATCATTCGCACGAATGTATCTATTCTAATTCATTCATACGATCCATTCTAATTCATTCGCACGATCCATTCTAATTCATTCATACGATCCATTCTAATTCATTCGTACGAATGTATCCATTCTAATTCATTCGTATGATTCATTCTAATTCATTCGCATTATCCATTCTAATTCATTCGTACGATCCATTGTAATTCATTCGTACGATACATTCTAATTCAGTCATACAATCTTTTCTAATTCCTTCGTATGATCCATTCTAATTCATTCGGACGAATGTATGCATTCTAATTCATTTGTACGATCTATTCTAATTCATTCACATGATCCTTTCTAATTCATTCGTATGATCCATTCCAGTTTATTCGTACGATCCAATCTAATTCATTCGTACGATCCATTCTAATTCATTCCTACGATCAATTCTAATTCATTCGCACGAATGTATCCATTCTAATTCATTCGTACGATCTATTCTAATTCATTCGCATGATCCATTCTAATTCATTCTTATGATCCATTCTAATTCATTCGTACGATCCATTCTAATTCAATCGTAAGATCCATTCTAATTCATACGTGCGATCCATTCTAATTCATTCGCACGAATGTATCCATTCTAATTCATTCGTACGATCCATTCTAATTCATTCGCATGATCCATTCTAATTCATTCGTTCGATCCATTCTAATTCATTCGTATGATCAATTCTAATTAATTTGGTCGAATGTATCAATTCTAATTTATTCGCTCGATCCCTTCTAATTCATTCGTACAATCTATTCTAATTCCTTCGTACGATCCATTCTAATTCATTCATACGAATGTATCTATTCTAATTCATTCGCACGATCCATTCTAATTCATTCACACGATCTAATTCATTCGTATGATCCATTCTAATTCATTCGTACGATCCATTCTTACTCATTCGTATGATCCATTCTAATTCATTCGCACGAATGTATCTATTCTAATTAATTCGTACGATCCATTCTAATTCATTCACATGATCCATTCTAATTCATTCATACGATCCATTCTAATTCATTCGCGCGACTGTATCTATTTTAATTCATTCGTACGATCCATTCTAATTCATTCGCACAATCTATTCTAATTTATTAGTACTATCCATTCTAATTCATTCGTACGATCCATTCTAATTCATTCGCAAGAATGTATCCATTCTAATTCATTCGTACGATCCATTCTAATTCATTCGCACGATGCATTCTAATTCATTCGTACGATCCTTTCAAATTCATTCGTACGATACATTCTAATTCATTCGCACGAATGTATCCATTCCGATTCATTCGTACGATCCATTCAAATTCATTCGCACAATCTATTCTAATTCATTCATACGATCCATTCTATTTCATTCGTACGATCCATTCTAATTCATTCGCACAAATGTATCCATTATAATTCATTCGTACGATCCATTCTTATTCATTTGCACGATCCATTCTAATTCATTCGTACGATCCATTCTAATTCATTCGTACGATCAATTCTAATTCATTCGCAATGTATCCATTCTAATTCATTCGTACGATCCATTCGAATTCATTCGATCGATCCATTCTAATTCAGTCGTATAATCCATTATAATTCATTCGAACAATCCATTCTAATTCATTCGCACGAATGTATCCATTCTAATTCAATCGTACAATCCATTCTAATTCATTCGCATGATCCATTCTAATTCATTCATATGATCCATTTTAATTCATTCATACGATCCATTCTAATTCATTCGTACGATCCATTCTAATTCATTCGCACGAATGTATCCATTCTAATTCATTCGTACGATCCATTCTAATTCATTCACATGATCCATTCTTATTCATTCGTACGATCCATTCTAATTCATTCGCACGAATGTATCCATTCTAATTCATTCGTACGATCCATTCTAATTCATTCGCACGATCCATTCTAATTCATTCATACGATCCATTCTAATTCATTTGTACGAACCATTCTAATTCATTCACACGAATGTATCCACTCTAATTCATTCGTACGATCCAGTCTAATTCATTTGCACGATCACTTCTAATTGATTCGTACGATCCATTCTAATTCAATCGAACGATACATTCTAATTAATTCGTACGATCCATTCTAATGCATTCGCACGAATGTATCTATTCTAATTCATTCGTACGATCCATTCTAATTCATCTTTAATATCCATTCTAATTCATTCGTACGATCCATTCTAATTCATTCGTACGATCCATTCTAATTCATTCGCACGAATGTATCCATTCTAATTCATTCGTACGATCCATTCTAATTCATTCGTACGATCCATTCTAATTCATTCGCACGAATGTATCCACTCTAATTCATTCTTACGATCCATTCAAATTCATTCGCACAATCCATTCTAATTCATTCGTACGATCCATTCTAATTCATTCGTACGATCCATTCGATCCATTCTAATTCATTCGCACGAATGTATCCATTCTAATTCATTCGTACGATCCATTCTAATTCATTCATACGATCCATTCAAATTTATTCGCACGAATGTATCCATTCTAATTCATTCGTACGATCCATTATAATTCATTCGCACAATCTATTCTAAGTCATTAGTACGATCCATTCTAATTCATTCGTACGATCCATTCTAATTCATTCGTACGATCCATTCTAATTCATTTGCACGAATGTATCCATTCTAATTCATTCGCATGTTCCATTCTAATTTATTCGTACGATCCATTCTAATTCATTCGTACGATGCATTCTAATTCATTCGCATGAATGTATCCATTCTAATTCATTCGTATGATCCATTCTAATTCATTCGCACAAACCATTCTAATTTATTTGTACTATCCATTCTATTTTATTCGTACGATCCATTCTAATTCCTTCGCAAGAATGTATCCATTTTAATTCATGCGTATGATCCATTCAAATTCATTCACACGATCCATTCTAATTCATTCGTACGATCCATTCTAATTCATTCGTACGATCCATTCTAATTCATTCGAACGAATGTATCCAATCTAATTCATTCGTACGATCCATTCTAATTCAGTTGTACTATCCATTCTAATTCAGTCGTATAATCTATTCTAATTCATTCGTACGGTCCATTCTAATTCATTTGCATGAATGTATCCATTCTAATTCATTCGTACAATCCATTGTAATTCATTCGCAAGATCCATTCTAATTTAATCATATGATTCATTTTAATTCATTCGTAAGATCCATTCTAATTCATTCGTACGATCCATTCTAATTCATTCGCACGAATGTATCCATTCTAATTCATTCGTACGATCCATTCTAATTCATTCACACGATCCATTCTAATTCATTCGTACGATCCATTCTAATTCATTCACACGAATATATCCATTCTAATTCATTCGTACGATCCATTCTAATTCATTCGCACGAATATATCCAATCTAATTCATTCGTGTGATCCGTTATAATTCATTCGCACGATCAATTCTAATTCATTTGTACAATCCAATCTAATTCATTCGTACGATCCATTCTAATTCAATCGTACGATCCATTCTAATTCATTCGTACGATCCATTCTAATTCATTCGCACGAATGTATCTATTGTAATTCATTCGTACGATCCATTCTAATTCATCTGCACAATCCATTCTAATTCATTCGTACGATCCATTCTATTTCATTCGTACGATCCATTCAAATTCATTCGCACGAATGTATCCATTCTAATTCATTCGTATGATTCATTCTAATCCATTCGTATGATCCATTCTAATTCTTTTGTACGATCCGTTCTATTTCATTCGCACGAATGTATCCACTCTAATTCATTCGGACGATCTATTCTAATTCATTCGCACGATCCATTCTAATTCATTCGTACGATCCATTCTAATTCATTCGTACGATCCATTCTAATTCATTCGTTAGATCCATTCTTACTCATTCGTACGATCCATTCTAATTCATTCGCACGAATGTATCCTTTCTAATTCATTCGTACGATCTATTCTAATTCATTCGTACGATCCAATCTAATTCATTCGTACGATCCATTCTAATTCATTCATACGAACCATTCTAATTCATTCGCACGAATGTATCCATTCTAATTCATTTGTACGACCCATTCTAATTCATTCGCACGATCCATTCTAATTCATTCGTACGATCCATTCTAATTCATTCATACGATCCATTCTAATTCATTCATACGATCCATTCTAATTCATTCGCATGAAGGTATCCATTCTAATTCATTCGTATGATCCATTCTAATTCATTCACATGAACCATTCTAATTCATTCGTATGATCCATTCTAATACATTCGTATGATACATTCTAATTCATTCGTACGATCCATTCTAATTCATTCATACGATCCATTCTAATTCATTTGCACGAATGTATCCATTCTAATTCATTCGTACAATCCATTCTAATTCATTCGCGAGATCAATTCTAATTCATTCGTATGATCCATTCTAATTCATTCGTACGATACATCCTAATTCATTCGTATGGTCCATTCTAATTCATTCGTACGATCCATTCTAATTCATTAGAACGTATTTATCCATTCTAATTCATTCGTACGATCCATTCTAATTCATTCGTACGATCCATTCTAATTCATTCGTACGATCCATTCTAATTCATTCGCACGAATGTATCCATTCTAATTCATTCGTACAATCCATTCTTATTCATTCGCACGATCCATTCTAATTCATTCGTACGATCCATTCTAATTAAGTCGTACAATCCATTCAAATTCATTCGAATGATCCATTCTAATTCATTCGTACGAGTTTATCCATTCTAAATCATTTCTACGATCCATTCTAATTCATTCGCACGATCCATTCTAATTCATTCGTATGATCCATTCTAATTCATTCGTACGATCCAATCTAATTCATTCGTACGATCCATTCTAATTCATTCTAAAATCCATTCTAATTCGTTCGCACGAATGTATCCATTCTAATTCATTCGTACGATCCATTCTAATTCATTCGCACGATCCATTCTAATTCATTCGTATGATCGACTATAATTCATTCGTACGACCCATTCTAATTCATTTGAACGATCCATTCTAATTCATTCGCACGAATGTATCCATTCTAATTCATTCGTGTGATCCATTCTTATTCATTCGCACGATCCATTCTAATTCATTCATACGATCCAATCTAATTCATTCGTACGATCCAATCTAATTCATTCGTACGATCCATTCTAATTCATTCGTACGATCCATTCTAATTCATTCGCATGAATGTATCCAATCTAATTCATTCGTACAATCCTTTCTAATTCTTTCACATGATCCATTCTAATTCATTCGTACGGTCCATTCTAATTTATTCGTACGGTCCATTCTAATTCATTCGCACGAATGTATCCATTCTAATTCATTCATACGATCCATTCTAATTCGTTCACATGATCCATTCTAATTCATTCGTACGATCCATTCTAATTCATTCGTACGATCCATTCTAAGTCAATCGCACGATCTATTCTAATTCATTGGTACGATCCATTCTAACTCATTCATACGATCCATTGTAATTCATTCATACAATCCATTCTAATTCATTCGCACGAATGTATCCATTCTAATTCATTCGTACGATCCATTCTAATTCATTCGCACAATCTATTCTAATTCATTCGTATGATCCTTTCTAATTCATTCGTACGATCCATTCTAATTCATTCGTACGAATGTATCCATTCTAATTCATTCATACGATCCATTCTAATTTATTCGCATAATCCACTCTAATTTATTCGTATGATCCATTCTAATTCAATCGTACGATACAATCTAATTCATTCGCATGAATGTATCCATTCTAATTCATTCGTACGATCCGTCCTAATTCATTCATACGATCCATTCTAATTCATTCGCACAATCCATTCTAATTCATTCGTACGATCCATTCTAATTCATTCGTACGATCCATTCTTACTCATTCGTACGATCCATTATAATTCATTCGCACGAATGTATCTATTCTAATTCATTTGTACAATCCATTCTTATTCATTCGCACGATCTATTCTAATGCATTCGTACGATCCATTCTAATTCATTCGTACGATCCATTCTAACTAATTCATATGATCCATTCTAATTCATTCGAACGAATGTATCCACTCTAATTCATTCTTACGACCATTCTAATTCATTCGCACGATCCATTCTAATTCATTCGTACGATCCATTCTAATTCATTCGTACGATCTATCCAAATTCATTCATATGATCCATTCTAATTTATTCGTATGATCCATTCTAATTCATTCGTATGAATGCATCCATTCTAATTTATTCTTACGATCTATTCTAATTCATTCGCATGATCCATTCTAATTTATTCGTACGATCCATTCTAATTCATTCGTACGATCCATTCTAATTCATTCGTACGATCCATTCTAATTCATTCGTATGATCCATTCTAATTCAGTCATACGATCCATTCTAATTCACTCGCACGAATGTATCCATTCTAATTCATTGGTACGATCCATTCTAATTCATTCGTACGATCCATTCTAATTCATTCGTACAATCCAATGTAATTCATTCGTACGATCCATTCTAATTCTTTCGTACAATCCATTCTAATTCATTCACACGAATGTATCCATTCTAATTCATTAGTACGATCTATTCTAAATCATTCGCACGATCCTTTCTAATTCATTCGTACGATCCATTCTAATTCATTCGTACGATTCATTCTAAATCATTCGTACGATCCACTCTAATTCATTCGTACGTTCCATTCTAATTCATTCGCACGAATGCATGCATTCTAATTCATTCTGGCGATCCATTCTAATTCATTAACATGATCGATTCTAATTTATTCGTTCGATCCATTCTAATTCATTCATACGATCCATTCTAATTCATTCGCACGAATGTATCTATTCTTATTCATTCGTACAATCCATTCTAATTCATTCACACGATCCATTCGAATTCATTCGTACGATCCAATCAAATTCATTCATACGATCCATTCTAATTCATTCGCACAAATGTATCCATTCTAATTCATTCGTACGATCCATTCAGAATCATTCGCACGATCCATTCTAATTCATTCGTACGATCCATTCTAATTTATTCGTACGATCCACCTAACGCATTCGTATGATCCATTCTAATTCATTCGCACGAATTTATCCATTCTAATTCATTCGTACGATCCATTCTAATTCATTCGCATGATCCATTCTAATTCATTCGTACGATCCATTCTAATACATTCAAATGATCCATTCTAATTCATTCATACGATCGATTCTAATTCATTCGCACGAATGTATCTATTCTAGTTCATTCATACGATCCATTCTAATTCATTCGCATGAATGTATCCATTCTAATTCATTCGCACGATCCATTCAAATTCATTCGTACGATCCATTCTAATTCATTCGCGCGAATGTATCCATTCTAATTCATTCGTACTACCGATTCTAATTCATTCGCACGATCCATTCTAATTCATTCGTACGATCCATTCTAAGTCAGTCGTACAATCCATTCTAATTCATTCATATGATCCATTCTAATTTATTCGTGCAATTGTATCCTTTCTAATTCATTCCTACGATCCATTCTAATTCATTTGCACTATCCATTCTAATTCATTCGTGTGATCCATTCTAATTCATTCGTACGATCCAATCTTATTCATTCGTACGATTCATTCTAATTCATTCGTAAAATCAATTCTAATTCATTCGCACGAATGTATCCATTCTAATTCATTCATACGATCCATTATAATTCATTCACATGATCTATTCTAATTTATTCGTTTGATCCACTATAATTCATTCGTACGATCCATTCTAATTCATTCGCACAAATGTATACATTCTAATTCATTCGTGCGATCCATTCTTATTCATTCGCACGATCCATTCTAATTCATTCATACGATCCAATCTAATTCATTCAGACCATCCATTCTAATTCTTTCATACGATCCATTCTAATTCATTCGCACGAATGTATTCAATCTAATTCATTCGTACGATCCATTCTAATTCTTTCACATGATCCATTCTAATTCATTCGTACGATCCATTCTAATTCATTCGTACGATCCATTTTAATTCATTCGCACGAATGTATCCATTCTAATTCATTCATACGATCCATTCTAATTCATTCACATGATCCATTCTAATTCATTCGTACGATCCATTCTAATTCATTCGTACGATCCATTCTAACTCATTCATACGATCCATTCTAATTCATTCGCACAAATATATCCATTCTAATTCATTCGTACGATCCATTCTAAGTCATTCGCACGATCCATTCTAATTCATTCGTACGATCCATTCTAATTCATTCATACGATCCATTGTAATTCATTCTTACGATCTATTCTAATTCATTCGCACGAATGTTTCCATTCTAATTCATTCGTACGATCCATTCTAATTCATTCGCACAATCTATTCTAATTCATTCATATGATCCATTCTAATTCATTTGTATGATCCATTCTAATTCATTCGCACGAATGTATCCATTCTAATTCATTCGTACGATCTATTCTAATTTATTCGCATGATCCACTCTAATTCATTCGTACGATCCATTCTAATTCATTCGTATGATACAATCTAATTCGTTCGCACGAATGTATTCATTCTAATTCATTCGTACGATCCATTCTAATTCATTCGAACGATCCGTTCTAATTCATTCGCACGAATGTATCCATTCTAATTTATTCATACGATCCATTCTAATTCATTCGCATGATCCATTCTAATTCATTCGTACGATCGATTCTAATTCATCCGTACGATCCATTCTTACTCAATCGTACGACCCATTATAATTCATTCGCACGAATGTATCCATTCTAATTCATTCGTACAATCCATTCTTATTCATTCACACGATCCACTCTAATACATTCGTACGATCCATTCTAATTCATTCATATGATCTATTCTAATTAATTCATATGATCTATTCTAATTCATTCGCACGAATGTATCCATTCTAATTCATTCATACGACCATTCTAATTCCGTCGCACGATCCATTCTAATTCATTCGTAATATCCATTATAATTCATTCGTACGATCTATCCAAATTCATTCGTATGATCCATTCTAATTCATTCGTATGATCCATTCTAATTCATTCGCATGAAAGTCTCCATTCTAAATCATTCGTACGATCTATTCTAATTCATTCACACGATCCATTCTAATTTATTCGTACGATCCATTCTAATTCATTCGTATGATCCATTCTAATTCATTCGTACGATCCATTTTAATTCATTCGCATGAATGTATCCATTCTAATTCATTCGTACGATCCATTCTAATTCATTCGAACGATCCATTATAATTTATTCATATGATCGATTCTAATTCATTCGTATGATTCATTCTAATTCATTCGTATGATCCATTCTAATTCACTCATACGATCCATTCTAATTCATTCGCACGAATGTATCCATTCTAATTCATTCGTACGATCCATTCTAATTCATTCGTACGATCCATTCTAATTCATTCGTATGATCCATTCTAATTCATTCGCATGATCCATTCTAATTCATTCGTACGATACATTCTAATTCATTCGCACGAATATATCCATTTTAATTCATAAGTACAATCCATTCTAATTCATTCGCACAATCCATTCAAATTCATTCATACGATCCATTCTAATTTATTCGTACGATCCATTCTAATTCATTCGCATGACTGTATCCATTCTAATTCATTCGTACGATCCATTCTAATTTATTCGCACGATCCGTTCTAATTCATTCGTGTGATACATTCTAATTCATTCGTACGATCCAATCTAATTCATTCATACAATCCATTCTAATTTATTCGTACAATCCATTCTAATTCATTCACACAGATATATCCATTCTAATTCATTGGTACGATCCATTCTAATTCATTCGCACGATCCATTCTAATTCATTGGTACGATCCATTCTAATTCATTCGAACGATCCATTCTAAATCATTCATACGATCCACCATAATTCATTCGTACGATCCATTCTAATTCATTCGCACAAATGTATCCATTCTAATTCATTCTGGCGATCCATTCTAATTCATTAACACGTTCCATTCTAATTTATTCGTACGATACAATCTAATTTATTCATACGATCCATTCTAATTCATTCGCGTGAATGTATCTATTCTTATTCATTCATACAATCCATTCTAATTCATTCGCATGATCCATTCTAATTCATTCGTATGATCCGTTCTAATTTATTCATACGATCCATTCTAATTCATTCGCACGAATGTATCCATTCTAATTCAATCGTACGATCCATTCTAAATCATTCGCAGGATCCATTCTAATTCATTCGTACGATCCAGTCTAATTCATTCGTACGATCCATTCTAATTCATTCACACGAATGTATCCATTCTAATTAATTCGTACGATCCATTCTAATTCATTCGCACGATCCATTCTAATTCATTCGTACGATCCATTCTAATTCATTCAAACGATCCATTCTAATTCATTCATACGATCCAGTCTAATTCATTCGCACGAATGTATCCATTCTAGTTATTTCGTACGATCCATTCTAATTCATTCGCACGAATGTATCCATTCTAATTCATTCGCACGATCCATTCTAATTCATTCGTACGATACATTCTAATTGATTCGCACGAATGTATCCATTCTAATTCATTCGTACAATCCATTCTAATTCATTTGCACAATCCATTCTAATTTATTCATACGATCTATTCTATTTTATTCGCACGAATATATCTATTCTAATTCATTCGTACGATCCATTCTAATTCATTCGTACAATCCATTTTAATTCATTCATACGATCCATTCTAATTCATTCATACGATTCATTCTTACGCATTCGTACGATCTATTCTAATTTATTCGGACGAATGTATCCATTCTAATTCATTCGTACGATCAATTCTAATTCATTCGCACGATCCATTCTAATTCATTCGTACGATCCATTCTAATTCATTCGTACGATCCATTCTAATTCATACGCATGAATGTATCCATTCTAATTCATTCATACGAACCATTCTAATTCATTCGCACGAACCATTCTAATTCATTCCTACGATCCATTCTAATTCATTCGTACGATAAATTCTAATTCATTCGTACGTCCATTCTAATTCATTTGTACGATCCATTATAATTCATTCGCACGAATGTATCCATTCTAATTCATTCGTCCAATCCATTCTAATTCATTCGCACGATCCATTCTAATTCATTCGTACGATCCATTCTAATTCATTCGTACGATCCATCCTATATCATTCATATGATCTATTCTAATTCATTCGTACGATCCATTCTAATTCATTCGCACGAATGTATCCATTCTAATTCATTCGTAAGATCTATTCTAATTCATTCACACGATCCATTCCAGTTCATTCGTACGATCCATTCTAATTCATTCGTACGATTCATTTTAATTCATTCGTACGATCCATTCTAATTTATTCGCACGAATGTATCCATTCTAATTCATTCGTACAATCCATTCTATTTCATTCGCATGATCCATTCTAATTCATTCGTACGATCCATTCTAATTCAGTCGAACGAATCATTCTAATTCAGTCGTACAATCTATTCTAATTCATTCATATAATCCATTCTAATTCATTCGCCAGAATGTATCTATTCTAATTCATTCGTACGAACCATTCTAATTCATTCGCACGATCCATTCTAATTCATTCGTATGATCCATTCTAATTCATTTGTACAATCCAATCTAATTCATTTCGTATGATCCATTCTAATTCATTCGTACGATCCATTCTAATTCATTTCAATGAATGTATCCATTCTAATTCATTCGCACGAATGTATCCATTCTAATTCATTCGTACAATCCATTCTAATTTATTCGCACGATCTATTCTAATTTATTCGTACGATCCATTCTAAATCATTCATACGATCCATTCTAATTCATTCGGACGATCCATTCTAATTCATTCGCATCAATATATCCATTCTAATTCATTTGTACGATCCATTCTAATTCATTCGCACGATCCATTCTAATTCATTCGTACGATCCATTCTAATTCATTCGTACGATCCATTCTAATTCATTCGTACGATCCATTCTAATTCATTCGCACGAATGTATCCATTCTAATTCATTCATATGATCCACTCTAATTCATTCGCACGATCCATTCTAATTCTTTCGTATGAGCCATTCTAATTCATTTGCATGAATGTATCCATTCTAATTCATTCATACAATCCATTCTAATTCATTCGCAAGATCCATTCCAATTCATTCGTACGATCTATTCTAATTCATTTGTACGATCCATTCTAACTCATTCGTACGATCCATTCTAATTCTTTCACACGAATGTATCTATACTAATTCATTCGTACGATCCATTCTAATTCATTCGTACGATCCATTCTAATTCATTCGTACAATCCATTCTAATTCATTCATACGATCAATTCTAATTCATTCATACGATCCATTCTAATTTATTAGCACGAATGTGTACATTATAATTCATTCGTACGATCCATTCTAATTCATTCGCACAATCTATTCTAATTCATTCAGACGATCCATTCTAATTCATTCGTATGATGCATTCTAATTCATTCGCACGAATGTATCCATTCTAATTCATTCGTACGATCCATTCTAATTCATTCGCACGATCCATTCTAATCCATTCGTACGATCCATTCAAATTCATTCGTACGATCCATTCTACTTTATTCGTACGATAAATTCTAATTCATTCACACGAATGTATCCATTCTAATTCATTCGTATGATCCATTCGAATTTATTCGCACGATCCATTCATATTCATTCGTACGATCCATTCTAATTCATTCGTACGATCCATTCTAATTCATTCGTACGATCCATTCAAATCCATTCGCACGAATGCATCCGTTCTAATTCATTCGTACGGTCCATTCTAATTCATTCGTACGATCCATTCTAATTCATTCGCACGAATGTTTCCATTCTAATTCATTCATAGGATCCATTCTAATTCATTTGTATGATCCATTCTAATTCATTCGCACGAATGTATCCATTCTAATTCATTCGTACGATCCATTCTAATTTATTCGCACGATCCATTCTAATTCATTCGTATGATCCATTCTAATTCTTTTGTATGATCCATTCTAATTCATTCGAACGATCCATTCTAATTCATTCGCACGAATGTATCCGTTCTAATTCATTCGTACGATCCATTCTAATTCATTCGCACGATCCATTCTAATTCATTGATACTATCCATTTAATACATTTGTGTGATCCATTCTAATTCATTCATACAATCCATTATAATTCATTCACACGATCTATTCTAATTTATTCGTATGATCCACTATAATTCATTCGTACGATCCATTCTAATTCATTCGCACAAATGTATACATTCTAATTCATTCGTGCGATCCATTCTTATTCATTCGCATGATCCATTCTAATTCATTCATACGATCCAATCTAATTCATTCGTACGATCCATTCTAATTCTTTCATACGATCCATTCTAATTCATTCGCACGAATGTATCCATTCTAATTCATTCGTACGATCCACCCTAATTCCTTCGTATGATCCATTCTAATTCATTCACATGAATGTATCGATTCTAATTCATTCGTACGATCCATTCTAATTCATTCATACGATCCATTCTAATTCATTCGCACGAATGTATCCATTCTAATTCATTCATACTATCCATTCTAATTCCTTCGTACGATCTATTTTAATTCATTCGCACGATCCATTTTAATTCATTCGTACGATCCATTCTATTTCATTTGTACGATCCATTCGTACTCATTCGTACGATCCATTCTAATTCATTCACACGAATGTATCCATTCTAATTCATTTGTACGATCCATTCTAATTCATTCACACGATCCATTCTAATTCATTCATACGATCCATTCTAATTCATTCGCACGATCCATTCTAATTGATTCGCACAATCCATTCGAATTCATTCATACGATCCATTCTAATTCATTCATACAATCCATTCTAATTCATTCGCACGAATGTATCCATTCTAACTCATTCGTACGATCCATTCTAATTCATTCATACGGTCCATTCTAATTCATTCGCACGAATGTATCCATTCTAATTCATTCATACGATCCATTCTAATTCCTTCGTACGATCCATTCTATTTCATTCGTACGATCCATTCTTACTCATTCGTACGATCCATTCTAATTCATTCGCACGAATGTATCCATTCTAACTCATTCGTGCGAATTCATTCTAATTCATTTGCATGATCCAATCTAATTCATTCGCACGATCCATTCTAATTCATTCATATGATCCATTCTAATTCATTCATATGATCCATTCTAATTCATTCGTACGATCCATTCTAATTCATTCGCACGATCCATTCTAATTCATCCATACGATCCAATCTAATTCATTCATACGTACGATCCATTCTAATTCCTTCGTACAAATGAATTAGAATATATTGTGCGAATGAATTAGAATGGATACATTCGTGCAAATGAATTAGAATGGATCGTATGAATGAATTAGAATGGATCGTACGAATGAATTAGAATGGATACATTCGTGCGAATGAATTAGAATGGATCATACGAAGGAATTAGGTTGGATCGTACGAATGAATTAGAATGGACACATTCGTGCGAATGAATTAGAATGGATTGTATGAATGAATTCAAATGGATCGTGCGAATGAATTAGAAAGGATCGTACGAATGAATTAGAATGGATCGTATGAATGAATTAGAATGGATCGTGCGAATGAATTAGAATGGATCGTATGAATGAATTCGAATGGATCGTACGAATGTATTTGAATGGATACATTTGTGCGAATGAATTAGAATGGATCATACGAAGGAATTAGGGTGGATCGTACAAATTAATTAGAATGGATACATTCGTGCAAAAGAATTAGAATGGATTGTATGAATGAATTAGAATGGATCGTATGAATGAATTAGAATGGATCGTGCGAATGAATTAGAATGGATCGTACGAATGAATTTGAATGGATCGTATGAATGAATTAGAATGGATCATGCGAATGAATTAGAATGGATCGTATGAATGAATTTGAATTAGAATGAATTGGAATGGATCGTACGAATGAATTAGAATGGATTGTATGAATGAATTAGAATGGATCGTGCTAATGAATTAGAATGGATTGTTCGAATAAATTAGAATAGATTGTGCGAAGGAATTAGAATGGATCGTACGAAGGAATTAGAATGGAACGTACGAAGTAATTAGAATGGATCGGACGAAGGAATTAGAATGGATCGGACGAAGGAATTAGAATGGATACATTCATGCAATTGAATTAGATCAGATTGTATGAATGAATTAGAATGGATCGTACCAATGAATTAGAATGGATCGTGCGAATGCATTAGAATGGATCGTACGAATGAATTAGAATAGATTGTGCGAATGAATTAGAATGGGTCGTACGAATGAATTAGAATGGATACATTCGAGCGAATGAATTAGAATGGCTCGTATGAATGAATTAGAATGGATCGTACGTATGACCCATTCTATTTCATTCGTACGATCCATTCTTACTCATTCGTACGATCCATTCTAATTCATTCATACGATCCCTTCTAATTCGAATTAGAATGAATTAGAATGGATCATACAAATGAATTAGAATGGATCGTGCGAATGAATTAGAATGGATCGTACAAATGAATTAGAATGGATTGTGCGAATGAATTAGAATGGATCGTACGAATGAATTAGAATGGATATATTCGTGCGAATGAATTAGAATGGATTGTATGAATGAATTAGAATGGATCTTACGTACGATCCATTCTATTTCATTCGTACGATCCATTCTTACTCATTCGTACGATCCATTCTAATTCATTCGTACGATCCATTCTAATTCCTTCGTACGATCCATTCTAATTCCTTCGTACAATCTATTCTAATTCATTCGTACGATCCATTCTAATTCATTAGCACGATCCATTCTAATTCATTCATACAATCCATTCTAGTTCATTTTAATTCATTCGTACGATCCATGAATTAGAATGGATTGTACAAAGGAATGAATTAGAATGGATCGTGCGAATAAATTAGAATGGATCGTACGAATGAATTAGAATGGATACATTCGTGCGAATGAATTAGAATGGATCGTACGAATGAGTAAGAATGGATCGTACGAATGAAATAGAATGGATCGTACGAATGAATTAGAATGCATCGTATGAATGAATTCGAATGGATCGTACGAATGAATTAGAATGTATTAGGAAATGGAATGGATCGTATGAATGAATTCGAATGGATCGTACGAATGAATTAGAATGGATACATTCGTGCGAATGAAATAGAATGGATCATTAGGAGGAATTAGGGTGGATCGTACTAATGAATTAGAATGGATACATTCGTACGAAAGAATTAGAATGGATCGCATGATTGGATTAGAATGGATCGTATGAATGAATTAGAATGAATCGTACGAATGAGTATGAATGGATCGTACGAATTAAATAGAATGGATCGTGCGAATGAATTAGAATGGATCGTATGAATTGATTAGAATGGATCGTACGTATGAATGGATCATGCGATTGAATTAGAATGGATCGTACGAATGAATTAGAATGGATACATTCGTGCGAAAGAATTAGAATGGATCGTACGAATGAGTAAGAATGGATCGTACGAAAGAAATAGAATGGATCGTACGAATGTATCGCACGATCCAATCTAATTCATTCGCACGATCCATTCTAATTCATTCGTACAATCCATTCTATTTCATTCGTACGATCCATTCTTACTCATTCGTACGACCCATTCTAATTCTAATTCATTTGTACGATCCATTGTAATCCATTCATACGATCCAATTCGTACGATCCATTCAAATTCATTCGCACAATCCGTACGAATGAATTAGAATGGATCGTACGAATGAATTAGAATGGTTACATTCATGCGAATGAATTAGAATGGATCGTACGAATGAGTAAGAATGGATCATACGAAGGAATTAGGGTAGATCGTACGAATGAATTAGAATGGATACATTCGTGCGAAAGAATTAGAATGAATTAGAATGGATCGTACAAAGGAATTAGACTGGATACATTCATGCGAATGAATTAGAATGGATCGTATGAATGAATTAGAATGGATCGTACGAAAGTATTAGAATGGATTGTGCTAATAAATTAGAATGGATCGTACGAATGAATTAGAATAGATTGTATCAATAAATTAGAATGGATCGTACGATATAATTAGATTGGATCGTATGAATGAATTAGAATGGATCGTGCGAATGAATTAGAATGGATCATAGGAATGAAGTAGAATGGATACATTCATGCGAATGAATTAGAATGGATCGTACGAATGAGTAAGAATGGATCGTACGAATGAAATAGATCGATTCTAATTCATTCGTGCGAATGTATCCATTCTAATTCATTCGTACGATCTATTCATTCGTACGATCCATTCTAATTCATTCGCACGAATGTATCCATTCTAATTCATTCGTACGATCCATTCTAATTCATTCGCACGATCCATTCTAATTCATTCATACGATCCATTCTAATTTATTCGTATGATCCATTATAATGCATTCTAATTCATTCATACGATACATTCGTGCGAATGAATTAGAATGGATCGTATGAATGAATTAGAATGGATCGTATGAATGAATTCGAATGGATCGTATGAATGAATTAGAATAGATTGTGCGAATAAATTAGAATGGATCTTACGAATGAATTAGAATGGATCATATGAATGCATTAGAATGGATTGTGCGAATGAATTAGATTGGATCGTACGAATGAATTAGAATGGATCGTATGAATGAATTAGAATGGATCGTGAGAATGAATTATAATGGATCATACGAATGAATTAGAATGGATTCATTCGTGCGAATGAATTAGAATGGATCGTACGAATGACTAAGAATGCATCGTACGAATGAATGGATCGTACGAATGAATTAGAATGGATACATTCGTGCGAATGAATTAGAATGGATCGTACAAATGAGTAAGAATGGATCGTATGAATGAAATAAAATGGATCGTACGAATGAATTAGAATGGATCGTGCTAATGAATTAGAATGGATCATACGAATGAATTCATTCTAATTCATATGATCTATTCTAATTCATTCTAATTCATTCATACGATTGTACGAATGAATAAGAATAGATCATACGAATGAAATAGAATGGATCGTACGAATGAATTAGAATGGATCGTGCTAATGAATTAGAATGGATCATACGAATGAATTAGAATAGATTGTGCGAATGAATTAGAATGGATCGTACGAATGAATTAGAATGGATCGTATGAATGAATTAGAATGGATCGTGCGAATGAATTAGAGTAGATCATACGAATGAATTAGAATGGATCGTATGAATGAATTAGAATGGATCGTGCGAATGAATTAGAATGGGTCGTACGAATGAATTAGAATGGATACATACGAAAGAATGGATCGTACGAATGAATTAGAATGAATCGTACGAAGGAATTAGAATGGATACATTCATGGGAATGAATTAGAATGGATCGTACGAAGGAATTAGAATGGATCATACGAATGAAATAGAATGGATCGTACGAAGGAATTAGAATGGATCGTACGAAGGAATTAGAATGGATCGTACGAATGAATTAGAATGGATACATTTGTGCAATAGAATTAGAATGGATTGTATAAATGAATTAGAATGGATCATGCAAATGAATTAGAATGGATCATGCGAATGAATTAGAATGGATCATGTTCGGGGGATTTTTCGCTGGTCCGTGCGGGCTGCCTGCAAGACAAAGAAAAGAGAACGTGAGAACGGCTGGCTCCCTTTGGAGCGCAGACCCTCCGACGCTCAAGTCAGTCACGGTGGCACAACGGCGAGCTGTGGTATACCAAAGTGGTAGGGAAAAGGATTTCGAACCTGTACTATGGAGCCTGGGGGTGAGTATTTTTAGCAATCGGCGACCTACCGTGCCCCGACACGTGGAGTTTCTTCCAGGGCCTTCTAGACCCCCACGTTCTGGCTCACGTGGGTCTGACAGTCCTTGGTACTCGCGCCCTGACATTCTATCGTCAAGCCTGCCAGGCGGTTTGAGTGGGGGAGGGCATCTTTCTTATCACGGCCAGGTGGCCATTCTGGAATGTTCAAGTCCGGGCGGTCTCAGGGAGGAAGCAAAGGCCAGCTCGCTCGGCACTGCTCCGTCCTTTCGCCCATATTTATCAAGAGTCGGACCTCGCGGGGGCAACCTCTTCGATAAACAGGGGTCGGGGCGAGCTTGGGCGAGCTCCTGAGAGAGCTTAGGCGAGCTCACGAGAGAGCTTAGGCGAGCTCCTGAACGAGTTTGGCGAGCTCCTGAGCGATCTTGGGCGAGCTCCTGAGAGAGCTTAGGCGAGCTCCTGAACGAGCTTGACGAGCTCCTGAGCGAGCTTGGGCGAGCTCCTGAGAGAGCTTAGGCGAGCTCCTGAACGAGCTTAGGCGAGCTCACGAGAGAGCTTAGGTGAGCTCCCGAACGAGCTTGACGAGCTCCTGAGCGAGCTTGGGCGAGCTCCTGAGAGAGCTTAGGCGAGCTCCTGAACGAGCTTGACGAGCTCCTGAGCGAGCTTGGGCGGGCTCCTGAGAGAGCTTAGGCGAGCTCCTGAACGAGCTTGGGTGAGCTCCTGCATGAGCTAGGTGCGTTTGCGGTGCCGATGTCTTTGTTATGCATGACGGTCTAACTCCCGCTACCACTGCAAGCGAGTTCTTGCGCGGGCTTGGCGAGCTCCTGGGCGAGCTTAGGCGAGCTCTGGGGCGAGCTTGGCGAGCTCCTGAGCGAGCTTTAGGCGGGCTCCTGGGCGAGCTCAGGCGAGCTCCAGCGAGCTTAGGCGAGCTCCTATGAGTGTCCTCGGCCTAGGCCCCTTCAGCCCAATGTGGATCTCGCTCCCTGTCAAGGTGATTTGGTGAGCACAGGGGGGGGGGCGAACTCCAGGGCAGATTTCAGCTACCCCCAACATTACCCCCTCCTGAGGGAGCGACCAAGGAGACTTTGGCGCTTGCTCAGGAGTCTTATTGCACACGACGGTCGAATTGGGAGTTCTAGTCACTTGCGACCTCCACCTGGGGAGATGCGGGCACCAACCGTGGGCGGTCTGCGTCGAGAGCTTTGACTGTCAGTATTTCACAAACGCTGGGCGGGCCACGAGCATCAGCCACGAGCGATCTCCTTCCGGTGCGAGCTTGTCACACGCGGTCAGGGTCTGCGTCGGGCGAGCTGCGGGCACCAGCCGTAGGCGATCTGCGCCGAGAGCTTTGACTGCCAGTACTTCTCAAACGCTGGGCGGGCCGGGAGCGTCAGCCACGAGCGATCTCCTTCCGGTGTGAGCTTGTCACACGCGGTCAGGGTCTGCCTCGGGCGAGCTGTGGGCACCAGCCGTGAGCGATCTGCGCCGAGAGCTTTGACTCCCAGTATTTCACAAACGCTGGGCGGGCCGGGAGCGTCAGCCACGAGCGATCTCCTTCCGGTGCGAGCTTGTCACACGCGGTCAGGGTCTGCCTCGGGCGAGCTACGGGCCCCTGCCGCGAGCGGTCTGCGTCGAGAGTTTTGACTCTCAGTACTCCATAAACGCCGGGCGGGCCGCGAGCATCAGCCACGAGCGATCTCCTTCCGGTGCGAGCTTGTCACACGTGGTCAGGGTCTGCCTCGGGCGAGCTGCGGGCACCTGCCGCGGGCGATCTGCGCCGAGAGCTTTGACTTCCAGTATTTCACAAACGCTGGGCGGGCCGAGAGCGTCAGCCATGAGCGATCTCCTTCCGGTGTGAGCTTGTCACACGCGGTCAGGGTCTACGTCGGGCGAGCTGCGGGCTCCAGTCGTGGGCGATCTGCGTTGAGAGTTTTGACTCTCAGTACTTTCACAAACGCCGGGCGAGCCGGGAGCGTCAGCCACGAGCGATCTCCTTCCGGTGCGAGCTTGTCACACGCGGTCAGGGTCTGCGTCGGGCGAGCTACGGGCACCAGCCACGGGCGATCTTGTGACTTGGGTATCGCTCCGAATCTCCGACGGTAGCCTCAGATTTAATGCGGCGCGAGGCTCGCAACTGATACAATGAATCTCATCATGAGATCCCGATCAGCGCGAGACACGTGTCTCCTCCTCATTTGCTCTTCTTTTGTCAGTAAATGACAGTGTCGACGCCGGCACAGCTTTTTTCCACGCGTGGTCCACGCGGCGTTTGACGATTGGAAAGAAGCGAGCTGTCGCTTCGAACGCCGTCGCGTTGCCTCGCCGCGCGTGCTCGGGCATTAACTGCGGCTCGATTCACCTGCCTCTCACCCGTCTATAAATAGGGGATGGGGGGCGATAATTACCGTCACGTGAAAAACAACTCTCCCTTCCTTCTTTGCTTTCAGCTCGCCTTTGCTCACTTTTGCTTCTAGCTCGCCTTAGCCCTTCTGCTCTAATGGCCTCCGCTTCCGACGTTGCTGCTGCTGTTGCTGCTGCTGCCGCTGCCGCCCAAGCTTCTGAGCCCGCCGCAGAGAGGGTGGTGGTCTGGCTGCAAAACCCGAGCGGGGTGCCCGTTGGGGACAGTATCCGGGCGGCGATCGATCTCCCTCAGGAGATCCTCATCACCGAGATGCCACTCTCGAGGAGGCTGCCCCAGGGCACAGTAGCTTCTGTCGGGCTATTGTGGTCCGGGTTGCGGTTCCCCCTAAGTCATCTCGCCGGGGAGCTCCTGGAGTTGACGGGGCTTTGCCCTGCTCAGCTCTCAGGAAACTCCTGGGGGATACTTTACGGGCTGTCCCAGCTGGAGACCGCCCTGAAGGCGAGGATCCCACTGAGCTATCTGCTCAAAAAGTGGCTCCTCAAGCCCTCGCCGGTCTTCAGCTCCACGGGATGCGGCTACTTCTACCTCGCCGGGCGACCTGGCGAGATGCTCCCCTTCTCCACCATCGAGAGCAAGGACCGCCACTGGAAGGACTATCCTTTCGTGGCGGTCGGCGACTGGCACGGGCGGCACAGCGGAGTCCCGGCTCACCCCGGGGTTCCCCCGACGGCGGTCTTCCGGGAGATCTCCTTCTACAAGGCGGGGAAGAAGAAGTGCATCGCTCCCGATCGGGAGCGATCTCTGGACGAGGCGATCCTCCACTACCTCGGCGGGCGGACTCCGGAGAAGATCACCGCTCCCGACTTTGCCTTCCAGCTGAAGGACGGGAAGACCGGCGCTATTCTGTTGAAGCAGAAGATCGTCCAGAAGAAGAAGGAGGAGGAGGTCGGCGCTATTCCGCCGATGAAGAACGCTCCTCCCTCCAAAGTGGCCAGCAAGGGGGCAGAGGGCTCGGGAGGCAACCCCCGCAAGAAGACGGTCCGGAGGCGGGCTTCGCCCATCCTCCTCAACGACCCCGACACCATGGAGATGCTTCGCCAGGACGAAGCCTCCGCTCCTCCGCAACCTCCTCGCCCGGACGCTGGCCCAGGTCAGCCTTCCTCCCCAACTCCAATTGTCCACCGCAAGATCCAAATGGTCGAGCCCGACGACCCGAACATCGACCTCCCGCTAACCATGGCGGAAGTCGAATCCGGGATGGCCCAGATATTAATGGGCTACTTCCCGGGGGATCTGACCGTCCCTCTTCGTGTAGCAGTGCTGACACCGGAGATGGAGGCCCGCGGGAAGAAGAAGGCCAAACACGCGGGGCCCGCACCTTCGAACATCCAGACGGAGCAGCGGCGAAAAGCGCTGGAGGAGGCGGGCTTGGACTCGGAGCCCAGTTGGACGGACTCTGAGGAGGAGGCGCCAGGCTCCGAGGAGGAGGGGCCCACCCCTCAAGCTCTTCGGGCGGAGCCCGTCGCTCCTGCCCAAGCGGAGAAGCCCGCAGCTCCATCAGCTCCCGCACCAGGGGCGGGACCGAGCGGGCAGGAGCTTCCACCTCCTCCCGCCGGGGTGGAGGTCCAGCAGGGCGGGGTGCCACCCTCTGCTCCTCGGGAAATTTCCCACGAGGACGGTGGGCGAGAAACCCCCGCCGCCGCTGCGACCTCTACGCCCCCTGCAGCTTCCATATCCGCTCCTCTGCCCTCGTCATCGGGACGGGGCAAGGAGAAGGCGGACTTCCCGGAGGATATGGGGGACTTGATCTATAGGTCCCCCTCCTTCGTGGATATTGACTCCAACTCCGAGTCCTCCAGCTCGGAGTCGGAGGCCAAGGGGGTCAGGCCGGACCCTCCAAGCCCGCCAGCAGCCGGAGCTCGCCCAGGGGAGGTGCCAGCCTCCACTCTTCCCGGCGTGCCCCCTGCTACCGAAGCTCCGGGGGGTCCCAGCGCGGGCTCCTCTGCGGAGGAGGGGAGGGCGCCCTACTACGTGCGGCAGCTGCTGGGCCGCAACGTCTTCGCCCGAGCCCCCTTCGCTTCAATAAGCGAACGCCTGGCCGAGGTACATCTTGCTCTCTCTGACCCTTCCGCCAAGAATGCTAATTTTTGCTTTTTGCTAACTTTTTCACCTTCCTTCTGCAGGCGGAGAAGCAGAGCCAGGCACTGGCCTCGGAGGTCGCTGGGGCCGGGAGGGCGCTGGCTGCCTTGTTCGACGATTCCCTTCGGGGGTCCGAGCGCAAGGTGGACGAGCACATCCACGAGCTTCAACGAGCTAAGGGCTCCGAGGAGCTGAGGGCGGAGTCGGAGGCACTGCACCGCAGGGTCAAAACCTTGGTGTCAGGCCTTGCCATGGCCGAGGCAGCCAAAGGCCTGTCCGCTACCGCCCTCCTCAAAGCTAAGGCGGAGCGAGACGAGGCTGTGTTCGCCAGGGAGGTCGCGCAGCGGGAGGCGGCTCAACTTCAAGGCGAGGTCGCTGCTCTGAAGACAGAGATCGCCGCCCTGAAGGAGACGCACGTCGATGGCCTCCGGGCTCAGCAAGGTCGCCTCCAAGCTCAGCTGGATGATCTCCTCAAGAAAGGCGCCCTGGCCGCTGTGGAGAAATACAGGACCGAAAGGTCGAAGAAGCGGCGCCGAAGGGACGACAGTGGGGCGGAGACTAGCAAGCCTTGAGCTCGCAGCCTCGTAACTACCTTTGTAATTTTTGGTTTAATCAATGAAATGAAATCTTTCTGAGCTTGCATATGCGTTTCTTTCTTTCTCTGTGCCACTTATGAGTCCGCTCTAGGAGTTCGCAGCGATCTCGAGAGTGATACCCCGGGCGAGGCTGCTAATTCGATTTAACCTTTTTATTTTAAAGTATATGCAAACAAAAAACTCGGCATGCTCGCAAAAACTCAATAGTCTCTGAGCCCGGAAAACGGTTAAGCGAACCAAAAGACTTCAAAAACTTCCCTACACTCAGAGACTTAAACCATTATTATTTTTAAAAGGAAACTAATAAGTGCTAGCTGCCCCCTGCCCGGTTAATTTCCCTTGATGATCCTGTTCGGCGGGCTCGCCCTTCGAGGGGTATGCCAACTGTGGGGGAAAATCTTCGTGCCGACCCGAAGACTTTCGCAGCACCAGTCAATTGAAGTTGAAGTTGACGTCGAAGATCGTTGTTCGATCTGTTGATTGAAGTTGAAGTATTTGATATGTAAACAGAGAGATGCAATCAAAGAGAGTGTTTGACACGAGAAGTGATCTCGGAGTTCAGCCGAAGCCTACGTCTCCGTGCTATAGGGTGCAACCCGAATTCACTAACACTTTTCTCGAAGTAACCTCGACAGGCCGAGTGCTACTGAAGCCTTTTTTGATCTCTTCAAAGACAAGAAGATGATCAAGTAAAGGTGAAGGGTGAGAAGATAGAAATTCCAGAGCTCTGGTTCTGAAAATCAGATCTCAGAGTGGAAATCAGAATATCGGATCCGTTTATATTCGAAGGCTCTGCTATTTATAGGTTTTTCTGGTGGTACACGGCGGTTTCTGCTGCAGCATCTGGGGATCCTCCAGGTAAAGCTGGCGGGCCCCGCTACCATCTTCTGGGGGATTCCGCAGGCTCTTGGTCCCACCAGGCAGGGCCGGTGGGTCCCGTGGTAGTCCTCGTGGGACCACCAGGCAGGGCCGGTGGGTCCCGTGGTAGTCCTCGTGGGCCCACCAGGCAGGGCCGGTGGGTCCCGTGGTAGTCCTCGTGGGCCCACCAGGCAGGGCCGGTGGGTCTTGTGGTAGACCTCATGGGCCCACCTGGCAGGGCCGGTGGGCCCCGTGGTAGACCTTGTGGGCCCACCAGGCAGGGCCGGTGGGTCCCGTGGTAGTCACAGTGGGCTTACCAGGCAGGGCCGGTGGGTCCCGTGGTAGTCCCAGTGGGACCACCAGGCAGGGCCGGTGGGTCCCGTGGTAGTCCTCATGGGCCCACCAGGCAGGGCCGGTGGGTCCCGTGGTAGTCCTCGTGGGCCCACCAGGCAGGGCCGGTGGGTCCCGTGGTAGACCTCGTGGGCCCACCTGGCAGGGCCGGTGGGTCCCGTGGTAGACCTCGTGGGCCCACCAGGCAGGGCCGGTGGGTCCCGTGGTAGTCCCAGTGGGCCCACCAGGCAGGGCCGGTGGGTCCCGTGGTAGTCCCAGTGGGCCCACCAGGCAGGGCCGGTGGGTCCCGTGGTAGTTGGTAAACTTCTGCCAAAATTTGCACCCACAGTTACCCCCTCCAAGTTAGCTAGAGTTCGTTCTGGCTGGCTTGGATTTGGTGCAAAAAACAGCAACCCCTGTCTAGAAAAAGGGCAAAAAGAAGCTTGTCGAAATGTTAGCATAAAAAGGAATGATCAGTCAATTTTGACTGATCGGTCAAATTTGACTGATCGGTCAATTTTGACTGATCGGTCAAATTTGACTGATCGGTCAATTTTGACCGATCGGTCAAATTCAACCGGTCAGGGTTTGGATGATCGGTCAAAAGACATGGTTTTTTGACCGATCCAGTAGAAAATCGACCGATCAGTTGGTTTTAGCCGATCAGTCAAGTTTGACTGATCGGCTAAAATCAGCCGGTCAGGGTTTTAAGGATCGGCAAAAAACCTAAGTTTTTTGCCAGATCCAGTAGAAAATCGACCGATCAGTTGGTTTTAGCCGATCAGTCAAGTTTGACTGATCGGCTAAAATCAGCCGATCAGGGTTTTGAGGATTGGCAAAAAACCTAAGTTTTTTGCCAGATCCAGTAGAAAATCGACTGATCAGTTGGTTTTAGCCGATCAGTCAAGTTTGACTGATCGGCT
This sequence comes from Chamaelirium japonicum, assembly GCA_947650365.1. NCBI lineage: Eukaryota > Viridiplantae > Streptophyta > Magnoliopsida > Liliales > Melanthiaceae > Chamaelirium > Chamaelirium japonicum. The sequence goes on along the minus strand of OX393554.1, from coordinate 3,734,268 downwards.
AAAATCAGCCGGTCAGGGTTTTGAGGATCGGCAAAAAACCTAAGTTTTTTGCCAGATCCAGTAGAAAATCGACTGATCAGTTGGTTTTAGCCGATCAGTCAAGTTTGACTGATCGGCTAAAATCAGCCGGTCAGGGTTTTGAGGATCGGCAAAAAACCTAAGTTTTTTGCCAGATCCAGTAGAAAATCGACTGATCAGTTGGTTTTAGCCGATCAGTCAAGTTTGACTGATCGGCTAAAATCAGCCGGTCAGGGTTTTGAGGATCGGCAAAAAACCTAAGTTTTTTGCCAGATCCAGTAGAAAATCGACTGATCAGTTGGTTTTAGCCGATCAGTCAAGTTTGACTGATCGGCTAAAATCAGCCGGTCAGGGTTTTGAGGATCGGCAAAAAACCTAAGTTTTTTGCCAGATCCAGTAGAAAATCGACCGATCAGTTGGTTTTAGCCGATCAGTCAAGTTTGACTGATCGGCTAAAATCAGCCGGTCAGGGTTTTGAGGATCGGCAAAAAAACCTAAGTTTTTTGCCAGATCCAGTAGAAAATCGACTGATCAGTTGGTTTTAGCTGATCAGTCAAGTTTGACTGATCGGCTAAAATCAGCCGGTCAGGGTTTTGAGGATCGGCAAAAAACCTAAGTTTTTTGCCAGATCCAGTAGAAAATCGACTGATCAGTTGGTTTTTAGCCGATCAGTCAAGTTTGACTGATCGGCTAAAATCAGCCGGTCAGGGTTTTGAGGATCGGCAAAAAACCCTATGTTTTTTGCCAGATCCAGTAGAAAATCGACCGATCAGTTGGTTTTAGCCGATCAGTCAAGTTTGACTGATCGGCTAAAATCAGCCGGTCAAGCCAAAGTTTTGAACCTGTATCTTCGAGGAAGTGGTATAGCTTGTTCTCTTCCATTGATCTTGGCAGTCTTGAATATCGATGGAGTTCAATTTTTTCTGCTTTTGCATCATTGGTCTTTTTTGAATGGTTCTTCTGAACCGGTGGTCCGGTTCACTCGGACCGGTGGTTTGCTTGGATCGGTGGTCTGACGTTTCGCCTGGTCGCGACTGTTCGCCTGGTTTTGCGCTTGCTACAGATGGATGCCACATGTACCTACAAAAACACGCGATTTGATATGGTGAAGACCCGTGTCTTCTCGATTTGCGCACCTGTTTTACCCCGGGTATATAAGTTTCACTGGCTGTCATTTTCGCCTCACACTTTCAGAAAATTTTCGAAGTCCGGAGCTCTTGCTTCTGATCTCCCTTGTTCTTCATCTTCTTTCCATCGATCGAATGGCGTCTTCCGGCAATTTGAAGAAGGGTGCAGTTCCTCCCAAGAGGAAAGGGAAGGAAATAGTTGAAGAATCATCCCCACACCCAGGTAGGGGCAAGGGTAAGGCTGTGTTGATGGAGCTGGGCCAACTGGGCAAAAGGCATCAAGGTATAGTGTTTGCTTCAGCGCCATCGAGGCCGGAGCAAATCCCGAAGGTGAAGTTTGTCAAGGGTCCTTTGCTGCCTCTGGTCGAAGAGCCATCTTATATCTACAACACAGGTGGCGAGTTAACTGACAAGAAGAGGGCGAAATGGCAAGGGCTGTTGGCCTATTTCTCGGAAGGGAAAATCCGGCCTTCACTGCCTGGGATTCAAGCTGGCTTTGGTATTGACAAGCAGACTGTGTTTGTGAATATCGCCAGCAACGAACAGGTGATGGGGACAGTGGTCTCCCTCGGTCAGATGAACTGCGGGCTCCGTCTTCCACTGCTACCATTTGCCGCAAGATTGTTGAACTCCTCCGGCCTTTGCCCAGGACAGATCACCAGCAACGCCTGGAGGATAATCTACGCCTCCTGTCGCGTAGAGTCTGATTTTCAGAAGGAACTGAGGGAGTGCTACTCCAGCATTCCAGATGACGAAGATGCTCGGATTGAACTGGGTTACTTCTTCTTCCACTACCGATGGGTTTCGAGGAAGGACAGCCCTTTCTTCAACCTCACAGGGGTTTCCGCCCTACGTCTCCTCACCGACACTGTTGCCTCTGACAAGTTGTACACAGAGTGGCCGCTCTCAGTGGCTGGTGCCTGGACGCCACTCTCTGTGCCCGAGACTCCTCGCGCTGAAGTCAATAAAGGGATCAAACAGTATTTCGCAGGAGGAGAGTTGGCGTGGCCTTCGGAGAGGGTTGGGGCCATCGACAACTTGTTTCTCGAGTTGACTTGTGGTACCAGGTCCTGGAAGTAGTTTTCAAACTGCCCAGTGAGGTATGGTAAGGCTAATCTTCTCCACCGGTCGCAGGCCAGATACGAAGATAATGAGGTCTTGTACTCAGACTACGAGGAGGATCCTCAGTCTGGCAAGATCGTCAGGAAGGTTCGGATCGAGAAGAAAGCCCGCAGTGCAAGGCGCCGATTGCCTACTGCTGAAGAAAAACTGGTGATACAGAGAGGCCCAGCGAAGAAGAAAAGAAAAGTCCTCGTTAAGCAGAATGAAGAGGAGGATCAAGAGAAGAAGGATGAAGATGAAGAAGAAGAAGAAAAGAAGAAGGAAGATAAGGAAGAAGAAGAAGAAAAGAAGAAGGAAGATGAGGAAGAAGAAGAAGAAGAGACAGAAAACGGTAGCAATGGCAATGGCGGCGACGAGGAGGACGAGGAGGATGGGGGTGGGGAGGATGATCTTCCTCCCACCCCCACTGATGGAGGAGAAGGAAACGGGGGTGGTGAGGAAGAAATTCCTCCCACCCCCACTGGTGGTGCAGAAGATGAAGACTCTCTTCCTATCCTTATCGACGAGGCTAAGGCCCGTCGAATGGAGGAAGTAATGGACGTGGAGGGCGAAGGCCACAAGGTGGTTCCCTCCTATCACTTCGAGGAGCTGAAGAAGCCGATACGCTTCAAGATAAAACTGTCGAGGAGTGGTGGGGTTGGAAGTAACCCCACGCCTCTTGATCAAATTCCTCCTGAAGTTCCCCGTCTCGAAGGAGGGACAACGAGCGGGGGTATAGAAGTTGAGCAACCCCCACCCCCCTCTCGCTCTCTGGCTGAGGAGGTGGCTGCTATGGTGGCGGGGCTCGCCCAACCAAGCGAGCTGCAAGAGGAAGGAGGAGTCTCGCCTCCTCAGGGTGTTCCCTCTCCTAATCACTTGGAGAGGGAAAGCCGCGTGGGTGATGGGGCTCCTCAACCCCAACCAGAGTCAGCTACTACCAAGGAAAGATCAACCCCCTTGGGTAAGAGCTCTGACCGCGGGAAGGGCAAGGAGCCGAGGGTTGAAGCCTCAGGTAATTGCGCTAGCTTGCGTTGATCGTCTTGCCTTTGAAACCTGAAAATATTCTAACAATTTGAATTTTTGTATTGATTGCAGGTGTGCCTGTTGGCTCAACTCAGAAGATGAAAGATTTGGGTGAGGTTGACATCAACCGCCCAACTGCTGTAATCCGGAAGCTCTGCAACCTTCCGGAGGCTACTCTGGACGAAGCCTTCGACAGGCTTGAAGTGGTGGTATGTGCATCTGCTCGATCAATCATTTGAGTGGTGTCTTCGAAATTATTCTAACTCTTTTTCTCTCTGCAGAACTCAGTCGTTTTGAATTTTGCTCGCAAGCTCTCCATGAAGGCAGGAGCTAAAGAAGCTTCAGCTGAAGTATCCCGTTTAACTGCTAAACTGGGGGCTGTAAGCGAGGAGAGAGATAAGCTGAGGGAACTTTTATCCTCAAAGAAGGAGGCATTGAAGGCCAAGATCGAGGCCCTTCGTAAGGAAAAATTGGAGAGCAAGGGCTGGCAGAATGGTTACGAGGCCCGGGGTCATGAGCTTGAAGAATTGAAGAATCGGTTCTTCAGGATCGAGACCATGGCTCATGACCGATCTGTAGAATTGTCGGAGCTGAAGAGCCAAGTTGCTGATAGGGGAGCTGCTCTAGCTGCCAGAGAGGCTGCTCTAAAAGCTAAGGAGGATTCTTTCACTGCCAGGGAAGAAACTTTCAAGAAGGAGCTGGAGCATGCGCGGAGTGAGTGCAAGAGCTACAGAGAAACAGCTGAGAAGGCAGCAGAAGCACTCAGGGTCCATGCTGCCAGCGTTCGATCTTCTAAAGCTTCAGTGGCGAGCAAAGCTCGTGCTGGATCCGAAGGGGAGAAGTCGCGTGCGCAAAGTGTGGCTAAGCCTTGAGTTTTTCTATCTTCTTTCTCGTTGTTGATACTTGTAAACTCTTGAAATGTAGCAGCTCACTCTTGTACCTAGCACATTTTGATAATAGAAGATCTCCTTGGTATTTGAAAATTGGATCTCTTGACTTGAATGTCTTTAATATCATGCACTGGATAGTATTGGAATATATACAATATTTTGAATGTAAGGGGTCGAGTCGCAACTTGATTACCCAAACTTGTAACTTGAATATTGAATTGGAATTCGTGTAACACTTATATGTGAGGGGTTGAGTCGCAACTCAAGTACCCAAACATGTTAAACGATATCGAAATTGATTGAATTTGAATATTGAAATTTGAAGGTCATTTTAACATTTGTCAGTAAAGGGTTGAGTCGCAACTCTAACACCCAAACTTGTTAAAAGACTTGGTAACTTGAATATGATCAGTTTTTAACATTTGCTAGTAAGGGGTTGAGTCGCAACTCTAACACCCAAACTTGTTAAAAGACCTGGTAATTTGAATATGGATAACTTGAAACTGCTCCAGAACTTGAATTGAAAAGCTGAACACTGGCACATTTGAATACTTGAAAGAGAACTTTATTTATCACAAAATTTACATCATGGATAGAACATCTTGAGGTGTCTAGAATTCCAAGCTCGAGGCAATCTATCTCCTTCTGGTGTGATCAGTCTGTAAGAACCTTTGCCTCCTACTGATTCAACGATATATGGACCTTCCCAGTTGGGAGCAAGTTTCCCACTGCTGTGTTCTTTGGTGTTGTAGAAAACTGCTCTGAGAACTAGACTGCCCACTGGGAACTGTCTCTTGTAGACTCTCTCATCATAGGCTCGTTTGATCTTCTGTTGGTACTTGGCCACACGAAGTGAAGCTTGATCTCGAAATTCTTCAGAGAAGTCTAGATCATTGATCCGAAGTTCTTCGTTGACTCCTTCTTCAACTACTCTGGTCTTCAGAGTACTTGATATATTTTCTGTTGGGAGTACTGCTTCCGAACCATATGTTAGACGAAAGGGTGAAAACCCTGTTGATCTTCTCGGAGTTGTGCGATATCCCAAAGAACTTCAGGTAGGACCTGCTCCCACAATCCTTTCTTGTCATTGAGTTTCTTCTTGAGTATACCAAGTATAGCTCTATTTGAGGCTTCAGCTTGACCATTGCATTAAGGGTATCTTGGAGTTGAATAGAATAGTTTGATACCGTTGTTCAGACAGAACTCTCGGAATTTGTCGGAGTCAAATTGAGCTCCATTGTCAGCAACGAGAACTTGAGGTGTGCCGAATCTTGAGAAGATGTTGTGCCGAATGAATTTGATCACTTCGTCGTCAGTCTCTCGGAAGAGGGGCACAGCTTCAACCCACTTGGTGAAGTAATCCGTGGCGAGCAGTAGATACTTTTTCTTGCTCGGAGTTGGAGGGAAGGGACCCAAGAAATCTAATCCCCATTGATGGAAAGGCCAGGGACTTGATAATTGATGAAGTTCATCTGCAGGGAGATGGATAGCTCGAGCGTGCCGTTGGCAAGGCTCGCACCTTTGAACAACTTGTTGAGCATCCCTTGCCATTATTGGCCAGTAGTACCCTTGTAGCTTCGTCTTGGCCTCAAGGGATCTTCCTCCCGAATGATTTCCACAAGCTCCAGAGTGGATATCAATTAGGATTGCATGTGCTTGCTCGGGACCAAGGCATTTGAGCAATATCCCGTTGTGAGATTTGAAGTATAGATCTTCTCCTTGTAGAATGTAGCATGAGAGCTTCCTTTGAAGTCTTCGGACTTGATTTGGATCTTCCGGCATTTTGCCATACTTGAAGAAGTCAAAAATTGGTCGTCTCCAGTCTTCAAGCTCACTTGTAGTAGTGAGGTTCAACGTTAATTGATCTCCACCCCCAGATCTCTTGGTAGTAGTAAGGATCTGTTGATCGGGGATAGTCTTTGGCACTTCTTGATAATTGATCTGTATTTGCCTTCCTCCAAGTGAGTCTCCCAGAACTGAGGCAGCATTGGCTAAGGCATCTGCTTCTCGGTTCTCTGCTCTAGGGATTTGAATGAATTCAGCATTAGTAAAATGTTGTTGAAGACGTCGTACTAAGGCTAAATAGAGTTGCATTCTTTCTTCATGAGCTGTGTACTCTCCATTGATCTGCCTTATGATCAACTGGGAGTCGCTGTAGACGATGATTCGATCTACCCCCAGGGATTCCGCCATTTCGAGTCCGGAAATGAGTGCTTCATATTCAGCTTCGTTGTTGGTGGCGTTGAATCCGAGAAGAGTGGCCTTTTGCAGATGATCAAGTTCGGGGGATATTAATACTATCCCAGTTCCCGAACCGATCGAACTCGAAGCTCCATCAGTATAGAGTTTCCATGGAGGAGTTGCAACAATAGCCTCGAGATTTGGATCAATTTTTGTTGCAAGGTTGATCGGAGTATTATCCTCATCTTCTAAGCGCATGTCGACATCTTCTTCCCAAGTGATGGGGTCTTCAACAGGAAAATCAGCTAGAAAATCAGCAATAGCTTGACCTTTGATAGAAGTGCGAGATTCGAACTGAATCCCCAAAGCACTCATTTCGATCACCCATTTGGTCATTCGACCAGCTCGACCAGCTTTGTCAATGATATCTTTGAGCGAGTGTTCTGAAATGACAGTGATCTGGTGGGAGACGAAGTATGGTTGGAGACGACACGATGCAGTGAGCAAGGCCAGGATGACCTTCTCAGTTTTTGAATAGCGAGTCTCAGCTGGAAGAAGAGTGTGACTAATGTAATAGACTGGATGTTCGATGCCACCTCTTCTACTAACTAGGACTGCGCTGATTGCTTGATCGGTAACGGCGAGATAGAGCCACAAGTCTTCTGTTGGAAGCGGAGCAGTCAGGATAGGAGCTTGCACCAGATATTTCTTGATGCTTTGAAAAGCTTCTTCGCAAGCTGAACTCCATCCTGAAGTATCTGCCTTTCGTAGTTTGTCGAAGAGAGGTTTACATTTGTCGGAAGACTTTGAGATGAACCGATTGAGGGCTGCAAGTCTTCCAGTGAGTCGCTGCACTTCCTTTCGATTGGTAGGTGATGGCATGTCGAGGATAGCTCGAATTTGATCGGGATTGGCTTCAATACCTCTCCTGGTCACAAGATGACCCAGGAATTTGCCAGATTGAACTTCGAAAGCGCACTTGGCTGGATTGAGCTTCATACGATATTTTTGGAGAACTTGAAAGGTTTCTACCAGATCAGAAAGATGCTTGCTTCGTGTGGAACTCTTGGTGAGGAGATCATCGACGTAGACTTCGACATTGCGACCGATCTGATTTTCGAACATTTTGGTGACTAGCCTTTGATAGGTAGATCCAGCATTTTTGAGGCCGAATGGCATTACATTGTAGTAGTAGAGACCTCGGCTAGTCACGAAACATGTCTTCTCTTGATCATCCGGATGAAGCGGGATTTGATTATATCCAGAATACCCATCCATGAAAGACAATAGCTCGTGGCCAGTAGTGGCATCGACGAGTCTATCGATCCTTGGCATGGGGAATGGGTCTTTGGGGAAGGCCTTGTTGAGATTGGTAAAGTCGATGCAGACTCTGACCTTCCCGTTCTTCTTTGGAACAGCTACTATGTTAGAGATCCAGGTAGGATACTGTACTTCATGGATGAAGCCTGCTGCGAGTAGCTTGGTGATTTCTTCTTGAACAGCAACTTGCAGTTCTGGTCGGATGGTGCGTGGCTTTTGCTTGACAGGCTTCACTTCTTCTTTGATCGCAAGTCGATGACAAGCGTCATCTAGATTGATCCCAGGCATGTCTTCGAAGCACCAAGCGAAGACGTCGATATTGGACTGGAGGAAGGATACCATGTCTTGCGTTTCTGCATCGCTAAGACCGGTACCAATGAAAGTTTGTCGAGGAAGATCTCCGCTGCCTATGTTGATTGGGATGATTTCTTCAATTGAAGGTGATGCTTCCCATTCGATTGGTGGAGGTTCGGTCAGCGGAATCTCCTTTGATTGCTATTTGGAAGAGGGACCAGCTTCTTCTCGTGGCCGCTTTGGAGGAGAAATGTTGATCTTTCGATCTGTCTTTGCCGCATCAGCCTCACAAGACCTTCCAGCTTGTTGATCGCCTCGAATGCAGACGATGCCTTCTCCAGTTGCAAACTTGAGTAGTTGGAGGTAAGAGGAGGAGACGGCATTGATCTGGTGGAGGAAAGGTCGCCCGAGAATGGCGTTGTAACTGGAGACCCCTTCGACAATGGCAAACCTCACCGAGACTCGAGTCTCTCGGCTGAGGTCCAGAGTGAATCTCGATTCGCCCACCGTGATGCTTTGTTCGCCGTTGAAGCCAGTGATCACGGTTGGAACGATGTCAAGGCTTTGATATTTATGTCCCAGACGTTTGAAGCAGTCTGAGAACATAATGTTGATAGAACTCCCGGTGTCGATGAGGATCCGATTGACGGCGCTTCCGTCGATGATGAGTTTCAAAACCAGGGGGTCTCGATGTGGAGTATGAACTCCTTGAAGATCAGTGTCATTGAAGACGATGGATGGCCAAGCAAGACCTTCGATGGGCTTCTCGATCCAGGTATCTTCTTTGCTCGCAGTAGAACGGACGTGGAATATGCGTCGAACTTGTCGATCCACCTCTTTCCCGGTCAGATTTTGATTGTGCAATGTTCCATGAATACCAAAGACGTTGGCATTCACAGAGATAGGTTGCCGGTCAGAGGAGATTTGATGTATCCAACACACTTCTTTGCCCTTTGCAGAGGTTCGACGTTGATCGTGCCCGTTGTTGACGAATTCTTAAAGGTGGCCCTCTCGCAATAAGTCTTCAAGATGGAACTTCAACCGATAGCACCGGTCAGTGGAGTGGCCGTGACTTCGATGGAATTCGCAGTAGACTGTTTTGTCTGCTGTGAATTTGGAGTTTGGCTGAAGAGGATTGGGCCTCCGTAGATACTCGTCGTGTTGAATGCGGTCGAGTATTTGTTCGATTGGTAAATTCCACTCGGTGAAAGTGGTCTTCGTCGGAGATCGACGCCCATCATTCTTTGATCGTTTGTTGGCCGGAGGGACTGCTGCTTCAGCGTTGTGAGCCTTTGCAGCATACTTAGGAGCTTCTCTTTCAGCAGGCCTTCTCTTAGTTTCTCGCCCTTTCCAAGCGACTTGATCGTCTTCGACCTCGATCTCTCTCTGGATTCGATCGAACATAGCACCCAGAGAAGGAGGGGGATTGCGGATGAAGTCGTTGTAGATGTGTAGATCGAAGCGGAGAGCGTTCTGGAAAGCCAACATGATGGCTTCATCATCCAGATGTCTTCCAGAGAGGGCAGCATGCTCGTTGCGAAACCTCCTAGTGAAACTTTGGAGAGTCTCGTCAGCACCCATCCTTAACCGATATAGAGAGTCGAGCTTCTTCTCGGGCTTCAGATTGAGCTGATAATGCTGTACGAAAAGTTTAGCCAAAACATCGAACTGGGTGATGGATCCAGCTCGGAGATTGTGATACTAGTCGAGAGACGGCTCATCGAGACTTCCTGCGAAGGTACGGCAGAGCATGTTGTTTTCTTCTTCGTACGGCGTTAGAGCTTGCTTGAATGCGAGGATGTGGAGAGTAGGATCTCCTCGGACGCAGTTGAATTTGGGGAGGATAGGAGTTCTCCATCCCTTTGGGAATGTGGATTCGAAAAGGCTTCGATGTAGAGGCCCGGCAGAGGAATACCCGTCCCTACGACCATGTCCTCGACCTATAGGTGGGTCAAGAGGCAAGATCGCAAGGTCTTGCTCGGGCATTGAAGTATTTGCCGGTTGAAGTCGGTGTCGAAGGTCCGGTCCAAGTCCACTTTGAAGTGGAATGGATGGGGAAAGTCGGCTCTTTGAAGGAGCGCCTTTCATTTGGTGCTTCCTTGGTATGTTGAGCTTTGAAGATGTCCTCTTGTCGCAGTTGCGGCCAGAAGAAGATTGAGAAGACTCGTCATCGAGACGGTCCCAAACACTCTGCTTCCAGGGGGTAGCAGAGGGAGTTGGATCACGTCGAATCCTCTCGAGGGCAGCAGTACCCATTGACCTCCGTTGCTCAGAGTGAGTCGAATGTCGAGGAAGATCGACTCTCTCACTTGTGGAGGGGATCGGAAGAGCGATTCCAGCCTCAGAAGCTGCCCTCTTAAGTGCATCCCTCTCGGCGGTGAGGGTGGCGTTCTTCTTCGCCAATTGGAGCAGCTGGAAGTCGATCGCAGAGATTTGATAGGTTGATGGAGGGTCTTCAGCAGGAGCTGGTGTTGTTTGCCCAATCGACTGTCGCGCGGGGTGGGCGATAGGTCGATCGACAGATCTGCCACTCCCTGAACGAACCCCCATCTCGGGGACAGCAAGGGGCTGTCCGAAGTTGATCCTTTGACTCATTGAACGAGTCTCAGGACGAGGTTGTTGTTGAGTGTTACTTCCTTCTGGTTAACCTTGATGTTTCGTCCTCGCCATTCAGAGAGCGAAAGGTGCAACGAGATTGCCAACGTCCGATCAGTCGTCTGATCAACCGAGGGGGCGATGAAGTTTGACTATCAAGATTGGTTGTAGGCTCAATTGATCAAGTAGTAGCGGAGAGCTAGACTTTTTGATCGAATCCCACAGACGGCGCCAAACTGTGGGGGAAAATCTTCGTGCCGACCCGAAGACTTTCGTAGCACCAGTCAATTGAAGTTGAAGTTGACGTCGAAGATCGTTGTTCGATCTGTTGATTGAAGTTGAAGTCTTTGATATGTAAACAGAGAGATGCAATCAAAGAGAGTGTTTGACACGAGAAGTGATCTCGGAGTTCAGCCGAAGCCTATGTCTCCGTGCTATAGGGTGCAACCCGAATTCAATAACACTTTTCTCGAAGTAACCTCGACAGGCCGAGTGCTACTGAAGCCTTTTTTGATCTCTTCAAAGACAAGAAGATGATCAAGTAAAGGTGAAGGGTGAGAAGATAGAAATTCCAGAGCTCTGGTTCTGAAAATCAGATCTCAGAGTGGAAATCAGAAATTTCGGATCCGTTTATATTCGAAGGCTCTGTTATTTATAGGTCTTTCTGGTGGTACACGACGGTTTCTGCTGCAGCATCTGGGGATCCTCCAAGTAAAGCTGACGGGCCCCGCTACCATCTTCTGGGGGATTCCGTAGGCTCTTGGTCCCACCAGGCAGGGCCGGTGGGTCCCGTGGTAGTCCTCGTGGGACCACCAGGCAGGGCCGGTGGGTCCCGTGGTAGTCCTCGTGGGACCACCAGGCAGGGCCGGTGGGTCCCGTGGTAGTCCTCGTGGGCCCACCAGGCAGGGCCGGTGGGTCCCGTGGTAGTCCTCGTGGGACCACCAGGCAGGGCCGGTGGGTCCCGTGGTAGACCTCGTGGGCCCACCTGGCAGGGCCGGTGGGTCCCGTGGTAGACCTCGTGGGCCCACCAGGCAGGGCCGGTGGGTCCCGTGGTAGTCCCAGTGGGCCCACCAGGCAGGGCCGGTGGGTCCCGTGGTAGTCCCAGTGGGACCACCAGGCAGGGCCGGTGGGTCCCGTGGTAGTCCTCGTGGGCCCACCAGGCGGGTGGGTCCCGTGGTAGTCCTCGTGGGCCCACCAGGCAGGGCCGGTGGGTCCCGTGGTAGACCTCGTGGGCCCACCTGGCAGGGCCGGTGGGTCCCGTGGTAGACCTCGTGGGCCCACCAGGCAGGGCCGGTGGGTCCTGTGGTAGTCCCAGTGGGCCCACCAGGCAGGGCCGGTGGGTCCCGTGGTAGTTGGTAAACTTCTGCCAAAATTTGCACCCACATGATCCATTCTAATTCATACATACGATCCATTCTAATTCATTCATATGATCCATTCTAATTCATTCGCACGAATGTATCCATTCTAATTCATTTGTACGGATCCAATCTAATTCATTCATACAATCCATTCTAATTCATTCGTACGATCCATTCTAATTCATTCGCACGGATTGGATCATACGAATGAATTAGAATGGATACATTTGTGCGAATGAATTCGAATGGATCGTACGAATGAATTAGAATGGATAAATTCGTGTGAATGAATTAGAATGGATCGTATGAATAAATTAGAATGGATCGTCTGAATGAATTAGAATGGATCGTACGAATGAAATAGAATGGATCATACTAATGAATGAATTTGGATCGTGCTAATGAATTAGAATGGATCGTACGAATTACGAATAAATTAGAATGAATTAGAACGGATCGTATGAATGAATTAGAATGGATCATATGAATGAATTAGAATGGATCGTACGAATGAATTAGAATGGATACATTCGTGCGAATGAATTAGAATGGATCATACGAATGTGTAAGAATGGATCGTACGAATGAGTAAGAATGGATCGTACGAATGAATTAGAATGGATCGTACGAATGAATTAGAATGGATACATTCGTGCAAATGAATTTGAATGGATCGTATGAATGAATTATAATGGATCGTATGAGTGAATTAGAATGGATCGTACGAATGAATTAGAATGGATCATACGAATGAATTAGAATGGATCGTGTTGGGGGTAGCTGAAATCTGCCCTGGAGTTCGCACTCTTAGGAGCTCGCCTAAGCTCGCTGGAGCTCGCCCAAGATCGCGCAGGAGCTCGCTCAAGTTCGCCCTTGCCTGTGGATCTCATAAACCCTAGGATTCCAAGGGGTGGGGAACTCGCCCAGGAGCCCGCCTAAGCTCGCTCGGGAGCTCGCCAAGCTTGCCCCGGAGCTCGCCTAAGCTCGTTTAGGAGCTCGCCTAAGCTCTCTCACGAGCTCGCCTAAGCTCGCCCCAGAGCTCGCCTAAGCTCTCTCAGGAGCTCGCCTAAGCTCGCCCCGGAGCTCGCCTAAGCTCGTCCAGGAGCTCGCCTAAGCTCTCTCAGGAGCTCGCCCAAGCTCGCTCAGGAGTTCGCTAAGCTCGTTCAGGAGCTCGTCTAAGCTCTCTCAGGGGCTCGCCCAAGCTCGCCCCGACCCCTGTTTATCGAAGAGGTTGCCCCCGCGAGGTCCGGCTCTTGATAAATATGGGCGAAAGGACGGAGCAGTGCCGGGCGAGCTGGCCTTTGCTTCCTCCCTGAGACCGCCCGGACTTGAATATTCCAGAATGGCCACCTGGCCGTGACAAGAAAGATGCCCTCCCCCACTCAAACCGCCTGGCAGGCTTGACGACAGAATGTCAGGGCGCGAGTACCAAGGACTGTCAGACCCACGCGAGCCAGAACGTGGGGGTCTAGAAGGCCCTGGAAGAATCTCCACGTGTCGGGGCACGGTAGGCTGCCGATTGCTATAAATGCTCACCCCCAGGCTCCATAGTAGAGGTTCGAAATCCTTTTCCCTACCACTTTGGTATACCACAGCTCGCCGTTGTGCCACCGTGATTGACTTGAGCGTCGGAGGGTCTGCGCTCCTAAGGGAGCCAGCCGTTCTCATGTTCTCTTTTCTTTGTCTTGCAGGCAGCCCACACGGACCAGCAAAAAATCCCCCAAACATTTGGCGCCGTCTGTGGGATCTTCGACTGGTTCCTGCGAGAACGCCCATGGCCACACGGTTGAGCGTCGTTCGCTCTCGTAACCCCAAAGATGGCTCCGGCGACAAGGGGACGCAGGCGACCGAGGACTCGTGCGAGATCTGCGTGTAACGAGCCTCCTGTTGAGACCCCTCAGCCCCAGGTCCCGCTCAGTGACCAACTCTTGTTGGAGATGTTGGCCACCCAGCGGGCCATGATGGAGGAACTGACGCGATTGCATCAGACTCCGGCGGCCAGCCGACGGTCTGGGCCGGTGAAGACGGCGTCTCCGGTGCGACCACCGGCGTCAACATCGCGCCCGCCCATGATCGCTCCGGCGCGGCAGGTTTCCCATCCGGAACCCCCAGTCGGGAGAGCGGCTGTGCGCGGGGTGCCAGAAACCCCGCTCACGAGGTTGCAGAAGCTAGTAACCCAGCGATCTAGCAACAAGGCGACCTCGCGCGCGACCATCCCTTGCCGCCGTAGCTGGAGCGTTGATTCTGACGGGTCGGAGGCAAGATCTCTAGAGCGGGATCGTGACCCGCACCATCGGCGACGAGGGAAAGAGCCCGCGGTGGAAATACCTTCCGAAGCTCGCGAGGCAACGCCTCCCACAGACCAACTGACGCGCTGAAGGAATCCGTGGGCGGACAGCAAGGAGGCCGCCGAGCGGTAGCCCCCGAGGGTCACCGCGGGGTGGGTCCGACCTTGCCACGAGGGAGCGTACGAGACCGCCTAGGACCTGCGCAGCCGCCTCTGGGAGTTCTCCCCGGGCACTGGCAGCGATCTAGTGCGCCAGTAGATTTACTGGAAGACCTCGCCGCCCACGGAGGTAGCTCGCCTTTCACCAGCGAGGTCCACCAAGGGGGTTTTCCGCACCACTGGACCCCCCCGAAGTTTGTATTGTTCGACGGGTCGCAAGATCCCATTGACCATCTCTTGGCCTACAGAAAGCTTCTGTTTTTTCGGGACCAAGACCATGTCTTGTGCCGAGCATTCCCGAGCAGTTTGACCGGCTCGGCATTGAACTGGTTCCACAAGTTGCCGCCCGGCATGATCCCCGACTTTCCAACTCTCTCTAAGCTATTCCTGGAGCAGTATCGCTGCAATAGGCAGCCCCAGAAAATAATCGAGTCTCTGTTTACTTTAGCCATGGGAGCTCGCGAAACGCTCCGGTGCTTCGCAACGCGATTCCGAAGCACTCACCTCGCTCTGGAAGACGCGGCGGGCCAAGATTGTACCATGGTGAGTACTTTCAGAAGCGTCCTCCCCGAGGGAGGCCAGCTTCACGACGCCCTGGTAATCAAGGATCCCCGCACGATCGTGGAGCTATTTGCCCTTGTCCAGCAGCACATCAGGCTCGAGGATGCGGTGTTAGACCGGAAGGGAGAGGCAGTCGAGCAGCGACCTCTACCGGCTCTGCGACCTCTCGACGTTAAGGCCGTGGAGAGGCGGGAGGTGCCACAGGTGGCACCTTCGCCCGGACCGCCCGCAGCTCCTACCGAATAGCCCACGGAAGCCCCCCCGGTGGTCGCTGGAAGGCCGACGAACTGGTGCCTACCTCCGAGACCCGGGGAGCGGGATTTCACTGAGCGTCGGAGGTTTCAACAAAGAAGTTAGCTCGGAAGCTCGGCGCAGAAAAGAGCCCGCATGATCTATAATGTGCAGTCCGCCGTTGTGCGGACTTAAAGCAAGACCGGGATCCTCAGAGGCAGCCAGTGGGTGACCTTGAGCTTCCCGGGGTAGTCCGCCGTTGTGCGGACTTAAAGCAAGACCGGGATCCTCAGAGGCAGCCAGTGGGCGACCTTAAGCTCCCCGGGGTAGTCCGCCGTTGTGCAAACTTAAAGCAAGACCGAGATCCTCAGAGGCAGCCAGTGGGCGACCTTGAGCTTCCCGGGGTAGTCCGCCGTTGTGCGGACTTAAAGCAAGACCGGGATCCTCAGAGGCAGCCAGTGGGCGACCTTGAGATTCCCGGGGTAGTCCGCCGCTGTGCGGACTTAAAGCAAGACCGGGATCCTCAGAGGCAGCTAGTGGGCGACCTTGAGCTTCCCAGGGCAGTCCGTCGTCGTGCGGACTTAAAGCAAGACCGGGATCCTCAGAGGCAGCCAGTGGGCGACCTTGAGATTCCCGGGGAAGTCCGCTGCCTAGTGGACTCTAAACCTAACCAGGATCCTTCGCGTTCACCTGCCATGAACGGAAGCATCCTGGCGTTGGCATACCCCTCGAAGGGCGAGCCCACCGAACAGGATCATCGAGGGAAATTAACCGGGCAGGGGGCAGCTAGCACTTATTAGTTTCCTTTTAAAAATAAAAATGGTTTAAGTCTCTGAGTGTAGGGAAGTTTTTGAAGTCTTTTGGTTCGCTTAAACGTTTTCCGGGCTCAGAGACTATTGAGTTTTTGCGAGCATGCCGAGTTTTTCGTTTGTATATACTTTAAAATAAAAAGGTTGAATCGAATTAGCTGCCTCGCCCGGGGTATCACTCTCGAGATCGCTGCGAACTCCTAGAGCGGACTCATAAGTGGCACAGAGAAAGAAAGAAACGCATATGCAAACTCAGAAAGATTTCATTTCGTTAATTAAACCAAAAATTACAAAGGCAGTTGCGAGGCTGCGAGCTCAAGGCTTGCTAGTCTCCGCCCCACTGTCGTCCCCTCGGCGCTGCTTCTTCGACCTTTCGGTCCTGTGTTTCTCCACAGCGGCCAGGGCGCCTTTCTTGAGGAGATCGTCCAGCTGATCTTGGAGGCGACCTTGCTGAGCCCGGAGGCCATCGGCGTGCGTCTCCTTCAGGGCTGCGATCTCTGTCTTCAGAGCAGCGACCTCGCCTTGAAGTTGAGCCGCCTCCCTCTGCGCGACCTCCCTGGCGGACACAGCCTCGTCTCGCTCCGCCTTAGCTTTGAGGAGGGCGGTAGCGTACAGGCCTTTGGCTGCCTCGGCCATGGCAAGGCCTGACACCAGGGTTTTGACCCTACGGTGCAGTGCCTCTGACTCCGCCCTCAGCTCCTCGGAGCCCTTAGCTCGTTGAAGCTCGTGGATGTGCTCGTCCACCTTGCGCTCGGACCCCCGAAGGGAATCGTCGAACAAGGCAGCTAGCGCCCTCCCGACCCCAGCGACCTCCGAGGCCAGCGCCTGGCTCTGCTTCTCCGCCTGCATAAGGAAGGTGAAAAAGTTAGCAAAAAGCAAAAATTAGCATTCTTGGCGGAAGGGTCAGAGAGAGCAAGATGTACCTCTGCCAGGCGTTCGCTTATTGAAGAGAAGGGGGCTCAGGCGAAGACGTTGCGGCCCAGCAGCTGCCGCACATAGTAGGGCGCCCTCCCCTCCTCCGCAGAGGAGCCCGCGCTGGGACCCCCCGGAGCTTCAGTAGCAGGGGGCACGCCGGGAAGAGTGGAGGCTGGCACCTCCCCCGGGCGAGCTCCGGCTGCTGGCGGGCTTGGAGGGTCCGCCTCAACCCCCTTGGCCTCCGACTCCGAGCTAGAGGACTCGGAGTCGGAGCCGATATCCACGAAGGAGGGGGACCTGTAGATCAAGTCCCCCGTATCCTCCGGGAGGTCTGCCTTCTCCTTACCCCGTCCAGATGACGAGGGCAGAGGAGCGGATATGAAAGCTGCAGGGGGCGTAGAGGTCGCAGCGGCGGCGGGGGTTTCTCGCCTACTGTCCTCGCAGGAAATTCCCCGAGGAGTAGAGGGTAGCACCCCACCCTGCTGGACCTCCACCCCGGCGGGAGGAGGTGGAAGCTCCTGCCCGCTCGATCCCGCCCCTGGTGCGGGAGCTAATGGAACTGCGGGCTTCTCCACTTGGGTAGGAGCGACGGGCTCCGCCCGAAGAGCTTGAGGGACGGGCCCCTCCTCCTCGGAGCCTGACGCCTCCTCCTCGGAGTCCGTCCAACTGGGCTCCGAGTCCAAGCCCGCC
This sequence comes from Chamaelirium japonicum, assembly GCA_947650365.1. NCBI lineage: Eukaryota > Viridiplantae > Streptophyta > Magnoliopsida > Liliales > Melanthiaceae > Chamaelirium > Chamaelirium japonicum. Next base: position 3,716,706 of record OX393554.1, on the reverse strand, counting down.
TCCTCCAGCTCTTTTCGCCGCTGCTCCGTCTGGATGTTCGAAGGCGCGGGCCCCGCACGTTTGGCCTTCTTCTTCCCGCGGGCCTCCATCTCCGGCGTCAGCACTGCTACACGAAGAGGGACGGTCAGATCGCCCGGGAAGTAGCCCATTAATATCTGGGCCATCCCGGATTCGACTTCCGCCATGGTTAGCGGGAGGTCGATGTTCGGGTCGTCGGGCTCGACCATTTGGATCTTGCGGCGGACAATTGGAGTTGGGGCGGAAGGCTGACCTGGGCCGGCGTCCGGGCGAGGAGGTTGCGGAGGAGCGGAGGCTTCGCCCTGGCGGAGCATCTCCATGGTGTCGGGGTCGTTGAGGCGGATGGGTGAAGCCCGCCTCCGGACCGTCTTCTTGCGGGGGTTGCCTCCCGAGCCCCCTGCCCCCTTGCTGGCCACTTTGGAGGGAGGAGCGTTCTGCATCGGCGGAATAGCGCCGACCTCCTCCTCCTTCTTCTTCCGGACGATCTTCTGCTTCAACAGAATAGCGCCGGTCTTCCCGTCCTTCAGCTGGAAGGCAAAGTCGGGAGCGGTGATCTTCTCCGGAGTCCGCCCGCCGAGGTAGTGGAGGATCGCCTTGTCCAAAGATCGCTCCCGGTCGGGAGCGATGCACTTCTTCTTCCCCGCCTTGTAGAAGGAGATCTCCCGGAAGACCGCCATCGGGGGAACCCCGGGGTGAGCCGGGACTCCGCTGTGCCGCCCGCGCCAGTCGCCGACCGCCACGAAAGGATAGTCCTTCCAGTGGCGGTCCTTGCTCTCGATGGTGGTGAAGGGGAGCACCTCGCCAGGTCGCCCGGCGAGGTAGAAGTAGCCGCAGCCCGCGGAGCTGAAGACCGGCGAGGGCTTGAGGAGCCACTTTTTGAGCAGATAGCTCAGTGGGATCCTCGCCTTCAGGGCGGTCTCCAGCTGGGACAGCCCGTAAAGTATCCCCCAGGAGTTTCCTGAGAGCTGAGCAGGGCAAAGCCCCGTCAACTCCAGGAGCTCCCCGGCGAGATGGCTCAGGGGGAACCGCAGCCCGGACCACAGTAGCCCGACAGAAGCTACTGTGCCCTGGGGCGGCCTCCCCGAGAGTGGGATCTCGGTGACGAGGATCTCCTGAGGGAGATCGATCGCCGCCCGGATACTGTCCCCAACAGGCACCCCGCTCGAGTTTTGCAGCCAGACCACCGCCCTCTCTGTGGCGGGCTCAGAAGCTTGGGCGGTAGCAGCAGCAACAGCAGCAGCAACGTCGGAAGCGGAGGCCATTAGAGCAGAAGGGCTAAGGCGAGCTAGAAGCAAAAGTGAGCAAAGGCGAGCTGAAAGCAAAGAAGGAAGGGATAGCTGTTTTTCACGCAGCAGTAAAAATCACCCCCCGTCCCCTATTTATAGGCAAGTGAGAGACAGGTGAATCGATCCGCAGTTAATGCCCAAGCGCGCTCGGCGAGGCGACGTGACGGCAATCGAAGCAATAGCTTGCTTCTTTCCAATCGTCAAGCGCCACGTGGGCCACACGTGGAAAAAGCTATGCCGACACCGACACTGTCATTTACTAACAAAAGAAGGGCAAATGAGGAGGAGACACGTGTCTCACGCCGATCGGGATCTCATGATGAGATTCACCGTATCAGCATTGAGCCTCGCGCCGCATTTAAGGTGAAGCGACCGTTGGAGATTCGGTGCGATACCCAAGTCACAAGATCGCCCGTGGCTGGTGCCCGCAGCTCGCCCGAGGCAGACCCTGACCGTGCGTGATGAGCTCGTACCGAAAGGAAATCGCTCGTGGCTGACGCTCCCGGCCCGCCCAGCGTTTGTGACATACTGGCAGTCAAAGCTCTCGGCGCAGACCGCCCACGGCAGGCGCCCAAGCTCGCTCGAGGCAGACCCTGACCGCATGTGACGAGCTCGCATCAGAAGGAGATCGCTCGTAGCTGATGCTCGTGGCCCGCAACCAGCGTTTATAAAATACTGGGAGTCAAAACTCTCGACGCAGACCGCTCGCGGCGGATGCTCGCAGCTCGCTCGAGGAAGACCCTGACCGCATGTGACGAGCTCGCATCGGAAGGAGATCGCTCGTGGCTGATGCTCGTGGCCCGCCCAGTGTTTGTGAAGTACTGGCAGTCAAAGCTCTCGGCGCAGACCGCCCACGGTAGGTGCCCGCAGCTCGCCCGAGGCAGACCCTGGCCGCATGTGACAAGCTCGCATCGGAAGGAGATCGCCCGTGGCTGATGCTCGTGGCCCGCCCAGCGTTTGAGAAGTACTGGCAGTCAAAGCTCTCGGCGCAGACCGCCCACGGCAGGTGCCCGTAGCTCACTCGAGGCAGACCCTGACCGCATGTGACAAGCTCACATCGGAAGGAGATCGCTCGTGGCTGATGCTCGTGGCCCACCCAGCGTTTGTGGAGTACTGAGAGTCAAAACTCTCGACGCAGACCGCTCGCGGCAGGTGCCCGCAGCTCGCTCGAGGTAGGCCCTGACCGCATGTGACAAGCTCACATCGGAAGGAGATCGCTCGTGGCTGATGCTCGTGGCCCGCCCAGCGTTTATGAAATACTGGCAGTCAAAACTCTCGGCACAGACCGCCCATAGTTGGTGCCCGCATCTCCCAAGGTGGAGGTCGCAAGTGACTAAAACTCCCAATTCGACCGTCATGTGCACTAAGACTCCTGAGCAAGCGCCAAAGTCTCCTTGGTCGCTCCCTCAGGAGGGGGTAATGTTGGGGGTAGCTGAAATCTGCCCTGGTGTTCGCACTCTTAGGAGCTCGCCTAAGCTCGCTGGAGCTCGCCCAAGATCGCGCAGGAGCTCACTCAAGTTCGCCCTTGCCTGTGGATCTCATAAACCCTAGGATTCCAAGGGGTGGGGAACTCGCCCAGGAGCCCGCCTAAGCTCGCTCGGGAGCTCGCTAAGCTTGCCCCGGAGCTTACCTAAGCTCGTTTAGGAGCTCGCCTAAGCTCTCTCACGAGCTCGCCTAAGCTCGCCCCGGAGCTCGCCTAAGCTCGCCCCGGAGCTCGCCTAAGCTCTCTCAGGAGCTCGCCTAAGCTCGCCCCGGAGCTCGCCTAAGCTCGTCCAGGAGCTCGCCTAAGCTCTCTCAGGAGCTCGCCCAAGCTCGCTCAGGAGTTCGCTAAGCTCGTTCAGGAGCTCGTCTAAGCTCTCTCACGAGCTCGCCCAAGCTCGCCCCGACCCCTGTTTATCGAAGAGGTTGCCCCCGTGAGGTCCGGCTCTTGATAAATATGGGCGAAAGGACGGAGCAGTGCCGGGCGAGCTGGCCTTTGCTTCCTCCCTGAGACAGCCCGGACTTGAACATTCCAGAATGGCCACCTGGCCGTGACAAGAAAGATGCCCTTCCCCACTCAAACCGCCTGGCAGGCTTGACGACAGAATGTCAGGGCGCGAGTACAAAGGACAGTCAGACCCACGCGAGCCAGAACGTGGGGGTCTAGAAGGCCCTGGAAGAATCTCCACGTGTCGATGCACGGTAGGCCGCCGATTGCTATAAATGCTCACCCCCAGGCTCCATAGTAGAGGTTCGAAATCCTTTTCCCTACCACTTTGGTATACCACAGCTCGCCGTTGTGCCACCGTGACTGACTTGAGCGTCGGAGGGTCTGCGCTCCTAAGGGAGCCAGCCGTTCTCACGTTCTCTTTTCTTTGTCTTGCAGGCAGCCCGCACGGACCAGCGAAAAATCCCCCGAACAGATCGTACGAATGAATTAGAATGGATATATTCGTGTGAATGAATTAGAATGGATCGTACGAATGAGTAAGAATGGATCGTACGAATGAAATAGAATAGATTGTACGAATGAATTAGAATGGATCGTACGAATGAATTAGAATGGATACATTCGTGCGAATGAATTTGAATGGATCGTATGAATGAATTATAATGGATCGTATGAGTGAATTAGAATGGATCGTACGAATGAATTAGAATGGATTGTACGAATGTATCCATTCTAATTCATTCATACGATCCATTCTAATTCCTTCGTACAATCCATTCTAATTCATTCGTACGATCCATTCTAATTCATTCGTATGGATACATTTGTGCGAATGAATTAGAATGGATCGTATGAATGAATTAGAATGGATTGTGCGAATAAATTAGAATGGATCGTATGTATGAATCAGAATGGATACATTCATGGGAATGAATTAGAATGGATCATACAAAGGAATTAGAATGGATCATACGAATGAAATATAATGGGTTGTACAAAGGAATTAGAATGGATCTAATTCCATTGTATGACCCATTATATTTCATTCGTATGATCCATTCTAATTCCTTTGTACGATCCATTCTAATTCATTCCCATGAATGTATCCATTCTAATTCATACGTACGATCCATTCTAATTCATTCGCACAATCTATTCTAATTCATTCATACGATCCATTCTAATTCATTCGCACGAATGTATCCATACGAATGAAATATAATGTGTCGTACAAAGGAATTAGAATGGATCGTACGAATGAATTATAATGGATCGTGCGAATGAATTAGATTGGATCGTACGAATGAATTAGAGTGGATACATTCGTACGAAGGAATTAGAATGGATCGTACGAATGAATTATAATGGATACATTCATGCGTACGACCCAATCTAATTCATTCATACGATCCATTCTAATTCATTAATACGATCCAATCTAATTCATTCATACGATCCATTCCAATTACTTCGTACGATCCATTATAATTCATACGATCCATTCTATTTCATTCGTACGATCCATTCTAATTCATTCGTACGATCCATTCTAATTCATTAATACGATCCAATTTAATTCATTCATACGATCCATTCTAATTCCTTCGTACGAATGAATTAGAATGGATATATTCGTGCAAATGAATTAGAATGGATCGTACGAATGAGTAAGAATGGATCGTACGAATGAATTAGAATGGATCGTACGAATGAATTAGAATGGATACATTCGTGCGAATGAATTAGAATGGATTGTACGAATGAATTAGAATGGATCATATGAATGAATTAGAATGGATCGTGCGAATGAATTAGAATGGATCGTGCGAATGAATTAGAATGGATCGTGCGAATGAATTAGAATGGATCGTACGAATGAATTAGAATGGATCGTACGAATGAATTAGAATGGATCGTGCGAATGAAATAGAATGGATTCGCACGAATGTATCTATTCTAATTCATTCGTACGATCCATTCTAATTCATTGGTACAATCCATTCTAATTCATTCGCACGATCCATTCGAATTCTCTCATACAATCCATTCTAATTCATTCATACGATCTATTCTAATTCATTCGCACGAATGTATGGATTGTACGAATGAATTAGAATGAATCGTACGATTGAAATAGAATGGATTGTACGAAGGAATTAGAATGGATCATACGAATGAAATAGAATGGATCGTAATCTAATTCATTCATATGATCCATTCTAATTCATTCGCACAATATATTCTAATTCATTCGTACGATCCATTCTAATTCATTCGTACGATCCATTCTAATTCATTCGCACGAATGTATCCATTCTAATTCATTCGTACGATCCATTCCAATTCATTCGCACAATCTATTCTAATTCATTCGTACGATCAATTCTAACTCATTAGCACGATCCATTCTAATTCATTCGTACGATCTATTCTAATTCATACGTACGATCCATTCTTACTCATTCGTATGATACATTCTAATTCATTCGCACGAATGTATCCTACGAATGAATTAGAATGTATATATTCGTGCAAATGAATTAGAATGGATCGTAAGAATGAATTAGAATGGATCGTACGAATGAATTAGAATGGATCGTACGAATGAATTAGAATGGATCATACGAAAGAGTAAGACTGGATCGTATGAATGAATTAGATTGGATCGTACGAATGTATTAGAATAGATCGTGCGAATGAATTAGAATGGATCGTACGAATGAATTAGAATGGATCGTGCGAATGAATTAGAACGGATCGTACGAATGAATTAGAGTGGATACATTCATTCGAAGGAATTAGAATGGATCGTACGAATGAATTAGAATGGGTACATTCGTGTGAATGAATTAGAATGGATCGTATGAATGAATTAGAATGGATCGTACGAATGAATTAGAATGGATCGTACGAATGAATTAGATTGGATCGTATAAATGAATTAGAATGGATCGTACATATGAATTAGTATGGATACATTCATGGGAATGAATTAGAATGGATCGTACGAATGAATTAGAATGGATACATTCATGCTAATGAATTAGAATGGATTATACGAATGAATTAGAATGGATCATATGAATGAATTAGAATAGATCGTGCGAATGAATTAGAATGGATCGTACGAATGAATTAGAATGGATCGTGCGAATGAATTAGAATGGATCGTACGAATGAATTAGAATGGATCGTACGAATGAATTAGAATGGATCGTACGAATGAATTAGAATGGATCGTATGAATGAATTAGATTGGATCATATGAATGAGTAAGAATGGATCGTATGAATAAATTAGAGAGGATTGTGTTTTTTCGTACTAATGAATTAGAATGGATCGTATGAATGAATTAGAATGGATACATTCGTGTGAAAGAATTAGAATGGATCGTATGAATGAATTAGATTGGATCGTATGAATGAATTAGAATGGATCATGCGAAGGAACTAGAATGGATACATTCGTGCGAATGAATTAGAATGGATCGTGCGAATGAATTAGAATGGATCGACTTAGAATGGATATATTCGTTTGAATGAATTAGAATGGATCATACAATTGAGTAAGAATGGATCGTACGAATGAAATAGAATAGATCGTACGGAATGGATCGTACAAAGGAATTAGAATGGATCGTACAAAGCAATTAGAATGGATCATACGAATGAAATATAATATTGGGTCGTACAAAGGAATTACATGAATGTATCCATTCTAATTCATTCGTACGATCCATTCTAATTCATTCGCACGATCCATTCTAATTCATTCATACAATCCATTCTAATTCTTTTGCACGAATGTATCCATTCTAATTCATTCGTACGATCCATTCTAACTCATTCGTACGATCCATTCTAATTCATTCGTATGATCCATTCTAATTCATTCGTACAATCCATTCTATTTCATTCGTACGATCCATTCTTACTCATTCGTACGATCCATTCTAATTCATTCCCACGAATGTATCCATTCAAATTCATTCGTATGATCCATTCTAATTCATTCGCACGATCCATTCTAATTCATTCGTACGATCCATTCTAATTCATTCGCACGAATGTATCCACTCTAATTCATTCGTACAATCCATTCTAATTCATTCGTACGATCCATTCTAATTCGTTCGTACGATCCATTCTAATTCCTTCGTACCTACGATCCATTCTAATTCCTTCGTACGATCCATTCTATTTCATTCGTATGATCCATTCTAATTCCTTCTTACGATCCATTCTTATTCATTCGTACAATCCATTCTAATTTATTCGTACGATCCATTCTAATTCATTCGCACAATCCATTCTAATTCATTCATACGATCCATTCTAATTCATTCGTACGATCCATTCTAATTCATTTGCACGATCCATTCTAATTCATTCGTACGTTCCTTTCTAATTCATTCGCACGAATATATCCATTCTAATTCATTCGTACGATCCATTCTAATTCATTCGTACAATCCATTCTAATTCATTAGCACAATCCATTCTAATTCATTCGTATGATCAATTCTAATTCATTAGCACGTGGATCATACGAATGAAATATAATGGGTCGTACAAAGGAATTAGAATGGATCGTACGAATGAATTAGAATGGATCTTGCGAATGAATTAGAATAGATCCGTATGAATGAAATAGAATAGATCGTATGAATTAGAATGGATCGTACGCGTACGAATGAATTAGAATGGATACATTAGTACGAATGAATTAGAATGGATCGTAGAATGGATCGTATGAATCAATTAGATTGGATCGTATGAATGAATTAGAATGGATCGTACGAATGAATTAGAATAGATCATACGAAGGAATTAGAATGGATCGTACGAAGGAATTAGAATGGATACATTCGTGCGAATGAATTAGAATTGATCGTATGAATGAGTAAGAATGGATCGTACGAATGAAATAGAGTGGATTGTACGAATGAATTAGAATGGATCGTACGGATGAATTAGAATGGATACATTCGTGTGAATGAATTAGAATGGATCGTACGAAGGAATTAGAATGGATCGTAAGAAGGAATTAGAATGGATCATACGAATGAATTAGAATTGATCGTACGAATGAATTAGAATGGATCGTACGAATAAAATAGAATGGATCGTACGAATGAATTAGAATAGATCGTGCTAAAGAATTAGAATAGATTGCGAATGAATTACAATGGATCCTACGAATGAATTAGATTGGATCGTATGAATGAATTAGAATGGATCGTGCGAATGAATTAGAATGGATCGTACGAATGAATTAGAATGGATCGTATGAATGAATTAGAATTGATCGTACGAATGAATTAGAATGGATCGTGTATCCATTCTAATTCATTCGTACGATCCATTCTAATTCATTCACACGATCCATTCTAATTCATTCATATGATCCATTCTAATTCATTCGCACGATCCATTCTAATTCATTCATATGATCCATTCTAATTCCTTCGTACGAATGAATTAGAATGGATACATTCGTGCGAATGAATTAGAATAGATTATACGATTGAATTAGAATGGATCGTATGAATGAATTTGAATGGATCGTGCGAATGAATTAGAATGGACCGTGCGAATGAATTAGAATGGATCGTGCGAATGAATTAGAATGGATCGTACGAATGAATTAGAATGGATCGTACGAATGAATTAGAATGGATCGTGCAAATGAAATAGAATGGATTCGCACGAATGTATCTATTCTAATTCGTTCGTACGATCCATTCTAATTCATTCGTACAATCCATTCTAATTCATTCGCACGATCCATTCGAATTCACTCATACGATCCATTCTAATTCATTCATACGATCCATTCTAATTCATTCGCATGAATGTATGGATTGTACGAATGAATTAGAATGAATCGTACGAATGAAATAGAATGGATTGTACGAAGGAATTAGAATGGATCATACGAATGAAATAGAATGGATCGTAATCTAATTCATTCATATGATCCATTCTAATTCATTCGCACAATCTATTCTAATTCATTCGTATGATCCATTCTAATTCATTCGTACGATCCATTCTAATTCATTCGCACGAATGTATCCATTCTAATTCATTCGTATGATCCATTCCAATTCATTCGCACAATCTATTCTAATTCATTCGTACGATCAATTCTAACTCATTAGCACGATCCATTCTAATTCATTCGTACGATCTATTCTAATTCATACATACGATCCATTCTTACTCATTCGTATGATACATTCTAATTCATTCGCACAAATGTATCCTACGAAAGAATATATTAGAATGGATATATTCGTGCAAATGAATTAGAATGGATCGTATGAATGAATTAGAATGGATCGTACGAATGAATTAGAATGGATCGTACAAATGAATTAGAATGGATCATACGAATGAGTAAGACTAGATCATATGAATGAATTAGATTGGATCAAATGAATGAATTAGAATGGATCGTGCGAATGAATTAGAATGGATCGTGCGAATGAATTAGAATGGATCGTACGAATGAATTAGAGTGGATACATTCATTCGAAGGAATTAGAATGGATCGTACGAATAAATTAAAATGGATACATTCGTGCGAATGAATTAGAATGGATCATATGAATGAATTAGAATGGATCGTACGAATGAATTAGAATGGATCGTACGAATGAATTAGAATGGATCGTATGAATGAATTAAATTGGATCGTATAAATGAATTAGAATGGATCGTACGTATGAATTAGTATGGATACATTCATGGGAATGAATTAGAATGGATCATATGAATGAATTAGAATGGATACATTCGTGCGAATGAATTAGAATGGATCATACAAATGAATTAGAATGGATACATTCGTACGAATGAATTAGAATGGATCGTGCGAATGAATTAGAATGGATCGTACGAATGAATTAGAATGGATCGTGCGAATGAATTAGAATGGATCGTACGAATGAATTCGTATGGATCGTACGAATGAATTAGAATGGATCGTATGAATGAATTAGATTGGATCATACGAATGAGTAAGAATGGGTCGTATGAATAAATTAGAGAGGATCGTGTTTTTTCGTACTAATGAATTAGAATGGATCGTATGAATGAATTAGAATGGATACATTCGTGCGAAAGAATTAGAATGGATCGTATGAATGAATTAGATTGGATCGTATGAATGAATTAGAATTGATCATGCGAAGGAATTAGAATGGATACATTCGTGCGAATGAATTAGAATGGATCGTGCGAATGAATTAGAATGGATCGAATTAGAAGGGATATATTTGTTCGAATGAATTAGAATGGATCATACGATTGAGTAAGAATGGATCGTACGAATGAAATAGAATAGATCGTATGGAATAGATCGTACAAAGGAATTAGAATGGATCGTACAAAGGAATTAGAATGGATCATTCGAATGAAATATAAAGGGTCGTACAAAGGAATTACACGAATGTATCCATTCTAATTCATTCATACGATCCATTCTAATTCATTCGCACGATCCATTCTAATTCATTCATACAATCCATTCTAATTCTTTTGCACGAATGTATCCATTCTAATTCATTCGTACGATCCATTCTAACTCATTCGTACAATCCATTCTAATTCATTTGTATGATCCATTCTAATTCATTCGTACAATCCATTCTATTTCATTCGTACGATGCATTCTTACTCATTCGTACGATCCATTCTAATTCATTCCCACAAATGAATCCATTCTAATTCATTCGTATGATCCATTCTAATTCATTCGCACGATCCATTCTAATTCATTCGTACGATCCATTCTAATTCATTCGCACCAATGTATCCATTCTAATTCATTCGTACAATCCATTCTAATTCATTCGTACGATCCATTCTAATTCCTTTGTACCTACGATCCATTCTAATTCCTTTGTACGATCCATTCTATTTCATTCATATGATCCATTCTAATTCCTTCGTACGATCCATTCTTATTCATTCGTACAATCCATTCTAATTCATTCGTACGATCCATTCTAATTCATTCGCACAATCCATTCTAATTCATTCATACGATCCATTCTAATTCATTCGTACGATCCATTCTAATTCATTTGCACGATCCATTCTAATTCATTCGTACGATCCATTCTAATTCATTCGCACGAATATATCCATTCTAATTCATTCGTACGATCCATTCTAATTCATTCGTACGATCCAATCTAATTCATTAGCACGATCCATTCTAATTCATTCGTATGATCAATTCTAATTCATTAGCACGTGGATCATACGAATGAAATATAATGGGTCGTACAAAGGAATTAAAATGGATCATACGAATGAATTAGAATGGATCTTGCGAATGATTAAGAATAGATCCGTATGAATGAAATAGAATCGATCGTATGAATTAGAATGGATCGTACGCGTACGAATGAATTAGAATGGATACATTCGTGCGAATGAATTAGAATGGATCGTAGAATGGATCGTATGAATGAATTAGATTGGATCGTATGAATGAATTAGAAAGGATCGTACGAATGAATTAGAATAGATCGTACAAAGGAATTAGAATGGATCGTACGAAGGAATTAGAATGGATACAATCGTGCGAATGAATTAGAATGGATCGTATGAATGAGTAAGAATGGATCATATGAATGAAATAGAGTGGATTGTACGAATGAATTAGAATGGATCGTACAGATGAATTAGAATCGATACATTCGTGCGAATGAATTAGAATGGATCGTACGAAGGAATTAGAATGGATCGTACGAAGGAATTAGAATGGATCATACGAATGAATTAGAATTGATCGTACGAATGAATTAGAATGGATCGTACGAATAAAATAGAATGGATTGTACGAATGGATTAGAATAGATCGTGCTAAAGAATTAGAATAGATTGTGCGAATGAATTAGAATGGATCGTACGAATGAATTAGATTGGATCGTATGAATGAATTAGAATGGATCGTGCGAATGAATTAGAATGGATCGTACGAATGAATTAGAATGGATCGTATGAATGAATTAGAATGGATCGTGTGTCCATTCTAATTCATTCGTACGATCCATTCTAATTCATTCGCACGATCCATTCTAATTCATTCATACGATCCATTCTAATTCATTCGCACGATCCATTCTAATTCATTCGTACGATCCATTCTAATTCATTCATACGATCCATTCTAATTCATTTGCATGATCCATTCTAATTCATTCATACGATCCATTCTAATTGATTCGTACGATTCTTTCTAATTCATTCATACGATCCATTCTAATTCATTCGTACAATCCATTATTACTCATTCGTACGATACATTCTAATTCATTCGCACGAATGTATCAACTCTAATTCATTCGTACGATCCATTCTAATTCATTTGTATGATTCATTCGTATGATCCATTCTAATTCATTCATACGAATGTATCCATTCTAATTCATTCGTGCGATCCATTCTAATTCATTCGTACGATCCATTCTAATTCATTCGTACGATCCAATCTAATTCATTCGTACGATCCAATCTAATTCATTCGTACGATCCAATCTAATTCATTCATACGATCCAATCTAATTCATTCATACGATCCAATCTAATTCATTCGTACGAATGTAACCATTCTAATTCATCCTTACGATCTATTCTATTTCATTCGTACGATCCATTCTAATTCTTACGAACCATTCTATTTCATTCATACGATCCATTCTAATTCATTCGCATGATCCATTCTAATTCATTCGTACGTTCCATTCTAATTCATTCGTACGATCCATTCTAATTCATTTGTACGATCCATTCTAATTCATTTGCACGAATATATCCATTCTAATTCATTCGTCCGATCCATTCTAATTCATTCGTACGATCCATTCTGATTCATTCCCATGAATGTATCCATTCTAATTCATACGTACGATCCATTCTAATTCATTTATACGATCCAATCTAATTCATTCATACAATCCATTCTAATTCATTCGCACGAATTTATCCATTCTAATTCATTCGTACGATCCATTCAAATTCATTCGCACAATCTATTCCAATTCATTCGTACGTTCAATTCTAATTCATTAGCACGATCCATGCTAATTCATTCGTACGATCCATTCTAATTCCTTCGTACGATCCATTCTAATTCATTCGCACGATCCATACGATCCAATCTAATTCATTCATACGATCTAATCTAATTCATTCATACGATCCATTCTAATTCATTCGTATGTATCCATTCTAATTCATTCATACGATCCATTCTAATTCATTCATACGATCCATTCTAATTCATTCGCACGATCCATTCTAATTCATTAATACGATCCATTCTAATTCATTCGTACGATGCACGATCCATTCTAATTTATTCATACGATCCAATCTAATTCATTCATACGATCCATTCTAATTCATTCGTATGTATCCATTCTAATTCATTCATACGATCCATTCTAATTCCTTCGTACGATCCATTCTAATTCATTTATACGATCCAATCTAATTCATTCATACAATCCATTCTAATTTATTCGCACGAATGTACGATCCATTCTTACTCATTCGTATGATCCATTCTAATTCATTCGCACGAATGTATCCACTCTAATTCATTCGTACGATCCATTCTAATTCATTCGCACAATCCATTCTAATTCATTCGTACGATCCATTCTAATTCATTCGCACGAATATATCCATTCTAATTCATTCGTACGATCCATTCTAATTCCTTCGTACGATCCATTCTTATTCATTCGCACGATCCATTCTAATTCCTTCATTCTAATTCATTCGCACGAATGTATCCATTCTAATTCATTCGTACGATCCATTCTAATCGTACGAATGAATTAGAATGGATCGTATGAATGAATTAGAATGGATCATGTGAATGAATTAGAATGGATCGTATGAATGAAATAGAATGGATCGTATGAATTAGAATGGATCGTACGAATGAATTAGAATGGATCGTACGAAGGAATTAGAATGGATCATACGAATGAATTAGAGTGGATACATTCGTGCGAATGTATCCTTTCTAATTCATTTGTACGATCCATTCTAATTCCTTCGTACGATCCAATGAATTAGAATAGATTGTGCGAATGAATTAGAATGGATCGTACGAATGAATTAGATTGGATCGTACGAATGAAATAGAATAGATCGTACGAATGAATTAGAATGGATCGTATGAAGGAATTACAATGGATCGTACGAATGAATTAGAATGGATTGTGCGAATGAATTAGAATGGATCGTACGAATGAAATAGAATGGATCGTACGAAGGAATTAGAATGGATCGTACGAAGGAATTAGAATGGATCGTATGAAGGAATTAGAATGTACCCTTTCTAATTCATTCATACAATCTATTCTAATTCATTCGTACAATCCATTCTAATTCATTCGTACAATCCATTCAATTTCATTCGTACGATCCATTCTTACTCATTCGTACGATCCATTACGATCCGTTCTAATTCATTCATACGATCCAATCTAATTCATTTGCACGAATATATCCATTCTAATTCATTTGTACGATCCATTCTATTTCATACGTACGATCCATTCTTACTCATTCTTATGATCCATTCTAATTCATTCGTATGATCCATCCTAATTCATTCGTACGATCCATTCTAATTTATTCGCACAATCAATTCTAATTCGTTCATACAATCCATTCTAATTCTTTCACACGATCAATTCTAATTCATTTGTACAATCCATTCTATTTCATTCGTACGATCCATTCTTACTCATTCGTACGATCTATTCTAATTCATTCGTACGATCCATTCTAATTCATTCGTACGATCTATTCTAATTCATTCGTACGATCCATTCTAATTCATTCGTATGATCAATTAGAATGGATCGTATGAATGAATTAGAATGGATCATACGAATGAGTAAGAATGGATCATACGAATGAAATAGAATGGATTGTACGAATGAATTAGAATGGATCGTACGAATGAATTAGAATGGATACATTCGTGCGAATGAATTAGAATAGATCATACGATTGAATTAGAATGGATCGTACGAATGAATTAGAATTAATCGTACATTCTAATTCCTTCGTTCGATCCATTCTAATTCCTTCGTACGAATTAGAATGGATCGTACGAAGGAATTAGAATGAATCGTACGAATGAATTAGAATGGATACATTCGTGCGAATGAATTAGAATGGATCGTATGAATGAATTAGAACGCACGAATGTATCCATTCTAATTCATTCATACGATCCATTCTAATTCATTTGCACGATCCATTCAAATTCATTCGCACAATCTATTCTAATTCATTCATACGATCCATTCTAATTGATTTGCACGAATGTATCCATTCTAATTCATTTGCACGATCTGTTCTAATTCTTTCGCATGAATGTATCCATTCTAATTCATTCGCACGAATGTATCCATTCTAATTCATTCGTACGATCCATTCTAATTCCTTCGTATGATCCATTCTAATTCATTAGCACGATCCATTCTAATTCATGCGCACAATCTATTCTTATTCATTCGTACGATCCATTCTAATTCATTCGTACGATTCATTCGTATGATCCATTCTAATTCATTCATACGAATGTATCCACTCTAATACATTCATACGATCCATTCTAATTCATTCTTACGATCCATTCTAATTCCTTCGTACGATCCATTCTAATTCATTCGTACGATCCATTCTAATTCATTTGTACGATCCATTCTAATTCATTCGCACGATCCATTCTAATTCATTCATACGATCCATTCTAATTCATTCATATGATCTATTCTAATTCTTTCGCACGAATGTATCCATTCTAATTCATTCGCACGAATGTATCCATTCTAATTCATTCGTACGATCCATTCTAATTCCTTCGTACAATCCATTCTAATCCATTCGTATGATCCATTCTAATTCATTCGTACGATCCATTCTAGTTCATTCGTACGATCCATTCTAATTCATTCGTACAATCCATTCTAATTCATTCGCACGATCCATTCTAATTTATTAGCACAATCTATTCTAATTCATTCAAACGATCCATTCTAATTCATTCGCGCGAATGTATCCATTATAATTCATTCGTACGATCCATTCTAATTCCTTCGTACGAATGTATCCACTCTAATTCATTCGTACGATCCATTCTAATTCATTCGCACGATCCATTCTAATTCAATCGTACGAATGAAATAGAATGGATTGTACAAATAAATTAGAATGGATCGTGTGAAAGAATTATAATGGATTGTATGAATGAATTAGAATTGATCGTGCGAATAAATTAGAATGGATCGTACGAATGAATTAGAAAGGATCATACGAATGAATTAGAATGGATCGTACGAATGAATTAGAATGGATTATACGAAGGAATTAGAATGGATTGTATGAATGAATTAGAATGGATTGTATGAATGAATTAGAATGGATCGTACGAAGGAATTAGAATGGATCGTACGAAGGAATTAGAATGGATCGTACGAATGAATTAGAATAGATCGTACGAATGAATTAGAATGGATACATTCGTGCGAATGAATTAGAATGGATCGTGCCAATTAATTAGAATGGCTCGTACGAATGAATTAGAATGGATCGTACGAATGAATTAGAATGGATCATACGAAGGAATTAGAATGGATCGTACGAAGGAATTAGAATGGATCGTACGAAGGAATTAGAATGGATCGTACGAATGAATTAGAATAGATTATGCGAATGAATTAGAATGGATCGTACGAATGAATTAGATTGGATACATTCGTGCGAATGAATTAGAATGGATCGTACGAATGAGTAAGAATGGATCGTACGAATGAAATAGAATGGATTGTACGAATGAATTAGAATAGATTCATTCGAATGAATTAGAATGGATCTTGTGGAAGAATTAGAATGGATTGTATGAATGAATTAGAACGGATCGTATGAATGATGAATTAGAATGGATCGTACGAATGAATTAGAATGGATCGTACGAATGAATTAGAATGGATACATTCCGTACGATCCATTCTAATTCATTCGTACGAACTATTCTAATTTATTGATACAATCCATTCTAATTCATTCGTACGAAGAAATTAGAATGGATCGTACGAATGAATTAGAATGGATCGTACGAATGAAATAGAATGGATCGTATGAATGAATTAGAATGGATCGTGTGAATGAATTAGAATGGATCGTATGAATGAAATAGATTGGATCGTATGAATTAGAATGGATCGTACAAATGAATTCGAATGGATCGTACGAAAGAATTAGAATGGATCATACGAATGAATTAGAATGGATACATTCGTGCGAATGTGTCCATTCTAATTCATTCGTACGATCCATTCTAATTCCTTCGTACGATCCAATGTACTAGAATAGATTGTGCGAATGAATTAGAATGGATCGTGCGAATGAATTAGATTGGATCGTACGAATGAAATAGAATAGATCGTACGAATGAATTAGAATGGATGGTACGAAGGAATTAGAATGGATCGTACGAATGAATTAGAATGGATTGTGCGAATGAATTAGAATGGATCGTACGAATGAAATAGAATGGATCATACGAAGTAATTAGAATGGATCGTACGAAGGAATTAGAATGGATCGTACGAAGGAATTAGAATGTATCCACTCTAATTCATTCATACAATCTATTCTAATTCATTCGTACGATTCATTCTAATTCATTCGTACAATCCATTCTATTTCATTCGTACGATCCATTCTTACTCATTCGTACGATCCATTACGATCCGTTCTAATTCATTCATACGATCCAATCTAATTCATTTGCACGAATATATCCATTCTAATTTATTCGTACGATCCATTCTATTTTATTCGTACGATCCATTCTTACTCATTCGTATGATCCATTCTAATTCATTCGTACGATCCATTCTAATTCATTCGTACGATCCATTCTAATTTATTCGCACGATCAATTCTAATTCATTCATACAATCCATTATAATTCTTTCACACGATCCATTCTAATTTATTCGTACAATCCATTCTATTTCATTCGTACGATCCATTCTTACTCATTCGTACGATCTATTCTAATTCATTCGTACGATCCATTCTAATTCATTCGTACGATCTATTCTAATTCATTCGTACGATCCATTATAATTCATTCGTATGATCAATTAGAATGGATCGTATGAATGAATTAAAATGGATCATGCAAATGAGTAAGAATGGATCGTACGAATGAAATAGAATGGATTGTACGAATGAATTAGAATGGATCGTACGAATGACTTAGAATGGATACATTCGTGCGAATGAATTAGAATGGATCATACGAATGAATTAGAATGGATCGTACGAATGAATTAGAATAGATCGTACACTCTAATTCCTTCGTACGATCCATTCTAATTCCTTCGTACGAATTAGAATGGATCTTACGAAGGAATTAGAATGGATCGTACGAATGAATTAGAATGGATACATTAGTGCGAATGAATTAGAACTGATCGTATGAATGAATTAGAATGCACGAATGTATCCATTCTAATTCATTCGTACGATCTATTCTAATTCATTCGCACGATCCATTCAAATTCATTCGCACAATCTATTTTAATTCATTCATACGATCCATTCTAATTCATTCACACGAATGTATCCATTCTAATTCATTCGCACGATCTATTCTAATTCTTTGGCACGAATGTATCCATTCTAATTCATTCGCACGAATGTATCCATTCTAATTCATTTGTACGATCCATTCTACTTCGTACGATCCATTCTAATTCATTAGCACGATCCATTCTAATTCATTCGTATAATCCTTTCTTATTCATTCGTACGATCCATTCTAATTCATTCGTACGATTCATTCGTATGAAATTCGTACGAATGTATCCACTCTAATTCATTCATACGATCCATTCTAATTCATTCTTACGATCCATTCTAATTCCTTCGTACGATCCATTCTAATTCATTCGTACGATCCATTCTAATTCATTCGTATGATCCATTCTAATTCATTCATACGATCCATTCTAATTCATTCATACGATCTATTCTAATTCTTTCGCACGAATGTATCCATTCTAATTCATTCGCACGAATGTATCAATTCTAATTTATTCGTATGATCCATTCTAATTCCTTCGTACAATCCATTCTAATTCATTAGCACGATCAATTCTAATTCATTCGTACGATCCATTCTAATTCATTCGCACGATCCATTCTAATTCATTCGTACGATCCATTCTAATTCATTCGTACAATCCATTCTAATTCATTCGCACGATCCATTCTAATTCATTCGCACAATCTATTCTAATTCATTCATACGATCCATTCTAATTCATTCGCGCGAATGTATCCATTCTAATTCATTCGTACGATCCATTCTAATTCCTTCGTACGAATGTATCCACTCTAATTCATTCGTAGATCCATTCTAATTCATTCGCACGATCCATTCTAATTCATTCGTATGATCCCTTCTAATTCATTCCCACGATCCATTCTAATTCATTCGTCGTACGAAGGAATTAGAATGGATACATTCGTGCGAATGAATTGGAATGGATCGTGCGAATGAATTAGAATGGATCGTACGAATGAATTAGAATGGATCGTATTAATGAATTAGAATAGATCGTGCGAATGAATTAGAATGGATCGTACGAATGAATTAGAATGGATCGTACGAATGAATTAAAATGGATCGTATGAATGAATTAGAATGGATCGTGCGAATGAATTAGAATGGATCATGCGAATGAATTAGAATGGGTCGTACGAATGAATTAGAATGGATCGTATGAATGAATTATAATGGATCATGTGAATGAATTAGAATGGATCGTATGAATGAATTAGAATGGATCATACGAATGAATTAGAATGGATCGTACGAATGAATTAGAATGGATACATTCGTGCGAATGAATTAGAATGGATTGTATGAATGAATTAGAATAGATCGTATGAATGAATTAGAATGGATCGTTCAAATAAATTAAAATGGACCGTACGAATGAATTAGAATTGATCGTATGAATGAATTAGAATGGATCGTGCGAATAAATTATAATGGATCGTGCGAATGAATTAGAATGGATCGTACGAATGAATTAGAATGGATCGTATGAATGAATTAGAATGGATCGTGCGAATGAATTAGAATGGATCGTACGAATGAAATAGAATGGATCGTATGAATTAGAATGGATCATACGAAGGAATTAGAATGGATCATATGAAAGAATTAGATTGGATCGTGGATACATTCGTGCGAATGAATTAGAATGGATCGTACGAATGAATTAGAATGGATTGTACGAATGAATTAGAATGGATCATGCAAATGAATTAGAATGGATCGTACGAATGAATTAGAATGGATACATTCGTGCGTTCTAATTCATTCATACGATCCATTTTAATTCATTCGCACGAATGTATCCATTCTAATTCATTCGTACGATCCATTCTAATTCCTTCGTACGATCCATTCTAATTCGTACGAAGGAATTAGAATGGATCGTACGAAGGAATTAGAATATACGATCTATTCTAATTCATTCGTACGATCCATTCTAATTCATTCGTATGATCCATTCTAATTCATTCGCACGAATGTATCCATTCTAATTCATTCGTACAATCGATTCTAATTAATTCGTACAATCCATTCTATTTCATTCGTACGATCCATTCTTACTCATTCGTATGATCCATTCTAATTCATTGATACGATCCATTCTAATTCTTTCATACAATCCATTCTAATTCCTTCGTACGATCCATTCTAATTCATTCGCACGAATGTATCCACTCTAATTCATTCGTACGATCCATTCTATTTCATTCGTACGATCCATTCTAATTTATTCGTACAATCTATTCAAATTCCTTCGTACGATCCATTCTAATTCATTCGCACGATCCATTCTAATTCATTCGTACGATCCATTCTAATTCATTCGCATGAATATACCCATTCTAATTCATTCGTACGATCCATTCTAATTCATTCGTATCATCCATTCTAATTCATTCGTACGATCCATTCTAATTCATTCATACGATCCATTCTAATTCATTTGCAGGAATGTATCCATTCTAATTCATTCGTAGGATACATTCGTGAGAATGAATTAGAATGGATCATACGAATGAGTAAGAATGAATCGTACGAATGAATTAGCATAGATCGTACGAATGAATTAGAATGGATCGTGCTAATGAATTAGAATTGATCGTACGAATGAATTAGAATAGATTGTGCGAATGAATTAGAATGGATCGTACGAATGAATTAGAATGGATACATTCGTGCGAATGAATTAGAATGGATCGTACGAATGAATAAGAATGGATCGTACGAATGAATTAGAATAGATTGTGCGAATGAATTAGAATGGATCGTATGAATGAATTAGATTACGATCCATTCTATTTCATTCGTATGATCCATTCTAATTCCTTTGTACAATCCATTCTATTTCATTCGTACGATTCATTCTAATTCATTCGTACAATCCATACATTCGTGCGAATAAATTAGAATGGATCGTATGACTAAATTAGAATGGATCGTATTCGAATGGATCGTGCGAATGAATTAGAATGGATTGTACGAATGAATTAGAATGGATCGTACAAATGAATTAAAATAGATACATTCGTGCGAATCCATTCTATTTTATTCTTACGATCCATTCTTACTCATTCGCACGATCCATTCTAATTCATTCGCATACGAATGAATTAGAAAGGATCATACGAATGAATTAGAATAAATTGTGCGAATGAATTAGAATGAATCGTACGAATGAATTAGAATGGATACATTCGTTCGAATCCATTCTATTTCATTCGTACGATCCATTCTAATTCATTCGTACGATCCATTCTTACTCATTCATACGATCCATTCTTTTTCATTCGTACGATCCATTCTAATTCATTCGCATACGAATGAATTAGAATGGATCATATGAATGAATTAGAATAGGTTGTGCGAAGGAATTAGAATGGATCGTACGAATGAATTAGAATGGATACATTCGTGCGATTGAATAAGAATGGATCATATGAATGAATTAGAATGGATCGTGCGAATGAATTAGAATGGATCACACAAATGAATTAGAATGGATACATTCGTGCGAATGAATTAGAATGAAATAGAATGGATACATTCGTACGAATGAAATAGAATGGATCGTACGTATCAATTAGAATGGATACATTCATGGGAATGAATTAGAATGGATCGTACGAATGAATTAGAATAGATTGTGCGAATGAATTAGAATAGATCGTACGAATCAATTAGAATGGATACATTCGTGCGAATGAATTAGAATGGAACGTACGAATGAATTAGAATGGATCGTGCGAAGGAATTAGAATGGATTATACGAAGGAATTAGAATGGATCGTATGAATGAATTAGAATGGATACATTCGTGCGAATGAATTAGAATGGATCGTACGAATGAGTAAAATGGATCGTACGAATGAATTAGAATAGATCGTAAGAATGAATTAGAATGGATACATTCCTGCGAATGAATTAGAATGGATCGTATGAATGAATTAGAATGGATCGTACGAATGAATTAGAATTATGATCCAATCTAATTCATTCATACGATCCATTCTAATTCTTTCGTACGAATGTATCCATTCTAATTCATTTATACGTTCCATTCTAATTCATTCGCACAATCTATTAATGGATCATGCGAATGAATTATAATGGATCATACGAATGAATTAGAATGGATCGTATGAATGAATTAGAATTGATGGTGCGAATGATTTAGAATGGATCGTACGAATGAATTAGAGTGGATACATTCGTGCGAATGAATTAGAATGGATCGTATTAATGAATTAGAATGGATCGTGCGAATGAATTAGAATGGATCGTACGATCCATTCTATTTCATTCGTATGATCCATTTTAATTCCTTCGTACGATCCATTCTTATTCATTCCTATGAATGTATCCATTCTAATTCATACGTACGATCTATTCTAATTCATTTATACGATCCAATCTAATTCATTCATACAATCCATTCTAATTCATTCGCACGAATTTATCCATTCTAATTCATTCGTACGATCCATTCTAATTCAGTCGCACAATCTATTCTAATTCATTCGTACGTTCCATTCTAATTCATTAGCACGATCCATGCTAATTCATTCGTACGATCCATTCTATTTCATTCTTACGATCCTTTATTACGATCCATTCTAATTCATTCGTACGATCCATTCTAATTCATTCATACAATCCGTTCTAATTCATTTGCACGAATATATCCATTCTAATTCATTCGTAGGATACGATCGTACGAATGAATTAGAATGGATCATACGAATGAGTAAGAATAGATCGTACGAATGAATTAGAATAGATCGTACGAATGAATTAGAATGGATCGTGCTAATGAATTAGAATTGATCGTATGAATGAATTAGAATAGATACATTCGTGCGAATGAATTAAAATGGATCATACGAATAAGTAAGAATGGATCATACGAATGAAATAGAATGGATTGTACGAATGAATTAGATTGGATCGTATACGAATGAATTAGAATGAATCGTACGAATGAATTAGAATGGATCGTAACGAATGAATTAGAATAGATTGTGCGAATGAATTAGAATGGATCGTGCGAATGAATTAGAATGGATCGTACGAATGAATTAGAATGGATCGTACGAATGAATTAGAATGGATCGTATGAATGAATTAGAATGGATCGCGCGAATGAATTCGAATGGATCGTACGAATGAATTAGAATGGATACATTCGTACGAATGAATTAGACAGGATACATTCGTGCGAAAGAATTAGAATAGATCGTATGAATGAATTAGAATGGATCGTATGAATGAATTAGAATGGATCGTGCGAATGAATTAAAATGGATTATACGGAAGAATTATAATGGATCGTATGAATGAGTTAGAATGGATCGTACGAAGAAATTAGAATGGATCGTACGAATGAATTAGACTGGATATATTCATGCGAATGAATTAGAATGGATACATTCGTGCGAAAGAATTAGAATAGATCGTATGAATGAATTAGAATGGATCGTATGAATGAATTAGAATGGATCGTGTGAATGAATTAGAATGGTTCGTACGAATGAATTAGAATGGATCATACGAAGGAATTAGAAAGGATCGTATGAATGAATTAGAATGGATCGTATGAATGAATTAGAGTGGATACATTCGTACGAATGAATTAGAATAGATCATACGAATGAATCGTACGAATGAATCATACGAATAAATTAGAATGGATCGTACGAATGAATTAGAATGGATTGTACGAATGTATCCATTCTAATTCATTCGTACGATCCATTCTAATTCCTTCGTACGATCCATTCTAATTCATTTGCACGAATATATCCATTCTAATTCATTCGTACGATCCATTCTAATTTATTCGTATGATCCATTCTAATTCATTTATACGATCCAATCTAATTCATTCATACAATCCATTCTAATTCATTCGCACGAATTTATCCATTCATTCGTACGATCCATTCTAATTCATTCGCACGATCCATTCTAATTCATTCATACAATCCATTCTAATTCCTTTGTACGATCCATTCTAATTCATTCATACGATCCATTCTAACTCATTCGTATGATCCATTCTAATTCATTCGCACGGAATGGATCGGATGAATGAATTAGAATGGACACATTTGTGCAAAAGAATTAGAATGGATTGTATGATACGATCCAATCTAATTCATTCATACGATCCATTCTAATTCATTCGTACGATCCATTCCAATTCATTCGCACGATCCATTCCAATTCATTAATATGATCCATTCTAATTCATTCGTACGACGCACGATCCATTCTAATTCTTTCGCACGAATGTATCCATTCTAATTCATTCGTACGATCCATTCTAATTCCTTCGTACGATCTATTCTTACTCATTAGCACGATCCCTTCTAATTCATTCGTACAATCCATTCTAATTCATTCGCACGATCCATTCTAATTCATTCATACAATCCATTCTAATTCATTCATACAATCCATTCTAAATCTTTCACACGATCCATTCTAATTCATTCGTACAATCAATTCTAATTCATTCGTACGATCCATTCTAATTCATTCGTACGATCCATTCTAATTCATTCATACGATCCATTCTAATTCATTTGCAAGATCCATTCTATTCATTCATACGATCCATTTTAATTCATTCATACGATCCATTCTAATTCATTTGCACGATCCATTCTAATTCATTCGTACGATCCATTCTAATTCATTCATACGATCCATGCTAATTCATTCGCACGAATGTATCCATTCTAATTCATTCGTACGATCCATTCTAATTCATTCGTACGATGTATTCTAATTCATTCATACGATCCATTCTAATTCATTCGCACGATCCATTCTAATTCATTCGCACAATCTATTCTAATTCATTCGTACGATCCATTCTAATTCATTAGCACGATCCATTCTAATTCATTCGTACGATCCATTCTATTTCATTCGTACGATCCATTTCTAATTCATTCGTACGATCCATTCTAAATCATTCGTACGATCCATTCTAATTCATTCATACAATCCATTCTAATTCATTTGCATGAATATATCTATTCTAATTCATTCGTAGGATACATTCGTGCGAATGAATTAGAATGGATCATACGAATGAGTAAGAATGGATCGTACGAATGAAATAGAATGGATTGTACGAATGAATTAGAATGGATCCTACGAATGAATCAGAAAGGATCGTGCGAAAGAATTAGAATGGATTGTATGAATGAATTAGAATGGATCGTTCGTCGTACGAATGAATTAGAATGGATCGTATTAATGAATTAGAATGGATCGTGCAAATGAATTAGAATGGATCGTACGAATGAATTAGAACGGATCATACGAAGGAATTAGAATGGATCGTACGAATGAATTAGAATGGATCGTACGAATGAATTAGAATGGATCGTACGAATGAATTAGAATGGATACATTCGTGCGAATGAATTAGAATGGATGATACGAATGAGTAAGAATGGATCGTACGAATGAAATAGAATGGATTGTACGAAGGAATTAGAATGGATCATACGAATGAAATAGAATGGATCGTGTGAAAGAATTAGAATGGATTGTATGAATGAATTAGAATGGATCGTATGAATGAATTAGAATAGATTGTGCGAATGAATTAGAATGGATCGTACGAATGAATTAGAATGGATACATTCGTGCGAATGAATTAGAATGGATCGTACGAATGAGTAATAATGGATCGTAAGAATGAAATAGAATGGATTGTATGAATGAATTAGAATGGATCATTCGAATGAATTAGAATGGATCATGTGAAAGAATTAGAATGGATTGTATGAATGAATTAGAATGGATCGTATGAATGAATTAGAATGGATCGTACGAATGAATTAGAATGGATCGTACGAATGAATTAGAATGGATACATTCCGAACGATCCATTCTAATTCATTCGTACGATCTATTCTAATTCATTCATACAATCCATTCTAATTCATTTGTACGAATGAACTAGAATGGATCGTACGAATGAAATAGAATGGATCGTACTTATGAATTAAATGGATTGTACGAATGAATTAGAATGGATCGTGCGAATGAATTAGAATGGATCGTGCGAATGAATTAGAATGGATCTGGATACATTCGTGCGAATGAATTAGAATGGATCGTACGAATGAATTAGAATGGATCGTACGAGTACGAATGAGTAAGAATGGATCATACGAATGAAATAGAATGGATCGTACAAATGAATTAGAATGGATCGTATGAATGAATTAGAATGGATCGTGTGAAAGAATTTGAATGGATCGTACAAATGAATTAGAATGGATACATTCGTGCAAAAGAATTAGTATAGATTGTATGAATGAATTAGAATGGATCGTGCTAATGAATTAGAATGGATCGTACGAATGAATTAGAATGGATCGTATGAATGAATTAGAATAGATTGTGTGAAACGTACGAATGAATTAGAATAGATTGTGCGAATGAATTAGAATGGATCGTACGAATGAATTAGAATGGATAAATTCGTGGGAATGAATTAGAATGGATTGTATGAATGAATTAGAATGGATCGTACGAATGAATTAGAATAGATCGTACGAATGAATTAGAATGGATACATTCGTGCGAATGAATTATAATGGATCATACGAATGAGTAAGAATGGATCGTACGAATGAAATAGAATGGATTGTACGAATGAATTAGAATGGATTCATTCGTGCGAATGAATTAGAATGGATCGTACGAATGAATTAGAATGGATCGTACGTATGAATTAGAATGGATACATTCATGGAATTGAATAAGAATGGATCGTACGAATGAATTAGAATAGATCGTACGAATGAGTTAGAATGGATATATTCGTGCAAATGAATTAGAATGGATCGTATGAATGAATTAGAATGGATCGTGCGAATGAATTCTAATTCATTCGTACGTGCGAATGAATTAGAATGGATCGTACGAATGAATTAGAGTGGATACATTCGCACGAAGGAATTAGAATGGATCGTACGAATGAATTAGAATGGATCGTATGAATGAATTAGAATGGATCGTACGAATGAGTAAGAATGGATCGTACGAATGTATTCGTGCGTGTGAAAGAATTAGAATGGATTGTATGAATGAATTAGAATGGATCGTATGAATGAATTAGAATGGATCGTACGAAAGAATTAGAATGGATACATTCGTGCGAATGAATTAGAATAGATTGTGCGAATGAATTAGAATGGATCGTACGAATGAATTAGAATGAATTGTATGAATGAATTAGAATGGATCGTACGAATGAATTAGAATGGATCGTACGAATGAATTAGAATGGATCGTACGAATGAATTAGAGTGGATACATTCATGCAAAAGAATTAGAATGGATTGTATGAATGAATTAGAATGGATCGTACGAATGAATTAGAATGGATACATTCGTGCGAATGAATGAGAATGGATCGTATGAATGAATTAGATTGGATCGTATGAATGATTTAGAATGGATCATGCGAATGAATAAGAATGGATCGTACGAATGAATTAGAATAGATCGTATGAATGAATTAGAATGGGTCGTACTTATGAATTAGAATGGATCATACGAATGAAATAGAATGGATCGTACGAAGGAATTAGAATGGATCGTACGAAGAAATTAGAATGGATCGTATGAATGAAATAGAATGGATCGTACGAATGAATTAGAATGGATCGTAATAATGGATCATACGTATGAATTTGTACGTATAAATGAATTAGAATAGATCGTATGAATGAATTAGAATGGATCGTGTGAATGAATTCGAATGGATCACACGAATGAATTAGAGTGGATACATTCGTGCGAATGAATTAGAATGGATCGTACGAATGAGTAAGAATGGATCGTACGAATGAAATAGAATGGAATGTACGAATGAATTAGAATGGATCGTACGAAAGAATTAGAATGGATTGTATGAATGAATTAGAATGGATCGTATGAATGAATTAGAATGGACCATGCGAATGAATTAGAATGGATCGTACGATACGAATGAAATATAATGGGTCGTACAAAGGAATTAGAATGGATCGTACAAAGGAATTAGAATGGATCGTACGAAGGAATGAAAATGGATCATACGAATGAATTAGAATGGATACATTCGTGCGAATAAATTAGAATGGATCGTACGAATGACTAAGAATGGATCGTACGAATGAAATAGAATGGATCATACGAATGAATTAGAATGGATCGTGCGAATGAATTAGAATGGATCGTACGAAAGAATTAGAGTGGATACATTCATACGAAGGAATTAGAATGGATTGTACGAATGAATTAGAATGGATACATTCATGCGAATGAATTAGAATGGATCGTATGAATGAATTAGAATAGATTGTGCGAATGAATTAGAATGGATCGTGTGAATGAATTAGAATGGATCGTACAAATGAATTAGAATGGATACATTTGTGCGTTCTAATTCATTCATACGATCCATTCTAATTCATTCGCACGAATGTATCCATTCTAATTCATTCGTACGATCCATTCTAATTCATACGAAGGCATTAGAATGGATCGTACGAAGGAATTAGAATGTACGATCTATTCTAATTCATTCGTACGATCCATTCTAATTCATTCGTATGATCATTCTAATTCATTCGCACGAATGTATCCATTCTAATTCATTCGTACGATCCATTCTAATTCATTCGTACAATCCTGTCTATTTCATTCGTACGATCCATTCTTACTCATTGGTATGATCCATTCTAATTCATTCATACGATCCATTCTAATTTATTCATACGATCCATTCTAATTCATTCGTACGATCCTTTCTAATTCAATCGTACGACCCATTCTAATTCATTAATACAATCCATTCTAATTCATTCGTATGATCCATTCTAATTCATTCGCACGAATGTATCCATTCTAATTCATTCGTACGATCCATTCTAATTCATTCGTACAATCCATTATATTTCATTCGTACGATCCATTCTTACTCATTCGTATGATCCATTCTAATTCATTCATACAATCTATTCTAATTCATTCATACGATCCATTCTAATTCATTCGTACGATCCATTCTAATTCATTCGCATGATCCATTCTAATTCATTCATACGATCCAATCTAATTCATTCGTACGATCCATTCTAATTCCTTCGTACGATCCATTCTAATTCCATCGTACGATCCATTCTAATTCATTCATACGATCCATTCTAATTCATTCGCACGAATGTATCCATTCTAATTCATTCGTATGATCCATTCTAATTCATTCGCACGAATGTATCCATTCTAATTCCTTCGTACGATCCATTCTAATTCCTTCGTACGATCTATTCTAATTTCTTCGTACGATCCATTCTATTTGATTCGTATGAATCATTCTAATTCATTCGTACGATCCATTCTAATTCCTTCGTACGATCTATTCTAATTCATACGATCCATTCTATTTCATTCATACGATCCATTCTAATTCATTCGCATGATCCATTCTAATTCATTCATACGATCCATTATAATTCATTCGTACGATCCATTATAATTCATTCGCACGATCCAATCTAATTCATTCATACGATCCATTCTAATTCATTCGTATGATCCATTCTAATTCATTCGCACGATCCATTCTAATTCATTCATACGATCCATTCTAATTCATTCGTACAATCCATTCTAATTCATTCGCATGATCCATTCTAATGCATTCGCACGATCCATTCTAATTCATTCGGACGATCCATTCGAATTCACTCATACGATCCATTCAAATTCATTCATACGATCCATTCTAATTCATTCGTACGATCCATTCTAATTCATTCGTACAATCCATTCTATTTCATTCTTACGATCCATTCTTACTCATTCGTACGATCCATTCTAATTCATTCGCACAATCTATTCTAATTCATTCGTACGATCCATTCTAATTCACTAGCACGATCGTACGAATTAATTAGAATGGATCGTACGAATAAAATAGAATAGATCATACGAATGAAATAGAAAGGATCGTACGATCCATTCTAATTCATTCGCACGATCCATTCTAATTCATTCGTATGATCCATTCTAATTCATTCGCACGAATGTATCCACTCTAATTCATTCATATGATCCATTCTAATTCATTCATACAATCCATTCTAATTCATTCGTGCGATCCATTCTAATTCATTCGCACGATCCATTCTAATTCATTTATACGATCCAATCTAATTCATTCATACGATCCATTGTAATTCCTTCGTACGATCCATTCTAGTTCCTTCGTACGATCCATTCTATTTCATACGTATGATCCATTCTAATTCATAAGTACGATCCATTCTAATTCATTCATACGATTCATTCTAATTCATTCGTACGATCCATTCTAATTCATTCGCACGATCCATTCTAATTCATTCATACGATCTATTCTAATTCATTCATACGATCCATTCTAATTCATTCGCACGAATGTATCCATTCTAATTCATTCGTAGGATCCATTCTAATTCCTTCGTACGATCCATTCTAATACATTTGTACGATCTATTCTAAGTCATTCACACGATCCTTTCAAATCCATTCGTATGATCCATTCTAATTGATCGTAATGGATACATTCATGGGAATGAATAAGAATGGATCGTAAGAAGAAATTAGAATGGATCATACGAATGAAATTAGAATAGATCGTACAAAGGAATTAGAATGAATCGTACGAATGAATTAGAATGGATCGTATGAATGAATAAGAATGGATACGTTCGTGCGAATGAATTAGAATGGATCGTACGAATGAGTAAGAATGGATCGTACGAATGAAATAGAATGGATTGTACGAATGAATTAGAATGGTCATACGAATGAATTAGAATGGATCATATGAATGAATTTGAATGGATCGTGTGAAAGAATTAGAATGGATTGTATGAATGAATTAGAATGGATCGTATGAATGAATTAGAGTGGATCGTGTTTTTTCGTGCTAATGAATTATAATTGATCGTACGAATGAATTAGAATAGATTGTGCGAATGAATTTGAATGGATCGTACGAATGAATTAGAATGGATCGTACGAATGAATTAGAATGGATCGTACAAATGAGTAAGAATGGATTGTACGAATGAATTAGAATGGATCGTACGAATGAATTAGAATGGATAGTATGAATGAATTAGAATGGATCGTATGAATGAATTAGAATGGATCGTACGAATGAATTAGAATGGATACATTCGTGCGAGTGAATTAGAATGGATACGTACGAATGAATAAGAATGGATATATTCGTGCGAATGAATTAGAATAGATTGTGTGAATGAATTAGAATTAATGGATCGTACGAATGAATTAGAATGGATTGTATGACGGAATTAGAATGGATACATTCGTGCGAATGAATTCGAATGGATCGTACGAATGAATTAGAATAGATTGTGCGAATGAATTAGAATGGATCGTATGAATGAATTAGAATGGATCATGCGAACGAATTAGAATGGATCGTAAGAATGAATTAGAATGGATCATACGAATGAATTAGAATGGATCATACAAGTGCAATAGATGGGTACATTCGTGCGAATGAATTAGAATAGATCGTATGTTCTATTCATTCGTACGATCCATTCTAATTCATTCGTATGATCCATTCTAATTCATTCGCACAATCTATTCTAATTCATTCGTACGATCCATTATAATTCATTAGCACGATCCATTCTAATTCATTCATACAATCCATTCTAATTCTTTCACACGATCCATTCTAATTCATTCGTACGATCCATTCTAATTTCCATTCTAATTCATTCATACGATCCATTCTAATTCATTCGCACGATCCATTCTAATTCATTTATACGATCCATTCTAAGTCATTCGTACGATCCATTCTAACTCAGTCGCACGATCCATTCTAATTCATTCATACAATCCATTCTAATTCTTTTGCACGATCCTTTCTAATTCATTCGTACGATCCATTCTAATTCATTCGTACAATCCATTCTAATTCATTCATACGATCCATTCTAATTCATTCATACAATCCATTCTATTTCATTCGTACGATCCATTCTTACTCATTCGTACGATCAATTCTAATTCCTTCGCACGAATGTATCCATCTATTTCATTTGTATGATCCATTCTAATTCATTCGTTCGATCCATTCTAATTCATTCGTACGATCCATTCTAATTCATTCGCACGATCCATTCTAATTCATTCGTACGATCAAATCTAATTCATTCATACGATCCATTCTAATTCATTCACACAATCTATTCTAATTCATTCGTACGATCCATTCTAATCATTCACATGAATGTATCCATTCCAATTCCTTCGTACAATCCATTCTAATTCATTCGTACGATCCATTCTAATTCATTCGCATAACCTATTCTAATTCATTCGCACGAATGTATCCATTCTAATTCATTCGTACGATCCATTCTAATTCAATCGCACGAATGTATCCATTCTAATTCATTCGTACGATTCATTCTAATTCATTCGTACGATCCATTGTAATTCATTCGCACGATCCATTCAAATTCATTCATACGATCCAATCTAATTCATTTATACGATCTATTCTAATTCATTCGTACGATCCATTCTAATTCATTCGCACGAATGTATCCATCCTTTGTACGATCCATTCTAATTCATTGATACGATCCATTCTAATTCATTCGTACGATCCATTCAAATTCATTCGCACGATCCATTCTTACTCATTCGTACGATCCATTCGAATTCACTCGTACGATCCATTCTAATTCATTCATACGATCCATTCTAATTCATTCATACGATCCATTCTAATTCCTTCGTACGATCCATTCTAATTCATTCGTATGATCCATTCTAATTCATTCGCATGATCCACTCTCATTCATACGATCCATTCTATTTCATTCATATGATCCATTCTAATTCATTCGCACGATCTATTCTAATTCATTTGTATCCATTCTATTTCATTCGTACAATCCATTCTATTTCATTTTTACGATCCATTCTAATTCATTCGCACAATCTATTCTAATTCATTCACACGATTCATTCTAATTCATTCGTACGATCCATTCTAATTCATTCGTACAATCCATTCTTATTCATTCGCACGAATGTATTCTAATTCATTCGTACGATCCATTCTAATTCATTTGCACAATCTATTCTAATTCATTTGTTCGATCCATTCTAATTCATTCGTACGATCCATTCTATTTCATTCGCACGATCCATTCTAATTCATTCGCACGAATGTATCCATTCTTATTCATTCATACGATCCATTCTAATTCATTCATATAATCCATTCTAATTCTTTCACACGATCCATTCTATTTCATTCATATGATCCATTCTAATTCATTCGCACGATCCATTCTAATTCATTCATACGATCCATTCTAATTCATTCGTACGATCCATTCTAATTCATTCGCACAATCCATTCTAATTCATTCATACGATCCAATCTAATTCATTCATACGATCCATTCTAATTCATTCGTATAATCCATTCTAATTCATTCGCACGATCCATTCGAATTGACACATACGATCCATTCTAATTCATTCGTATGGTCCATTCCGAATGAATTAGAATGGATCGTGCTAATGAATTAGAATTGATTGTACGAATGAATTAGAATAGATTGTGCGAATGAATTAGAATGGATCGTACGAATGAATTAGAATGGATCGTATGAATGAAATAGAATGGATCGTACGAATGAAATAGAATGGATCGTACGAATGAATTAGAATGGATTGTACGAATGAATTAGAATGGATCGTATGAATGAATTAGAATGGATACATTCATAGGAATGAATAAGAATGGATCGTACGAATGAATTAGAATGGATCGTGTGAATGAATTAGAATGGATCGTATGAATGAATTAGAATGGATCGTACGAATTAATTAGAATGGATTGTACGAATGAATTAGAATGGATCGTACGAATGAATTAGAATGGATTGTGCGAATGAATTAGAATGGATCGTACGAATGAATTAGAATGGATCGTATGAATGAATTAGAATGGATACATTCATGGGAATGAATAAGAATGGATCGTATGAATGAATTAGAATGGATCGTGCGAATGAATTAGAATGGATCGTACGAATGAATTAGAATGGATCGTATGAATGAATTAGAATGAATACATTCATGGGAATGAATAAGAATGGATCGTACGAATGAATTAGAATGGATCGTGCGAATGAATTATAATGGATCATACGAATGAATTAGAATGGATCGTACGAATGAATTAGAATGGATTGTACGAATGAATTAGAATGGATCGTACGAATGAATTAGAATGGACTGTGCGAATGAATTAGAATGGATTGTGCGAATAAATTAGAATGGATCGTACGAATGAATTAGAATGGATACATTCGTGCGAATGAATTAGAATGGATCGTACGAATGAGTAAGAATGGATCGTACGAATGAAATAGAATGGATTGTACGAATGAATTAGAATGGATTCATTCGAATGAATTAGAAAGGATCGTGTGAAAGAATTTGAATGGATTGTATGAATGAATTAGAATGGATCGTATGAATGAATTATAATGGATACATTCATGGGAATGAAAAAGAATGGATCATACGAATGAATTAGAATTGATCGTACGAATGAATTAGAA
Source organism: Chamaelirium japonicum (assembly GCA_947650365.1). NCBI lineage: Eukaryota > Viridiplantae > Streptophyta > Magnoliopsida > Liliales > Melanthiaceae > Chamaelirium > Chamaelirium japonicum. The sequence goes on along the minus strand of OX393554.1, from coordinate 3,681,091 downwards.
TGGATACATTCGTGCGAATAAATTAGAATGGATCATACGAATGAATTAGAATGGATCGTAAGTATTAATTAGAATGGATCATACGATTAAATAAGAATGGATCGTACAAATTAATTAGAATGGATCGTACGAATGAATTAGAATGGATCGTGTGAAAGAATTAGAATGGATTGTATAAATGAATTAGAATGGATCGTATGAATGAATTAGAAATGATCGTACGAAGGAATTAGAATGGATCATACGAATGAATTAGAATGGATCGTATGAATGAATTAGAATGAATCGTGCGAATGAATTAGAATGGATCATATGAATGAATTAGATTGGATCTTATGAATGAATTAGAATGGATCTTGCGAATGAATTAGAATTGATCGTACGAATAAATTAGAATGGATCGTATGAATGAATTAGAATAGATTGTATGAATGAATTAGAATGGATCATACGAATGAGTAAGAATGGATCGTACGAATGAAATAGAATGGATTGTACGAATGAATTAGAATGGATCGTACAAAGGATGGATACATTCGTGCGAATGAATTAGAATGGATCGTACGAATGAATTAGAATGGATCGTATGAATGAATTAGAATGGATCGTGCGAATGAATTAGAATGGATCGTACGAATGAATTAGAATGGATCGTATGAATGAATTAGAATAGATCGTGCGAATGAATTAGAATGGATCGTATGAATGAGTAAGAATGGATCGTATGAATAAACTAGATTGGATCGTATTAATGAATTAGAATGGATCGTGCACACAATCTATTCTAATTCATTCGCACGATCCATTCTAATTCATTCATACGATCCATTCTAATTGATTCGCACAATCCATTCTAATTCATTCATATGATCCAATCTAATTCATTCATACAATCCATTCTAATTCATTCGTACAATCAATTAGAATGGATCGTATGAATGAATTAGAATGGATCGTGCGAATGAATTAGAATGGATCGTACAAATGAATTAGATTGAATCGTATGAATGAATTAGAATGGATCGTGCGAATGAATTAGAATGGATCGTGCGAATGAATTAGAATGGATCGTACGAAGGAATTAGAATAGATCGTGAATGAATTAGAATGGATCGTACGAATGAATTAAAATAGATCGTATGAATGAATTAGAATGAATTAGAATGGATCGTACGAAGGAATTAGAATGGATCGTACGAACGAATTAGAATGGATACATTCGTGCGAATGAATTAGATTGGATCGTACGAATGAGTTAGAATGGATCGTACAAAAGAATTAGAATGGATTGTATGAATGAATTAGAATTGATCGTGCAAATGAATTAGAATGGATTGTATGAATGAAATGGAATGGATCGTATGAATTAGAATGGATCGTATGAAGGAATTAGAATGGATCGTATGAATGAATTAGAATGGATACATTCGTGCTAATGAATTAGAATGGATCGTACGAATGAGTAAGAATGGATCGTACGAATAAAATAGACTGGATTGTACGAATGAATTAGAATGGATTCATTCGTGCGAATGAATTAGAATGGATCGTTCGAATGAATTAGAATGGATCGTACGAATTAAATATAATGGGTCGTACAAAGGAATTAGAATGGATCGTACGAAGGAATTAGAATGGAATGTACGAAGGAATTAGAATGGATCATACGAATGAATTAGAATGGATATATCCATTCTAATTCATTCATACGATCCATTCTAATTCATTCGTATGATCCATTCTAATTCATTCGCACGATCCATTCTAATTCATTAATACGATCCATTCTAATTCATTCGTATGACGCACGATCCATTCTAATTCATTGATACGATCCAATCTAATTCATTCTTACGATCCATTATAATTCATTCGCATGATCCATTCTAATTCATTCATACAATCCATTCTAATTCTTCTGCACGAATGTATCCATTCTAATTCATTCGTACGATCCATTCTAATTCATTCGTACGATCCATTCTTTATCATTCCCATGAATGTATCCATTATAATTTATTCATACGATCCATTCTAATTCATTCATACAATCCAATCTAATTCATTCATACGATCCATTCTTACTCATTCGTATGATCCATTCTAATTCATTCGTACGATCCAATCTAATTCATTCATACGATCCATTCTAATTCATTCGTACGATCCATTCTAATTCCTTCGTACGATCCATTCTAATTCATTCATACGATCCATTCTAATTCATTCATACGATCCATTCTAATTCATTCATACGATCCATTCTAATTCATTCATACGATCCATTCTTATTCATTCGTACGATCCATTCTAATTCATTCATACGATCCATTCTAATTCATTCATACGATCTATTCTAATTCTTTCGCACGAATATATCCATTCTAATTCATTCGTATAATCCATTCTAATTCATTCGCATGATCCATTCTAATTCATTCATACGATCCAATCTAATTCATTCATACGATCCATTCTAATTCATTTATACAATCCATTCTAATTCATTCATACGATCCAATCTAATTCCTTTGTACGATCCAAACTAATTCATTCATACAATCTATTCTAATTCATTCGCACGAATTTATCCATTCTAATTCATTCGTACGATCCATTCTTACTCATTCGTACGGTCCATTCTAATTCATTCGTACGATCCATTCTAATTCATTTGTATGATCCATTCTAATTCCTTCGTACGATCCATTCTAATTCCTTCATACGATCCATTCTAATTCCTTCGTACGATCCATTCTATTTCATTCGTATGATCCATTCTAATTGCTTCGTATGATCCATTCGTATTCATTCCCATGAATGTATCCATTCTAATTCATACGTACGATCCATTCTAATTCATTTATACAATCCAATCTAATTCATTCATACAATCCATTCTAATTTATTCACACGTATTTATCCATTCTAATTCATTCGTACGATCCATTCGAATTCATTCGCACGAATGTATCCATTCTTACTCATTCGTACGATCCATTCTAATTCATTCGCACGAATGTATCCATTCTAATTCATTCGTACGATCCATTCTAATTCATTCTCACGAATATATCCATTCTAATTCATTCGTACGATCCATTCTAATTCCTTCGTACGATCCATTCTAATTCCTTCCTACGATCCATTCTAATTCATTCGTACGACACACGATCCATTCTAATTCATTCTTACGATCCAATCTAACTCATTCATACGATCCATTCTAATTCATTCCTATGTATCCATTCGTACGAATGAATACATTCTAATTCATTCGTACGATCCATTCTAATTCATTCGTACGATCCATTCTAATTCATTCGCACGATCCATTCTAATTCATTCGTACGATCTATTCTATTTCATTTGTACGATCCATTCTTACTCATTCGTACGATCCATTCTAATTCATTCGCACGAATTAGAATGGATCGTGCGAATTAGAATTAGAATGGATCGTGCGAATGAATTAGAATGGATCACATGATTGAATTAGAATGGATCGTACGAATGAATTAGAATGGATCGTATGAATGAATTAGAATGGATCGTATGAATGAATTAGAATGGATCGTACGAATGAATTAGAGTGGATCGTGTGAAAGAATTAGAATGGATTATATGAATGAATTAGAATAGATTGTGCGAATGAATTATAATGGATCGTACGAATGAATTAGAATGGATCGTGCGAATGAATTAGAATGTATACATTCGTGCGAATGAATTAGAATGGATCATATGAATGAGTAAGAATGGATCGTACGAATGAAATATAATGGATTGTACGTATCAATTAGAAAGGATCGTACGAAGGAATTAGAATGGAACGTACGAAGGAATTAGAATGGATCGTACGAATGAATTAGAATGGATATATCCATTCTAATTCATTCATACGATCTATTCTAATTCATTCGTACGATCCATTCTAATTCATTCGCACGATCCATTCTAATTCATCAATACGATCCATTCTAATTCATTCGTACGACGCACGATCCATTCTAATTCATTCATACGATCCAATCTAATTCATTCATACGATCCATTCTAATTCATTCGCACGATCCATTCTAATTCATTCATACAATCCACTCTAATTCTTTTGCACGAATGTATCCATTCTAATTCATTCGTACGATCCATTCTAATTCATTCGCACGATCCATTCTAATTCATTCATACGATCCAATCTAATTCATTCATACGATCCATTCTTACTCATTCGTAAGATCCATTCTAATTCATTCGTACGATCCAATCTAATTCATTCGTACGATCCATTCTAATTCTTTCGTACGATCCATTCTAATTCCTTCGTACGATCCATTCTAATTCATTCGTATGATCCATTCTAATTCATTCGCACGATCCATTCTAATTCATTCGTATGATCCATTCTAATTCATTCATACGATCCATTCTAATTCACTCATACGATCTATTCTAATTCTTTCGTACGAATGTATCCATTCTAATTCATTCATACGATCGATTCTAATTCATTCGCACGATCCATTCTAATTCATTCATACGATCCAATCTAATTCATTCATACGATCCATTCTAATTCATTCATACAATCCATTCTAATTCATTCATACGATCCAATCTAATTCCTTTGTACGATCCAATCTAATTCATTCATACAATCCATTCTAATTCATTCGCACGAATTTATCCATTCTAATTCATTCGTATGATCCATTCTTACTCATTCGTATGATCCATTCTAATTCATTCGTACGATACATTCTAATTCCTTCGTACGAATGTATCCATCTAATTCATTCGTACAATCCATTCTAATTCATTCATACAATCCATTCTAATTCTTTTGCACGAATGTATATATTCTAATTTATTCGTATGATCCATTCTAATTCATTCGCACGATCCATTCGAATTCATTCGTATGATCCATTCTAATTCCTTCGTACGATCCATTCTAATTCCTTCGTACGATCCAGTCTAATTCCTTCGTACGATCCATTCTATTTCATTCGTATGATCCATTCTAATTCCTTCGTACGATCCATTCCTTTTCATTCCCATGAATGTAACCATTCTAATTCATACGTACGATCCATTCTAATTCATTTATACGATCCAATCTAATTCATTCATACATTCCATTCTAATTCATTCGCACGAATTTATCCATTCTAATTCATTCGTATGATCCATTCAAATTCATTCGCACGAATGTATCCATTCTTACTCATTCGTACGATCCATTCTAATTCATTCGCATGAATGTATCCATTCTAATTCATTTGCAAGATCCATTCTAATTCCTTCGTATGATCCATTCTTATTCCTTTGTACGATCCATTCTAATTCATTCATACGATCCAATCTAATTCATTCATATGATCCATTCTAATTCTTTCGCACGAATATATCTATTCTAATTCATTCGTACGATCCATTCTAATTCATTAGCACGAAAAAACACGATCCACTCTAATTCATTCATACGATCCATTCTAATTCATTCATACAATCCATTCTAATTCTTTCACACGATCCATTCTAATTCATTCATACGATCCATTCTAATTCATTCATATGATCCATTCTAATTCACTCGTACAATCCATTCTATTTCATTCGTACGATCCATTCTTACTCATTCGTACGATCCATTCTAATTCATTCGCACGAATGTATCCAGTCTTATTCATTCATACGATCCATTCTAATTCATTCGTACGATCCATTCTAATTCATTCGTACGATCCATTCTAATTCATTCATACGATCCATTCTAATTCTTTCGCACGAATGTATCCATTCTAATTCATTCGTACGTTCCATTCTAATTCATTCGCACGAATGTATCCATTCTAATTCATTCGTACGATCTATTCTAATTCATTCGCACAATCTATTCTAATTCATTCGTACAATCCATTCTATTTCATTCGTACGATCCATTCTTACTCATTCGTACGATCCATTCAAATTCATTCGTACAATCCATTCTAATTCATTCGCACGATCCATTCTAATTCATTCGTACAATCCATTCTTACCGATCCATTCTATTTCATTCATACGATCCATTCTAATTCATTCGCACAATCTATTCTAATTCATTCGTACGATCCATTCTAATTCATTCGCACGATCCATTCTTATTCATTTGCACGCACGAATGTATCCATTCTAATTCATTCGTACGATCCATTCTAATTCATTCGTACGATCCATTCAAATTCATTTATACGATCCATTCTAATTCATTCATACAATCAATTCTAATTCTTTCACACGATCCATTCTAATTCATTTGTACAATCCATTCTAATTTATTCGTACAATCCATTCTATTTCATTCGTACGATCCATTCTTACTCATTCGTACGATCCATTCTAATTCATTCGCACGCATGTATCCATTCTAATACATTCGTACGATCCATTCTAATTCATTCGTACGATCCATTCTAATTCATTCGTACGATCCATTCTATTTCATTCGTACGATCGTATGAAGGAATTGGAATGGATCGTACGAATGAAATAGAATGGATTGTACGAATGAATTAGAATGGATCGTACGAATGAATTAGAATGGATCGTACGAATGAATTAGAATGGATCGTGTGAAAGAATTAGAATGGATCGTATGTATCAATTAGAATGGATCGTATGAATGAATTATAATGGATCGTGCGAATGAATTAGAATGGATCATACGAATGAATTAGATTGGATCGTATGAATGAATTAGAATGGATCGTGCGAATGCATTAGAATGGATCGTGCGAATGAATTAGAATGGATCGTACGAATGAATTAGAATGGATCGTACGAAGGAATTAGAATGGATCGTGAATGAATTAGAATGGATCGTACAAATGAATTAGAATGGATCGTACGAATGAATTAGAATGGATCGTACGAAGGAATTAGAATGGATCGTACGAATGAATTAGAATGGATACATTGGTGCGAATGAATTAGAATGGATCGTACAAATGAGTAACAATGGTTCGTACGAAAGAATTAGAATGGATTGTATGAATGAATTAGAATTGATCGTGCGAATGAATTAGAATGGATCGTACGAATGAATTAGACTGGATCATACGAATGAATTAGAATGGATCGTATGAATGAAATAGAGGGATCGTATGAATTAGAATGGATTGTACGAATGAAATAGAATAGATCGTACGAATGAATTAGAAATGGATCGTACGAATGAAATAGAATGGATCGTATGAATGAATTAGAATGGATCGTGCTAATGAATTAGAATGGATCGTACAAATGAATTAGAATAGATCGTATGAATGAATTAGATTGGATCGTACGAATGAATTTGAATGGATCATATGAATGAAATAGAATGGATCGTATGAATTAGAATGGATCGTCCGAAGGAAATAGAATGGATCGTATGAATGAATTAGAATGGATACATTCGTGCGAATGAATTAGAATGGATCGTACGAATGAGTAAGAATGGATCGTACGAATGAAATAGAATGGATTATATGAATGAATTAGAATGGACTCATTCGTGCGAATGAATTAGAATGGATCGTGCGAATGAATTAGAATGGATCGTACGAGTGAATTAGAATGGATCGTACGAATGAAATATAATGGGTCATACAAAGGAATTAGAATGGATCGTACAAAGGACTTAGAATGGATCGTACGAAGGAATTAGATTGGATCGTACAAATGAATTAGAATGGATATATCCATTCTAATTCATTTATACGATCCATTCTAATTCATTCGTACGATCCATTCTAATTCATTCGCACGATCCATTCTAATTCATTAATACGATCCATTCTAATGCATTCGTACGACGCACGATCCATTCTAATTCATTCATACAATCCAATCTAATTCATTCATACGATCCATTCTAATTCATTCGCACGATGCATTCTAATTCATTCATACAATCCATTCTAATTCTTTTGCACGAATGTATCCATTCTAATTCATTCGTACGATCCATTCTAATTCATTCGTACGATCCATTCTAATTCATTCGCACGATCAATTCTAATTCATTCATACGATCCAATTTAATTCATTCGTACGATCCATTCTTACTCATTCGTATGATCCATTCTAATTCATTCGTACGATCCAATCTAATTCATTCGTACGATCCATTCTAATTCATTCGCACAATCCATTCTAATTCATTCGTACGATCCATTCTAATTAATTCATATAATCCATTCTAATTCATTCGCACGATCCATTCTAATTCATTCGCACAATCTATTCTAATTCATTCATATGATTTATTCTAATTCATTCGCACGAATGTATCCATTCTAATTCATTCATACGATCCATTCTAATTCCTTCGTACGAATGTATCCACTCTAATTCATTCGTACGATCCATTCTAATTCATTCGCACGATCCATTCTAATTCATTCGTACGATCCATTCTAATTCATTCGCACGATCCATTCTAATTCATTCGTCGTACGAAGGAATTCGAATGGAAACATTCATACGAATGAATTAGAATGGATCCTGCGAATGAATTAGAATGGATCGTACGAATGAATTAGAATGGATCGTACGAATTAATTAGAATGGATACATTCGTGCGAATAAATTAGAATGGATCGTACGAATGAGTAAGAATGAAATAGAATGGATTGTACGAATGAATTAGAATGGATCGCATCCATTCTAATTCATTCCTACGATCCATTCTAATTCATTCGCACAATCCATTCTAATTAATTCGTACAATCCATTCTATTTCATTCTGACTCATTCGTACGATCCATTATAATTCATTCGCACGAATGTATACATTCTAATTCATTCATACGATCTATTCTAATTCCTTCGTACGATCCATTCTTATTCATTCGCATGATCCATTCTAATTTCTTCATTCTAATTCATTCACACGAATGTATCCATTCTAATTCATTCGTACGATCCATTCTAATCATACGAATGAATTGGAATGGATCGTATGAATGAATTAGAATGGATCGTGTGAAAGAATTAGAATGGATTGTACGAATGTATTAGAATGGATCGTATGAATGAATTAGATTGGATCGTATTAATGAATTAGAATGGATCGTGAATTAGAATGGATCGTGCGAATGAATTAGAATGGATCGTACGAATGAGTAAGAATGGATCATGCGAATGAATTAGAATGGATCATACAAATGAATTAGAATGGATCGTATGACAGAATTTTAATGGATCGTATGAATGAATTAGAATAGATTGTGCGAATGAATTAGAATGGATCGTACGAATGAATTAGAATGCATACATTCGTGCGAATGAATTAGAATGGATCGTACGAATGAATTAGAATGGATCGTGCGAATGAATTAGAATGGATCGTACGAATGAATTAGAATGGATACATTCGTGCGAATGAATTAGAATGGATCGTACGAATGAATTAGAATGGATCGTACGAATGAATTAGAATGGATTGTATGAAGGAATTAGAATGGATACATTCGTGCGAATGAATTAGAATGGATCGTACGAATGAGTAAGAATGGATCGTACGAATGAAATAGAATAGATCGTACGAATGAATTAGAACGGATCGTGCTAATGAATTAGAATTGATCGTGCGAATGAATTAGAATAGATTGTGCGAATGAATTAGAATGGATCGTACGAATGAATTAGAATGGATCGTAATGAATTAGATTGGATCGTATGAATGAATTAGATTGGATCGTATGAATGAATTAGAATGGATCGTACGAATGAATTAGAATGGATACATTAACGAATGAATTAGAATGGATCGTATGAATGAATTAGAATGGATCGTATGAGTGAATTAGAATGGATCGTACAAATGAATTAGAATGGATTGTACGAATGTATCCATTCTAATTCATTCGTACGATCCATTCTAATTCCTTCGTACAGATCCATTCTAATTCCTTCGTACGATCCATTCTAATTCCTTCAGACGATCCATTCTAATTTCATTCGTATGATCCATTCTAATTCCTTCGTACGATCCATTCTTATTCATTCCCATGAATGTATCCATTCTAATTCATACGTACGATCCATTCTATTTCATTTATACGATCCAATCTAATTCATTCATACAATCCATTCTAATTCATTCGCACGAATGTACGATTCATTCTTAGTCATTCGTACGATCCATTCTAATTCATTCGCACAAATGTATCCGTTCTAATTCATTCGTACGATCCATTTTAATTCATTCGCACGAATGTATCCATTCTAATTCATTCGTACGATCCATTCTAATTCATTCGCACAATCTATTCTATTTCATTCGTACGATCCATTCTAATTCATTCGTACGATCCATTCTAATTCATTCATACGATCCATTCTAATTTATCGCACGATCCATTCTAATTCATTCATACGACCCATTCTAAGTCATTCATACGATCCATTCTAATTCATTCGCATGATCCATTCTAATTCATTCATACAATCCATTCTAATTCTTTCGCACGATCCTTTCTAATTCATTCGTACGATATATTCTAATTCATTCGTACGATCCATTCTAATTCATTCGTACGATCCATTCTAATCCATTCATTCACACGATCCATTCTAATTCATTCGTACGATCCATTCTAATTCATTCGTACGATCCATTCTAATTCCTTCGTATGATCCATTCTAATTCATTCTCACGAATGTATCCATTCTAATTCATTCGTACGATCTATTCTAATTCATTCGTACGATCCATTCTAATTCATTCGCACGATCCATTCTAATTCATTCATAGAATGGATCGTATGAATGAATTAGAATGGATCGTGTGAATGATTTAGAATGGATCATACGAATGAATTAGAACGGATCGTGTGAAAGAATTAGAATGGATCGTACGAAGGAATTAGAATGGATCGTACGAATGAATTAGATTGGATCGTATTAATGAATTAGAATGGATCGTACGAATGAATTAGAATGGATCGTATTATTGAATTAGAATTGATCGAGTAAGAATGGAACGTACAAATGAAATAGAATGGATCGTACGATTGAATTACAATGGATCGTGCGAATGAATTAGAATGGATCGTACGAATGATTTAGAATAGATTGTGCGAATGAATTATAATGGATCGTACGAATGAATTAGAATGGATCGTACGAATGAATTAGAATGGATCGTATGAATGAATTAGAATGGATCGTACGAAGGAATTAGAATGGATCATACGAATGAATTAGAATGGATCGTATGAATGAATTAGATTGGATCGTTTGAATGAATTAGAATTGATCGTGCGAATGAATTAGAATGGATCGTACGAATGAATTAGAATGGATCGTACGAATGAATTAGAATGGATCATACGAATGAGTAAGAATGATCGTACGAATGAAATAGAATGGATCGTACGAATGAATTAGAATGGATATATTCGTGCAAATGAATTAGATTGGATCATATGAATGAATTAGAATGGATCGTAATGTATCATACGAATGAGTAAGAATGGATCGTACGAATAAAATAGAATGGATTGTACGAATGAATTAGAATGGATCGTACGAATGAATTAGAATAGATTGTACGAATGAATTAGAATGGATACATTCGTGCGAATGAATTAGAATGGATCGTACGAATGAATTAGAATGGATCGTACGAAGGAATTAGAATGGATCGTATGAATGAATTAGAATGGATCGTATAAATGAATTAGAATGGATTGTATGAATGAATTAGAATGGATCGTGCGAATGAATTAGAATGGATCGTATGAATGAATTAGAATGGATCGTATGAAGGAATTAGAATGGATCGTACGAATGAATTACAATGGATCGTACGAATTAATTAGAATAGATCGTATGAATTAGAATGGATCGTACGAATGAATTAGAATGGATACATTCGTGCGAATGAATTAGAATGGATCATACGAATGAGTAAGAATGGATCGTACGAATGAAATAGAATGGATTGTACGAATGAATTAGAATGGATCGTTCGAATAAATTAGAATGGATACATTCGTGTGAATGAATTAGAATGGATCGTATGAATGAATTAGATTGGATCGTATGAATGAATTAGAATGGATCGTATGAATGAATTAGAATAGATTGTGCGAATGAATTAGAATGGATCGTACGTATGAATTAGAATGGATACATTCATGGGAATGAATTAGAATGGATCGTACAATGGAATTAGAATGGATCATACGAATGAAATATAATGGGTTGTACAAAGGAATTACATTGGATCTAATTCCTTTGTACGACCCATTATATTTCATTCGTATGATCCATTCTAATTCCTTTGTACGATCCATTCTAATTCATTCCCATGAATGTATCCATTCTAATTCATACGTATGATCCATTCTAATTCATTCGGACAATCTATTCTAATTCATTCATACGATCCATTCTAATTCATTCGCACGAATGTATCCATTCGAATGTATCCATACGAATGAAATATAATGGGTCGTACAAAGGAATTAGAATGGATCGTACGAAGGAATTAGAATTGATTGTATGAATGAATTAGAATGAATTCGTACGATCCATTCGAATTCATTCATACGATCCATTCTAATTCATTCGTACGATCCATTCTAATTTATTCATACAATCCATTCTAATTCTTTCACACGAACCATTCTAATTCATTCGTACGATCCATTCTAATTCATTCGTACAATTCATTCTATTTCATTTGTACGATCCATTGTTACTCATTCGTATGATCCATTCTAATTCATTCGTACGATCCATTCTATTTCATTCGTACGATCCATTCTTACTCATTCGTATGATCTATTCTAATTCATTCGCATGAATGTATCAATCTATTTCATTCATATGATCCATTCTAATTAATTCGTACAATCCGTTCTAATTCATTCATACGATCCATTCTAATTCATTCGCACAATCTATTCTAATTCATTCGTACGATCTATTCTAATTCATTCGCACGAATGTATCCATTCTAATTCCTTCGTACAATCCATTCTAATTCATTCGTACGATCCATTCTAATTCATTCGCACAATCTATTCTAATTCATTCGCACGAATGTATCTATTCTAATTCATTCGTATGATCCATTCTAATTCATTCGCACGAATGTATCCATTCTAATTTATTCGTACGATCCATTCTATTTCATTCGTACAATCAACTCTTATTCATTCCCATGAATGTATCCATTCTAATTGATACGTACGATCCATTCTATTTCATTTGTACGATCCATTCTAATTCATTCGCACGAATGTATCCATTCTAATTCATTCGTACGATCCATTCTAATTCATTCGCACGAATGTATCCATTCTAATTCCTTCGTACGATCCATTCTAATTCCTTCGTACGATCCATTCTAATTCATTCGTATGTATCCAATCTAATTCATTCAAACGATCCATTCTAATTCATTCGGACGATCCATTCTAATTTATTCGTACGATCCATTCTAATTCATTCGTATGATCCATTCTAATTCAATCGCACGAATGTATCCATTCTAATTCATTCGTACGATCCATTCTAATTCATTCGTATGAATGTATCCATTCTAATTCATTCGTACGATCCATTCTAATTCGTTCATACGATCCATTCTAATTCCTTCGTATGGTCCATTCTAATTCATTCATACGATCCATTCTAATTCATTCGTACGATCCATTCTATTTCACTCAACGATCCATTCTAATTCATTCGCATGAATGTACCCATTCTAATTTCTTCGTACGATCCATTCTAATTCATTCGCACGATCCATTCTAATTCATTCGTACGATCCATTCTTATTCCTTCGTACGATCTATTCTAATTCATTCGTACGATCCATTCTAATTCATTCATACAATCCAATCTAATTCGTTCGTACGATCCATTCTTATTCATTCATTCGATCCATTCTAATTCATTCATATAATCCATTCTAATTCATTCGCACGAATGTATCTATTCTATTTCATTCGTACGATCCATTCTTACTCAATCGTATGATCCATTCTAATTCATTCGCACGAATGTATCCATTCTAATTCATTCGTACGATCCATTCTAAATCATTCGCACGATCCATTCTAATTCATTAATACGATCCAATCGAATTCATTCATACGATCCATTCTAATTCATTCGCACGAATGTATCTATTCTAATTCATTCGTACGATTCTAATTCATTCATACAATCCATTCTAATTCATGAATAAGAATAGATATGAGTGAATTCGAATGAATTAGAATGGATCGTGCGAATGAATTAGAATGGATCGTACGAATGAATTAGAATAGATCGTACGAATGAATTAGAATAGATGGTACGAATGAAATAGAATAGATTGTGCGAATGAATTAGAATGGATCGTACGAATGAATTAGAATAGATACATTCGTGCAAATGAATTAGAATGGATCATACGAATGAATTAGAATGGATTCATTCGTGCGAATGAATTAGAATGGATCGTGCGAATGAATTAGAATGGATCGTATGAAAGAATTAGAAGGGATTGTAAGAATGAATCAGAATTGATCGTACGAATGAAATAGAATGGATAAATTCGTGCGAATGAATTAGAATGGATTATATGATACGATCCATTCCAATTCATTCGTACGTATGAATTAGAATGCATACATTCGTGCGAATGAATTAGAATGGATCGTACGAATGAATTAGAATGGATTGTGCGAATGAATTAGAATGGATCGTACGAATGAATTAGAATGGATACATTCGGGCGAATGAATTAGAATGGATCGTACAAAAGAGTAAGAATGGATCATACATTCGTGCTAATGAATTAGAATGGATCATACGAATGAAATAGAATGGATCGTACGAAGGAATTAGAATGGATCGTACGAAGGAATTAGAATGGATACATTCGTGCGAATGAATTAGAATGGATCATATGAATGAATTTGAATGGATCGTACGAATGAATTAGAATTGATCGTACGAATGAATTAGAATGGAATGGATACATTCATGGGAATGAATTAGAATGGATCGTGCGAATGAATTAGAATGGATACATTCGTGCGAATGAATTAGAATGGATCGTACGAATGAATTATAATGGATCGTACGAATGAATTAGAATGGATACATTCGTGCAAAAGAATTAGAATGGATTGTATGAATGAATTAGAATGGATTGTACGAATTCCATTCTAATTCATTCGTACGATCCATTCTAATTCCTTCGTACGATCCATTCTAATTCATTCATACGATCCTTTCTAATTCATTCGCATGATCCATTCTAATTCATTCGTACGATCCATTCTAATTCATTAGTACGATCCATTCTAATTCATTCATACGATCTATTCTAATTCTTTCGCACGAATGTATCCATTCTAATTCATTCGTACGATCCATTCTAATTCATTTGCGTACGATACATTCTAATTCATTCGTACGATCCATTCTATTTCATTCATACGATCCATTCTAATTCATTCATACGATCCATTCTAATTCATTCGTACGATCCATTCTAATTCATTCGTACAATCCATTCTATTTCATTCGTACGATCCATTCTTACTCATTCGTATGATCCATTCTAATTCATTCGTACGATCCATTCTTATTCATTCGCACGATCCATTCTAATTCCTTCGTACGATCTATTCTAATTCCTTCGTACGATCCATTCTAATTCATTCGTACGATCCATTCTAATTCATTCGCATGATCCATTCTAGTTCATTCGCACGATCCATTCTAATTCATTCGTACGATCCATTCTAATTCATTCGCACGATCAATTCTAATTCATTCGCACGAATGTATCCGATCCATTCTAATTCCTTCGTACGATCAATTAGAATGGATAGTACGAATGAATTAGAAAGGATCGTGCGAAAGAATTCGAATGGATTGTATGAATGAATTAGAATGGATCGTACAAATGAATTAGAATAGATCGTACGAATGAATTAGAATGGATTGTATGTCGCACAATCTATTCTAATTCATTCGCACGAATGTATCCATTCTAATTCATTCGTACGATCCATTCTAATTCATTCGTACGATCCATTCTAATTCATTCGCACGATTCATTCTAATTAATTCATATAATCCATTCTAATTCTTTCGCATGATCCTTTCTAATTCATTCGTACGATCCATTCTAATTCATTCGTACGATCCAGTCTAATTCATTCGCACGATCAATTCTAATTCATTAATACGATCCATTCTAATTCATTCGTACGATCCATTCTAATTCATTAATACGATCCAATCTAATTCATTCATACGATCCATTCTAATTCCTTCGTACGATCCATTCTAATTCATACGATCCATTCTATTTCATTCATACGATCTATTCTAATTCATTCGCACGATCCATTCTAATTCATTCATACGATCCATTCAAATTCATTCGCACGATCCATTCTAATTCATTCGCACGATCCTTTCTAATTCATTCGTACGATCCATTCTAATTCATTCATACGATCCATTCTAATTCATTCATACGATCCATTCTAATTCATTCGCACAATCTATTCTAATTCATTCGTACGATCAATTCTAATTCATTCGTACGATCCATTCTAATTCATTCGCACAATCTATTCTAATTCATTCGTACGATCCATTCTAATTCATTTGCACGAATGTATCCATTCTAATTCATTCGTACGATCCATTCTAATTCATTAATACGATCCAATCTAATTCATTCATACAATCCATTCTAATTCATTCGCACGGAATGGATCGTACAAATGAATTAGAATAGATACATTCGTGCGAATGAATTCGAATGGATCGTACGAATGAATAACAATGGATAAATTCGTGCGAATGAATTAGAATGGATTGTATGAATGAATTAGATTGGATTGTATAAATGAATTAGAATGGATCGTACGTATGAATTAGAATGGATACATTCATGGGAATGAATAAGAATGGATCGTACGAAGGAATTAGAATGGATTATACGAATGAAATAGAATGGATCGTACGAAGGAATTAGAATGGATCGTAGGACGGAATTAGAATGGATCGTACGAAGGAATTAGAATGGATCATACGAATGAAATAGAATGGATCGTACAAAAGAATTAGAATGGATCGTCCGAATGAATTAGAATGGATCGTACGAATGAATTAGAATGGATCGTACGAATGAATTAGAATGGATCGTACGAATGAATTAGAATGGATCGTATGACTGAATTACAATGGATCGTGCGAAGGAATTAGAATGGATCATACGTGAATTAGAATGGATCGTACGTATGAATTAGAATGGATTCATTCATGCGAATGAATTAGAATGGATCGTGCGAATTAATTAGAATGGATCGTACGAATGAATTAGAATGGATCGTACGAATGAATTATAATGGATACATTCGTGCGAATGAATTAGAATGGATCGTACGAATGAGAAAGAATGGATCGTACGAATGAAATAGAATCGATTGTACGAATGAAGTAGAATGGATCATACGAATGAATTAGAATGGATACATTCGTGCGAATGAATTAGAATGGATCGTACGAATGAATTAGAGTGGATCGTGCGAATGAATTAGAATGGATCATACGAATGAATTAGAATGGATCGTATGAATGAATTAGAATGGATACATTCGTGCGAATGAATTAGAATGGATTGTACTAATGAGTAAGAATGGATCGTACGAATGAAATAGAATGGATTGTATGAATGAATTAGAATCCATTCTAATTCATTCGCACAATCTATTCTAATTCATTCATACGATCCATTCTAATTCATTCGCACGAATGTATCCATTCTAATTCATTCATACGATCCATTCTAATTCATTCGTACGATCCATTCTAATTCACTCATACGATCCATTCTAATTCATTCGCTCGAATGTATCCATTCTAATTCCTTCGTACGATCCATTCTAATTCCTTCATACGATCTATTCTAATTCATTCGTACGATCCATTCTAATTCATTCATACTATCCAATCTAATTCATTCGTACGACCCATTCTAATTGTACGATCCATTCTTACTCATTCGTACGATCCATTCTAATTCATTTACACGAATGTATCCATTATAATTCATTCGTACGATCCATTCTAATTCATTCGCACGATCCATTCTAATTCATTCATACGATCCATTCTAATTCATTCGTACGATCCATTCTAATTCATTCGCACGATCCATTCTAATTCATTCATACGATCCAATCTAATTCATTCATACGATCCATTCTAATTCATTCGTACAATCCATTCTAATTTATTCGCACGATCCATTCGAATTCACACATACGATCCATTCTAATTCATTCGTATGATCCATTCCGAATAAATTAGAATGGATCGTGCTAAAGAATTAGAATTGATCGTACGAATGAATTAGAATAGATTGTGTGAATGAATTAGAATGGATCGTACGAATGAATTAGAATGGATCATTCGAATGAATTAGAATGGATATATTTATGCAAATGAATTAGAATGGATCGTGTGAATGAATTAGAATGGATCGTACGAATGAATTAGAATGGATACATTCGTGTGAATGAATTAGAACATACGATCCATTCTAATTCATTCGTACGATCAATTCTAATTCATTCGCACGATCCATTCTAATTCCTTCATACGATCCAATCTAAATCATTCATACGATCCATTCTAATTCATTCGCACGAATGTATCCATTCTAATTCATTCGCACGATCTATTCTAATTCCTTCATACAATCCATTCTAATTCTTTTGCACGAATGTATCTATTCTAATTCATTCGTACGATCCATTCTAATTCATTCGTACGATCCATTCTAATTCATTCGCACGATCCATTCTAATTCATTCATACGATCCAATCTAATTCATTAGTACGATGCATTCTAATTCATTCGTAGAATCCATTCTATTTCATTCGTACGATCCATTCTTACTCATTCGTACGATCTATTCTAATTCATTCGCATGAATGTGTATCCATCTATTTCATTCGTCTGATCCATTCTAATTCATTCGTACGATCCATTCTAATTCATTCGTACGATCCATTCTAATTCATTCGCACGATCCATTCTAATTCATTCATACGATCCAATCTAATTCATTCATACGATCCATTCTAATTCATTCGCACATTCTATTCTAATTCATTCGTACAATCCATTCTAAATCATTCACACGAATGTATCCATTCTAATTCATTCGTACGATCCATTCTAATTCATTCGTACAATCCATTCTAATTTATTCGTACGATCCATTCTAATTCATTCATACGATCCAGTCTAATTGATTCGTATGTATCCATTCTAATTCATTCATACGATCCATTCTAATCCATTCTATTTCATTCGTACGATCCATTATTACTCATTCGTATGATCCATTCTAATTCATTCGCACGAATGTATCCATTCTAATTCATTCGTACGATCCATTCTAATTCATTCATACGATCCAATCTAATTCATTCATAAAATCCATTTTAATTCGTTCACACGATCCATTGTAATTCATTCATACGATCCATTCTAATTCATTCGCACGAATGCATCCATTCTAATTCATTCGTACATGTATGAATGAATTAGAATGGATCGTACGAATGAATTAGAGTCGTACGATCTATTCTAATTCATTCGTCGCATGATCCATTTTAATTCATTCGCACAATCTATTCTAATTCATTCATATGATCCATTCTAATTCATTCGCACGAGTGTATCCATTCTAATTCATTCGTACGATCCATTCTAATTCCTTCGTACGAATGTATCCAGTCTAATTCATTCGTACGATCCATTCTATATCATTCGCACGATCCATTCTAATTCATTCGTACGATCCATTCTAATTCATTCGCACGATCCATTCTAATTCATTCGTCGTACAAAGGAATTAGAATGGATACATTCGTGCGAATGAATTAGAATTGATCGTTCGAATGAATTAGAATGGATCGTATTAATGAATTAGAATGGATCGTGCGAATGAATTAGAATGGATCATACGAATGAATTAGAATGGATCGTACGAATGAATTAGAGTGAATACATTCGTACGAAGGTATTAGAATGGATCGTACGAATGAATTAAAATGGATACATTCTTGCGAATGAATTAGAATGGATCGTATGAATGAATTAGAATAGATTGTGCGAATGAATTTGAGTGGATCGTGCGACGAATGAATTAGAATGGATCGTACGAATGAATTAGAATGGATTGTACGAAGGAATTAGAATGGATCGTACGAATGAATTAGAATAGATTGTACGAATGAATTAGAATGGATCATATGAATGAATTAGATTGGATCATATGAATGAATTAGAATGGTGCGAATGAATTAGAGTGAATCGTACGAATGAGTAAGAATGGATCGTACGAATGTATTCGTGCAAATGAATTAGAATGGATCGTATGTACGAATGAATTAGAATGGATACATTCGTGCAAAAGAATTAGAATGGATTGTATGACGTACGAATGAATTAGATCCATTCCAATTCATTCGCACGATCCATTCTAATTCATTCGTACGATCCATTCTATTCGTACTATCCATTCTTACTCATTCGTACGATCCATTCTAATTCATTCGCACGAATGTATCCATTCTAATTCATTCGTACGATCCATTCTAATTCCTTCGTACAATCCATTCTAATTCCTTCGTACGATCCATTCTAATTCATTCATACGATCCATTCTAATTCATTCGTACGATCCATTCTAATTCCTTCTACGATCTATTCAAATTTCTTCGTACGATCCATTCTAATTCCTTTGTTCTAATTCATTCATACGATCCATTCTTATTCATTCGTACGATTCATTCTAATTCTATCCATTCTAATTCATTTGTACGATCCATTCTTACTCCTTCGTACGATCCATTCTAATTCATTCGCACGATCTATTCTAATTCATTCGTACCCATTCTAATTCATTCGCACGAATGTATCCATTCTAATTCATTCATACGATCCATTCTAATTCATTCACACAATCTATTCTAATTCATTCGTACGATCAATTCTAATTCATTAGCACGATCCATTCTAATTCATTCGTACGATCTATTCTATTTCATTCGTACGATCCATTCTTACTCAATCGTATGATCCATTCTAATTCATTCGCACGAATGTATCCATTCTAATTCATTCGTACGATCCATTCTGATTCATTCGTACGATCCATTCTAATTCATTCATACAATCCATTCTAATTCATTCGTACGATCCATTCTAATTCCTTCGTACGATCCATTCTATTTCATTCATACGATCCATTCTAATTTATGCATACGATCCATTCTAATTCAATCTTATTATCCATTCAAATTCATTCGCACAATCTATTCTAATTCATTCGTACGATCTATTCTATTTCATTCGTACGATCCATTCTTACTCAATCGTATGATCCATTCTAATTCATTCGTACGAATGTATCCATTCTAATTAATTCGTACGATCTATTCTAATTCATTCGTACGATCCATTCTAATTCAGTCATACGATCCATTCTAATTCATTCGTACGATCCATTCTAATTCATTCGTACGTTCCATTCTATTTCATTCGTACGATCCATTCTAATTCATTCATACGATCCATTCAAATTCATTTGTACGATCCATTCTAATTCATTCGTATGATCCATTCTATTCCATTCTAATTCATTCGTACGACCCATTCTAATTCTTTCGTATGATCCATTCTAATTGATTCATATGATCCATTCTAATTCATTTGCACGAATATATCCATTCTAATTCATTCGTAGGATACGATCGTATGAATGAATTAGAATGGATCATACGAATGAGTTAGAATGGATCGTAGAAATGAATTAGAATAGATCGTACAAATGAATTAGAATGGATCGTGCTAATGAATTAGAATTAATCGTACGAATGAATTAGAATAGATTGTGCGAATGAATTAGAATGGATCGTATGAATGAATTAGAATGGATACATTCGTGCGAATGAATTAGAATGGATCGTATGAATGAATTAGATTGGGTCGTATGAATGAATTAGAATGGATCGTACGTATGAATTAGATTGGATGTACGAATGAATTAGAATGGATACATTCGTGCGAATGAATTAGAATGGATCATACGAATGAGTAAGAATGGATCGTACGTATGAAATAGAATAGATCGTACGAATGAATTAGAATGGATCGTGCTAATGAATTAGAATTGATCGGACGAATGAATTAGTACGGATCGTGCTAATGAATTAGAATGGATCGTACAAATGAATTAGAATGGATCGTACGAATGAATTAGAATGGATCGTACGAATGAATTAAAATGGATCGTGCGAATGAATTAGAATGGATCGTATTAATGAATTAGAATGGATCGTATGAATGAATTAGAATGGATCGTATGAGTGAATTCGAATGGATCGTGCGAATGAATTAGAATGGATTGTACGAATGAATTAGAATGGATCGTACGAATGAATTAGAATGGATCGTGCGAATGAATTAGAATGGATCGTATGAATGAATTAGAATGGATCGTACGAATGAATTAGAATGGATCGTGCGAATGAATTAGAATGGATCGTACGAATGAATTAGAATGGATACATTCGTGCGAATGAATTAGAATGGATCTTATGAATGAATTAGAACACATGAATGTATCCATTCTAATTCATTCGTACGATCCATTCTAATTCATTCGCACGATCCATTCTAATTCATTCGCACAATCTATTCTAATTCATTCATACGATCCATTCAAATTCATTCACACGAATGTATCCATTCTAATTCATTCGTACGATCCATTCTAATTCCTTCGTATGAATGTATCCACTCTAATCCATTCGTACGATCCATTCTAATTCCTTCGTACGATCCATTCTAACTCGATCCATACAAATTCATTCATACGTACAAATTCATACGTACGATCCATTATTACGATCTATTATAATTCATTCGTACGATCCATTCTAATTCCTTCGTACGATCCATTCTAATTCATTCATACGATCCATTCTAATTCTTTCATACGATCCATTCTAATTTATTCGTACGATCCATTCTAATTCCTTCGTACGATCCATTCTATTTCCTTCGTATGATCCTAACTAATTCCATCGTACGATCCATTCTTATTCATTCGCACGATCCATTCTAATTCCTTCGCACGATCCATTCTAATTCATTCGTACGATCCATTCTAATTCATTCGCACGATCCATTCTAATTCATTAATACGATCCAATCTAATTCATTCATACGATCCATTCTAATTCATTCATACAATCCATTCTAATTCTTTCACACGATCCATTCTAATTCATTCGTACGATCCATTCTAATTCCTTCGAACGAATGTATCCACTCTAATTCATTCGTATGATCCATTCTAATTCATTCGCACGATCTATTCTAATTCATTCATACGATCGATTCTAATTCATTCGCACGATCCATTCTAATTCATTCGTCGTACGAAGGAATTATAATGGATACATTCGTGCGAATGAATTAGAATGGATCGTATGAATGAATTAGAATGGATCGTACGAATGAATTAGAATAGATCGTACGAATAAAATAGAATGGATCGTACGAATGAATTAGAATGGATACATTCGTGCGAATGAATTAGAATGGATCGTCCGAATGAGTAAGAATGGATCGTACAAATGAAATAGAATAGATTTTACGAATGAATTAGAATGGATCGTATGAATGAATTAGAATGGATACATTCGTGCGAATGAATTAGAATGGATCGTATGAATGAATTAGAATGGATCGTATGAGTGAATTCGAATGGATCGTGCGAATGAATTAGAATGGATTGTACGAATGAATTAGAATGGATCGTACGAATGAATTAGCATGGATACATTCGTCCGAATAAATTAGAATGGATCATACGATTGAGTAAGAATGGATCGTATGAATGAAATAGAATGGATCGTACGAAGGAATTAGAATGGATCATACGTAGGAATTAGAATGTATCCATTCTAATTCATTTGCACGATCCATTCTAATTCATTCGTACGATCCATTCTAATTCATTCGTACAATCTATTCTAATTCATTCGTACGACGTATGATCCATTCTAATTCATTCGCACGAATGTATCCATTCTAATTCATTCGTACGATCCATTCTAATTCATTCGCACGATCCATTCTAATTCATTCATACGATCCAATCTAATTCATTCATACGATCCATTCTAATTCATTCGCACAAACTATTCTAATTCATTCGTACGATTCATTCTAATTCCTTCGGTCGATCCATTCTAATTCCTTCGTACGTTCGATCCATTCTAATTCATTCGCACGATCCATCCTAATTCATTCATACGATCCATTCTAATTCATTCGTATGATCCATTCTAATTCATTCGCACAATCTTTTCTAATTCATTCGTATGATCCGTTCTATTTCATTCGTACGATCCATTCTAATTCATACGATCCATTCTATTTCATTCATAAGATCCATTCTAATTCATTCGCACGATCCATTCTAATTCATTCAGACGATCCAATCTAATTCTTTCGTACGATCCATTCTAATTCCTTCGTACGATCCATTCTAATTCCTTCGTACCATCCATTATATTTCATTCGTATGATCCATTCTAGTTCCTTCGTACGATCCATTCTAATTCCTTCGTATGATCCATTCCAATTCCGTCATACGATCGATTCTATTTTATTCGTATGATCCATTCAAATTCTTTCGTACGATCCATTCTTATTCATTCATATGAATGTATCCATTCTAATTCATACGTACGATCCATTCTAATTCATTTATACGATCCAATCGAATTCATTCATACAATCCATTCTAATTCATTCGCACAAATTTATCCATTCTAATTTATTCGTACGATCCATTCGAATTCATTCGCACGAATGTATCCATTCTAATTCTTTTGCACGAATGTATCCATTCTAATTCATTCATACGATCCATTCTAATTCATTCGTACGATCCATTCTAATTCATTTGCACGATCCATTCTAATTCATTCGCACGATCGATTCTAATTAATTCGTACGATCGTGCTAGTGAATTAGAATGGATCGTACAAATGAATTAGAATAGATCGTACGATTGAATTAGAATGGATACATTCGTGCGAATGAATTAGAATGGATCGTACGAATGAGTAAGAATGGATCGTACGAATGAAATAGAATGGATTGTACGAATGAATTAGATTGGATCGTGCTAATGAATTAGAATTGATCGTGCGAATGAATTGGAATGGATCGTACGAATGAGTAAGCATGGATCGTACAAATGAAATAGAATGGATTGTACGAAGGAATTAGAATGGATCATACGAATGAAATCGAATGGATCGTAATCTAATTCATTCATACGATCCATTCTAATTCATTCGCACGAATGATTAGAATGGATCGAATGAATGAATTAGAGTGGATACATTCTTACGAATGAATTGGAATGGATCGTACGAATGAATTAGAATGGATACATTCGTGCGAATGAATTAGAATGGATCGTATGAATGAATAAGAATGGATCGTATGAGTGAAATCGAATGGATCGTGCGAATGAATTAGAATGGATCGTATGAATGAATTAGAATGGATACATTCGTGCGAATGAATTAGAATGGATCATACGATGAAATAGATTGGATTGTACGAATGAATTAGAATAGATTGTGCGAATGAATTACAATGGGTCGTACGAATGAATTAGAATGGATACATTCGTGCGACTGAATTAGAATGGATCATACGAATGAATTAGAATGGATCGTGCGAATGAATTAGAATGGATCGTACGAATGAGTAAGAATGGATCGTACGAATGAAATAGAATGGATTCTACGAATGAATTTGAATGTATCGTGCGAATGAATTAGAATGGATCGTATGAATAAAATAGAATGGATCGTGCGAAGGAATTAGAATAGATTGTACGAAGGAATTGTTAGAATTGGTGAGGTCTATAGCTCGTAAAAACCTATAGTTTAGCTATGTATGGTTGATAGTATAGGATTGCATATTGGTACGTACCTTAGTACGTGTTCTGATTACAGAACAGAGAGCCATGGCTACATGGTAATCCTCTTGAGTGGGAGACTCAAGGGACTGGTCCCATGTAACCTAAATACGTTCGCAGCTCTGATAAGGGTTGGTCGCCCTATCAGGATAAGCTGTTGGGATGACAGAGCGTGGGTGTCTCCACCACGGTCATTACCAGGCACAGTGTCTGTGGCCGAACGGAACCAACACGGTGCACAGATCGATGAGCAGACATCGGTGCACTAAACTGTGTTTCTGCTTAGGGTAAAACGGTCCTAAACCCTGAGGAACCATGTCTGGTGGACTAACCAGTTGTGTGGTGCTTTGGCACACCAATGTGTGAGGATCCGGATACAGTGATCCAAAACCACGGTGTACTGGGTTACCCGGCTGGCGTTGCATCAGCGTGTCACTCCTGCAGGCTATCCACACCCCTAACGGGAGGTGCGTTCCTTGGTCTGACCTACGTCGTATTAAACCCTAGCCAGGTGGTCATCAGTTGGACTGGTGACGGATCCGGTTGCTCGAAAGAGTAATCAGAGGTACGATGTATGTGGTCAACCTGGAAGGAACCGAGTCATATGAGCACTCAAGTCTGACGGTATTCTCC
The DNA here is from genome assembly GCA_947650365.1 of Chamaelirium japonicum. Classification (NCBI taxonomy): domain Eukaryota; kingdom Viridiplantae; phylum Streptophyta; class Magnoliopsida; order Liliales; family Melanthiaceae; genus Chamaelirium; species Chamaelirium japonicum. The sequence goes on along the minus strand of OX393554.1, from coordinate 3,654,368 downwards.
ACCGCTCGAGTTGCGTCATGGCACCAAGTGGAGGGACAGCGGGTTTACCATACTAAGCGGAGAGCAGGGGTATGAGGGAGAACATAGTAAGTCCGGGGAATTGGAGTGCAGCCTGTGTCGCACTCTGGATGGCTACGCAGGTTAACTCGGACTCAGAGGATCGATGGTACACTCGGGTAGTGTGTCGATCGAGTCTGAGTTGGAAGCCATGAACCCTGGTCCCTGAAGGTTCCACCTTATCGACATTATGTATGGTTCTTATACCATCTCCTCGAAACACAGAACGTAGTTAGAGAAAGCGAGAAATCTAAGCATACGCTCCGTGAGTGCTTCACACTAGTGCACGGTAGATGCGTAGCTACGTGTGTGCATTAAGGGAAAACCCTAGGTTAGTGCAGAGACGCATGTAGCAATTCCTTGTCATAAGTGGACTTTGCCACATGGGTGCAATGCACCGGGATATATTGCGAGTTGACTAGTTGACTTCACTAGGGGCACCCTACGGGAACCTCAGAGAATAGTGAAATCACTGGTGCACTTCACTTATGTGTGCCTTGCAAAGTCTCGTACACGAGGATCGGCCAACTAGTGACATAAGGGCGTTTTGGTCAAACTATGCGCCACTATGCACTAAGGGGGCCGGCCCTGAGTGTTGAGAGACTGGTCAAGGCCGGCCCTATTAGTTTCAGGAGGTTGTTGCCTTCGATGAAAGGGTCGGTCAAGAGGCGCAGAAAACGGGCTGGTTTTGACCGTTTTCGAAAACAAGGAAAAGATAGAGATAAAAGAAGAGATATATAGGGAGATGTTTGAATCAGTCAATCCTATCCGCTAGGCTTATCCGTAAGGATAAGGCCGGCCCTATACAAGGCATAGGGAGAGAGGGGGGGACGAAACTGATAGAGCCAAGCAAGCCCTAGGGCCGGCCCATGCATGGGGAAACCCTAGGCACCCCCTCTCCTCTCTTCGCATCTCCTCCCTCGTCTCTCTCTCCCTCGCTTGCGCCATTGGATGGCGACTCGTCTTCCTCGCATGGTGTTTCGTAGAAGGAGGAGGCTCATCGTATGGAGGCACTCAGAGATCCATCGATGAGGTGCCGTGCATCGTGTGAGATCGGGTGAACTAGAAGGCGTCTCCCGCAACCTTTTGCTATCCAGAATCTGCACAGAAAATCAGCGTTGTTTCTGTGATTTCGGGAGCTATAGAAGTCTAAACGACATGAAACTTGTTTCAAAAGTTCCGTCTCAAAGTTCTCTACCTGCAGTCCAAATTTCAGCCCAATCGGAGTTTGGACCAGAAAGTTATGGCCGTCGCACCGAAGCTATGTCGAGCAGATCCGTAGCCCGTCTCCATCGACAAAGAAGAAATTTGTCGCGGTGAAAGATTCCGCACGCAGGTATGATCTCTAACAAGTAGATCTAACATAATTAGAACATGCAAACATGCTAGATTGTTCTTTCACGTTAGATCGTCGTTAGGGGTTCGCGTAGTTGCCATGCTAGTTTCATACACGCATATGTAGATCGTTTCGATGAAAAATTTTGATATGTAACGCACACCGCTCATGGTCCTCGGACCTTCACTTTGCTTCCGCTGCGGGCCTCTGCCATGGATTTATTTCCAACAGGAATTAGAATGGATCGTATGAATGAATTAGGATGGATACATTCGTGCGAATGAATTAGAATGGATCGTATTAATGAATTAGAATGGATCGTGCGAATGAATTAGAATAGATCGTACGAATGAATTAGAATTACGATCCAATCTAATTCATTCATACGATCCATTCTAATTCTTTCGCACGAATGTATCCATTCTAATTCATTCGTACGTTCCATTCTAATTCATTCGCACAATCTATTAATGGATCGTGCGAATGAATTAGAATGAATCGTACGAATAAATTAGAATGGATCGTATGAATGAATTAGAATTGATCGTGCGAATGAATTAGAATGGATCGTACGAATGAATTAGAGTGGATACATTCGTGCGAGTGAATTAGAATGGATCGTATTAATGAATTAGAATGGATGGTGCGAATGAATTAGAATGGATCGTACGATCCATTCTATTTCATTCGTATGATCCATTCTAATTCCTTCGTACGATCCATTCTTATTCATTCCCATGAATGTATCCATTCTAATTCATACATACGATCCATTCTAATTCATTTATACGATCCAATCTAATTCATTCATACAATCCATTCTAATTCATTCGCACGAATTTATCCTTTGTAATTCATTCGTACGATCCATTCTAATTCTTTCGCACAATCTATTCTAATTCATTCATACGTTCCATTCTAATTCATTAGCACGATCCATGCTAATTCATTCGTACGATCCATTCTATTTCATTCGTACGATCCATTATAACGATCCATTCTAATTCATTCGTACGATCCATTCTAATTCATTCACACGATCCATTCTAATTCATTTGCACGAATATGTCCATTCTAATTCATTTGTAGGATACGATCGTACGAATGAATTAGAAGGGATCATACGAATGAGTAAGAATGGATCGTACGAATGAATTAGAATAGATCGTACGAATGAATTAGAATGGATCGTGCTAATGAATTAGAATTGATCGTACGAATGAATTAGAATAGATTGTGCGAATGAATTAGAATGGATTGTATGAATGAATTAGAATGGATATATTCATGCGAATGAATTAGAATGGATCAAATGAACGAATTAGAATGGATCGTGCGAATGAATTAGAATGGATCCGAATGAATTAGAATGGATCGTACGAATGAATTAGAATTGATCGTGCGAATGAATTAGAATGGATCATACGAATGAATTAGAATGGATACATTCGTGCGAATGAATTAGAATGGATCATACGAATGAATTAGAATGGATCGTGCGAATGAATTAGAATGGATACATTCGTGCGAATGAATTAGAATGGATCGTATAAATGAATTAGAATGGATCGTATGAGTGAATTTCAATGGATCGTACGAATGAATTAGAATGGTATGAATGAATTAGAATGGATCGTACATATGAATTAGAATGGATACATTCATGGGAATGAATTAGAATGGATCGTACAAAGGAATTAGAAGGGATGCGAATGAATTAGAATGGAATGGATCGTACTTATGAATTAGAATGGATCGTACGAATGAATTAGAATGGATACATTCGTGCGAATGAATTAGAATGGATCGTACGAATGAATTAGAATGGATCGTATGAATGAATTAGAATAGATCGTATGAATGAATAAGAATGGATCGTATGAATGAATTAGAATGGATCCGTGCGAATGAATTAGAATGGATCGTACGAATGAATTAGAATGGATCGTATGAATGAATTAGAATTGATCGTGTGAATGAATTAGAATGGATCATACGAATGAATTAGAGTGGATACATTCGTGCGAATGAATTAGAATGGATCGTATTAATGAATTAGAATGGATCGTGCGAATTAATTAGAATGGATCGTACGAATGAATTAGAATGGATATATTCGTGCGAATAAATTAGAATAGATCATATGATTGAGTAAGAATGGATCGTACGAATGAAATAGAATAGATCGTATGAATGAATTAGAATAAATCGTGCTAATGAATTAGAATTGATTGTACGAATGAATTACAATAGATTGTGCGAATGAATTAGAATGGATCGTAGGAATGAATTAGAATGGATACATTCGTGCGAATGAATTAGAATGGATCGTATGAATGAATTAGAATGGATCGTATTTATGAATTTGATTGGATCGTATGAATGAATTAGAATAGATCATGCGAATGAATTAGAATGGATCGTACAAATGAATTAGAATGGATCGTACGAATGAATTAGAATGGATCGTACGAATGAATTAGAATGGATCGTACGTATGAATTAGAATGTCGTACGAATGAATTAGAATGGATCGTATGAATGAATAAGAATGGATCGTGCGAATGAATTAGAATGAATCGTACGAATGAATTAGAATGGATCGTATGAATGAATTAGAATAGATTGTGTGAATGAATTAGAATGGATCGTACGAATGAATTAGAATGGACACATTCATGGGAATGAATTAGAATGGATCGTACGAAGGAATTAGAATAGATCGTACGAATGAATTAGAATTGATCGTACGAAGGAATTAGAATGGTCGTATGAATAAATTAGAATGGATCGTATGAATGAATTAGAATAGATTGTGCGAATTAATTAGAATGGAACGTACGAATGAATTAGAATGGATACATTCGTGCGAAAGAATTAGAATGGATTGTATGAATGAATTAGATTGGATCGTATGAATGAATTAGAATGGATCATGCGAATGAATTAGAATGGATCGTACAAATGAATTAGAATGGATCGTATGAACGAATTAGAATAGATTGTGCGAATGAATTAGAATAGATCGTACGAATGAATTAGAATGGATTGTACGAATGAATAAGAATGGATCATACGAAGGAATTATAATGGATCATACGAATGAAATAGAATGGATCGTATGAACGAATTAGAATGGAACCTACGTACGAAGGAATTAGAATGGATCGTACGAAGGAATTAGAATGGATCGTACAAATGAATTAGAATGGATCGTGCGAATGAATTAGAATGGATCGTATGAATGAATTAGAATGGATCATATGAATGAATTAGAATGGATCGTGTATCCATTCTAATTCATTCGTACGATCGTACGAAGGAATTAGAATGGATCGTACGAATGAATTAGAATGGATATATTCGTGCAAATGAATTAGAATGGATCGTACGAATGAGTAAGAATGGATCGTACGAATGAAATAGAATGGATCGTTCAAATAAATTAGAATGGATAAATTCGTGCGAATGAATTAGAATGGATTGTATGAATAAATTAGATTGGATCGTATAAATGAATTAGAATGGATCGTACGTATGAATTAGAATGGATACATTCATGGGAATGAATAAGAATGGATCGTACGAATGAATTAGAATGGATCGTATGAATGAATTAGAATGGATACATTCGTGCGAATGAATTAGAATGGATCATACGAATGAGTGAGAATGGATCGTACGAATGAAATAGAATGGTTCATACGAAGGAATTAGAATGGATCATACGAATGAATTAGAATGGATCGTATGAATGAATTAGATTGGATGATATGAATGAATTAGAATGGATCGTACAAAGGAATGAGAATGGATCATACGAATGAATTAGAATGGATCGTGTGAAAGAATTAGAATGAATCGTATGAATGAATTAGATTGGATCGTATGAATGAATTAGAATGGATCGTACGAAGGAATTAGAATAGATCGTACGAATGAATTAGAATGGATACATTCGTGCAAAAGAATTTGAATGGATTGTATGAATGAATTAGAATGGATCGTACGAATGAATTAGAATAGATTGTGCGAATGAATTAGAATGGAAACATTAGTGTGAATAAATTAGAATGGATCGTATGAATGAATTAGATTAGATCGTATTATTGAATTAGAATGGATCGTACGAATGAAATAGAATGGATTGTACGAATGAATTAGACTGGATCGTGCGAATGAATTGGAATGGATCGTACGAATGAATTAGAATGGATCGTGTGAATGAATTAGAATGGATCGTGCGAATGAAATAGAATGGATCGTACTAATGAATTAGAATGGATCGTAATAATGGATCGTATGTATAAATTCGTACGTATGAATGAATTAGAATGGATCGTATGAATGAATTAGAATGGATCGTATGAATGAATTAGAATGGATCGTACGAATGAATTAGAATGGATACATTCGTGCGAATGAATTAGAATGGATCATACGAATGAGTAAGAATGGATCGTACGAATGAAATAGAATGGATTGTACGAATGAATTAGAGTGGATCGTGCGAATGAATTAGAATGGATCGTACGAATGAATTAGAATGGATAAATTCGTGCGAATGAATTAGAATGGATTGTATGAATGAATTAGAATGGATCGTACGAAGGAATTAGAATGGATTGTACGAATGAATTAGAATAGATTGTGCGAATGAATTAGAATGGATCGTATGAATGAATTAGATTGGATCGTATGAATGAATTAGAATGGATCGTGCGAATGAATTAGAATGGATCGTACGAATGAATTAGAATGGATCGTATGAATGAATTAGAATGGATCGTACAAAAGAATTAGAATGGATCGTATGAATGAATTAGAAAAGATCGTATGAATGAATTAGAATGGATCGTGTATCCATTCTAATTCATTCTTACGATCCATTCTAATTCATTCGCACGATCCATTCTAATTCATTCATACGATCCATTCTAATTCATTCGCACGAATATATCCATTCTAATTCATTCGTACGATCCATTCTAATTCATTCGCACAATCAGAATAAATTAGATTGGATCATATTAATGAATTAGAATGGGTCGTACGAATGAATTAGAATGGATCGTACAAATGACTTAGAATGGATCGTACGAATGAGTAAGAATGGATCGTACGAATGAGATAGAATGGATCGTACGAATGAATTAAAATGTATCGTACGAATGAACTAGAATGGATCGTACGAATGAGTTAGAATGGATCGTACGAATGAATTAGAATGGATCGTACGAAGGAATTAGAATGGATCATACGAATGAATTAGAATGGATCGTATGAATGAATTAGAATGGATCGTACGAATGAATTAGAATGGATCATGCGAATGAATTAGAATGGATCATACGAATGAATTAGAATGGATCATGCTAATGAATTAGAATGGATCGTACTTATGAATTAGAATGGATCGTACGAATGAATTAGAATGGATACACGATCCATTCTAATTCATTCATACGATCCATTCTAATTCATTCGTACGATCCATTCTTATTCATTCCCATGAATGTATCCATTCTAATTCATATGTACGATCCATTCTAATTCATTTATACGATCCAATCTAATTCATTCGTATGATCCATTCTAATTCATTCGCACGATCCATTCTAATTCATTCGTACGATCCATTCTAATTCATTCATACGATCCATTCTAATTCATTCATACAATCCATTCTAATTCTTTTGCACGAATGTATCTATTCTAATTCATTACGAATGAGTAAGAATGGATTGTACGAATGAATTAGAATGGATCGTACGAATGAATTAGAATGGAACGTGCGAATGAATTAGAATGGATCATACGAATGAATTAGAATGGATACATTCGTTGCACAATCTATTCTAATTCATTCGTATGATCCATTCTAATTCATTCATACGATCCATTCTAATTCATTCGTACGATCCATTCTAATTCATTCATACAATCCATTCTAATTCTTTTGCAAGAATGTATCCATTTTAATTCATTATGAATGGGTAAGAATGGATTGTACGAATGAATTATAATGGATCGTGCGAATGAATTAGAATGGATCATACGAATGAAATAGAATGGATTGTACGAATGAATTAGAATGGATCGTACGAAGGAATTAGAATGGATCGTATGAATGAATTAGAGTGGATCGTACGAATGAATTAGAATGGATACATTCGTGCGAATGAATTAGAATGGTTCGTGCAAATAAAATAGAATGGATCGTACGAATGAATTAGAATGGATCGTACGAATGAATTAGAATAGATTGTGCGACGAATTAGAATGGATTGTATGAATGAATTAGAATGGATCGCATGAATAAATTAGAATGGATCGTACGAATAAATTAGAATGGATTCTACGAATGAATTAGAATGGATACATTCGTGCGAATGAATTAGAATGGATCATACGAATGAGTAAGAATGGATCGTACGAATGAATTAGAATGGATCGTAGGAATGAATTAGAATGGATCATACGAATGAGTAAGAATGGATCGTACGAATCAATTAGAATGGATCGTATGAATGAATTAGAATGGATCGTACGAATGAATTAGAACGGATCGTATGAATGAATTAGAATGGATCGTGCAAATGAATTAGAATGGATCGCATGAATGAATTAGAATGGATCGTACTTATGAATTAGAATGGATCGTACGAATGAATTAGAATGGATACATTCGTGCGAATGAATTAGAATGGATCATACGAATGAATTAGAATGGATTGTGTGAATGAATTAGAATGGATTGTGCGAATGAATTAGAGTGGATCGTACGAGTGAATTAGAATGAATTGTACGAATTAATAAGAATAGATCGTACAAAGGAATTAGAATGGATCATATGAATGAAATAGAATGGATCATACGAATGAATTAGAATGGATCATACACACGAAGGAATTAGAATGGATCGTACGAAGGAATTAGAATGGATCGTACGAATGAATTAGAAAGGATCGTGCGAATGAAATAGAATGGATCGTACGAATGAATTAGAATGGATCGTACGAATGAATTAGAATGGATCGTACGAATGAATTAGAATGGATCATACAAATGAAATATAAAGGGTCGTACAAATGAATTAGAATGGATCGTATGAATGAAATAGAATGGATCGTATGAATTAGAATGGATCGTACGAATGAATTAGAATGGATAGTACGAATGAATTAGAATGGATCGTATGAATGAATTAGAATGGATCGTACAAAGGAATTAGAATGGATCATACAAATGAAATATAATGGGTCGTACAAAGGAATTAGAATGGATCGTATGAAAGAAATACAATGGATCGTACGAATGAATTAGAATGGATCGTACGAATGAATTAGAATGGATCGTATGAATGAACTAGAATTGATCGTACAAAGGAATTAGAATGGATCATACAAATGAAATATAATGGGTCGTACAATGGAATTAGAATGGATCGTATGAATGAAATAGAATGGATCGTATGAATTAGAATGGATCGTACGAATGAATTAGAATGGATCGTACGAAAGAATTAGAATGGATCGTATGAATGAATTAGAATGGATCGTACAAAGGAATTAGAATGGATCATACGAATGAAATATAATGGGTCGTACAAAGGAATTAGAATGGATCGTATGAATGAAATAGAATGGATCGTATGAATTAGAATCGATCGTACGAATGAATTAGAATGGATCGTACGAATGAATTAGAATGGATCGTATGAATGAATTAGAATGGATCGTACAAAGGAATAAGAATGGATTATACGAATGACATATAATGGGTCGTACGAATGAATTAGAATGGATCGTACGAAGGAATTAGAATGGATCGTACGACGGAATTAGAATGGATCGTACGAATGAATTTGACTGGATACATTCGTGCGAATGAATTAGAATGGATCATACGAATGAGTAAGAATGGATCGTTCTAATGAGTTAGAATGGATCGTACGAATGAAATCGAATGGATTGTACGAATGAATTAGAATGGATCATACGAATGAATTAGAATGGATCGTGCGAATGAATTAGAATGGATTGTGCGAATGAATTAGAATGGATCGTACGAATGAGTAAGAATGGATCGTACGAATGAAATAGAATGGATCGTACGAATGAATTAGAATGGATCGGGCGAATGAATTAGAATGGATCGTACGAATGAATTAGAATAGATCGTGTGAATGAATTAGATTGTATGAATGAATTAAAATGAATCGTATGAATGAATTAGAATGGATCGTATGAATGAATTAGAATGGATCGTGCGAATGAATTAGAATGGATCGTACGAATGAATTAGAATGGATCGTACGAATGAATTAGAATGGATCGTATGAATGAATTAGAATGGATCGTATGAATGAAATAGAATGAATCGTATGAATTAGAATGGTTGGTACGAAGGAATTAGAATGGATCGTATGAATGAATTAGATTGGATTGTATTAATGAATTAGAATGGATCGTATGAATGAATTAGAATGGATCGTACGAATGAATTAGAATGGATCGTACGAATGAAATAGAATGGATCGTATGAATTAGAATGCATCGTACGAAGGAATTAGAATGGATCGTATGAATGAATTAGATTGGATTGTATTAAAGAATTAGAATGGATCGTATGAATGAATTAGATTGGATCGTACGCACGAATGTATCCATTCTAATTCATTCGTACGATCCATTCTAATTCCTTCGTACGAATGTATCCACTCTAACTCATTCGTACGATCCATTCTAATTCATTCGCACGATCCATTCTAATTCATTCGTACGATCCATTCTAATTCATTCGCACGATCCATTCTAATTCATTCGTCGTACGAAGAAATGGATCGTACGAATGAATTAGATTGGATCGTATGAATGAATTAGAATGGATCGTGCGAATGAATTAGAATGGATCGTACGAATGAATTAGAATGGATACATTCGTGCGAATGAATTAGAATGGATCGTACGAATGAATTAGAATGGATCGTACGAAGGAATTAGAATGGATCGTACGAAGGAATTAGAATGGATCGTATGAAGGAATTAGAATGGATCATACGAATGAATTAGAATGGATCATACGAATGAATTAGATTGGATCGTATGAATGAATTAGAATAGATCGTGCGAATGAATTAGAATGGATCGTACGAATGAATTAGAATGGATCGAACGAATGAATTAGAATGGATCGTACGAATGAATTAGAATGGATACATTCGTGCAAAAGAATTAGAATGGATTGTATGAATGAATTAGAATGGATCATGCGAATGAATTAGAATGGATACATTCGTGCGAATAAATTAGAATGGATCGTATGAATGAATTAGATTGGATCGTATGAATGAATTAGAATGGATCATGCGAATGAATTTGAATGGATCGTACGAATGAATTATGGATCATACGAATAAATTAGAATGGATCGTACGAATGAATTAGAATGGATCATACGAATGAATTAGAATGGATACATTCATGCGAATCAATTAGAGTGGATCGTACGAAAGAGTAAGAATGGATCGTACGAATGAAATAGAATGGATTGTACGAATGAATTAGAATGGATCATATGAATGAATTAGAATGGATCGTACGAATGAATTAGAATGGATCGTACGAATAAATTAGAATGCATACATTCATGCAAAAGAATTAGAATGGATTGTATGAATGAATTAGAATGGATCGTTCGAATGAATTAGAATGGATCGTACGAATGAATTAGAATGGATACATTCGTGCGAAAGAATTAGAATAGATCATATGAATGAATTAGAATGGATTGTATGAATGAATTAGATTGGATTGTATGAATGAATTAGAATGGATATTTTCGTGCGAATGAATTAGAATGGATCGTACGAATGAATTAGAATGGATCGTAGGAATGAATTAGAATGGATCGTACGAATGAAATAAAATGGATTGTACGAATGAATTAGAATGGATTGTACGAATGAATTAGAATGGATCGTGTGAAAGAATTAGAATGGATTGTTTGAATGAATTAGAATGGATCGTATGAATGAATTAGAATGGATACATTCGTGCGAATGAATTAGAATGGATCGTGCGAATGAAATAGAATAGATCGTACGAATGAATTAGAATGAATCATACGAATGAATTAGAATTGATCTTACGAATGAATTAGAATGGATTGTATGAATGAATTAGAATGGATCGTGCTAATGAATTAGAATGGATCGTACGAATGAATTAGAATAGATTGTACGAATGAATTAGAATGGATCGTATTAATGAATTAGAATGGATCGTCCGAATGAGTAAGAATGGATCGTACGAATGAAATAGAATGGATACATTCGTGCGATCCATTCTAATTCATGGATCGTACAAATAAATTAGAATGAATTAGAATGGATTGTATGAATGAATTAGAATGGATCATATTAATGAATTAGAATGGATCGTGCGAATGAATTAAAATGGATTGTATGAATGAATTAGAATAGATCGTACGAATGAATTAGAATGGATCGTACGAAGGAATTAGAATGGATACATTCGTGCGAATGAATTAGAATGGATCGTGCAAATGAATTAGAATGGATCGTACGAATGAATTAGAATGGATCGTATGAATGAATTAGAATGGATCTTACAAAGGAATTAGAATGGATACATTCGTGCGAATGAATTAGAATGGATCGTACGAATGAGTACGAATGGATCGTACGAATGAGTAAGAATGGATCGTACGAATAAAATAGAATGGATCGTACAAATGAATTAGAATGGATCGTGCTAATGAATTAGAATGGATCGTAGGAATGAATTAGAATAGATTGTGCGAATGAATTAGAATGGATCATACAAATGAATTAGAATGGATACATTCGTGCGAATGAATTAGAATTGATCGTATGAATGAATTAGATTGGATCATATAAATGAATTAGAATGGATCGTGCGAATGAATTAGAATGGATACATTCGTGCGAATGAATTAGAATGGATCGTGCTAATGAATTAGAATTGATCGTGCGAATGAATTAGAATGGATCGTTCTAATTTATTCGTAATTCGTACGATCCATTCTAATTCATTAGCATGATCCATTCTAATTCATTTGTACGATCTATTCTATTTCATTCGTACGATCCATTCTTACTCAATCGTATGATCCATTCTAATTCATTCGCACAATCCATTCAATTTCATTCGTACGATCCATTCTTACTCATTCGTACGATCCATTCTAATTCATTCGCACGAATGTATCCATTCTAATTCATTCGCACGAATGTATCCATTCTAATTCATTCGTACAATCCATTCTATTTCATTCATACGATCCATTCTAATTCATTCGTACGTTCCATTCTAATTCATTAGCACGATCCATGCTAATTCATTCGCACAATCTATTCTAATTCCTTCGTACGATCCATTCTAATTCATTCATACGATCCATTCTAATTCCTTTGTACGATACATTCTAATTCGATCCATTCTAATTCATTCATATGTACAAATTCATACGTACGATCCATTATTACGATCAATTCTAATTCATTCATACGATCCATTCTAATTCCTTCGTACGATCCATTCTAATTCATTTGTACGATCTATTCTTATTCATTCGCACGATCCATTCTAATTAATTAAAATGATCGATTCTAATTCATTCGTACGATACACGATCCATTCTAATTCATTCATACGATCCAATCTAATTCATTCATGCGATCCATTCTAATTCATTTGTATGTATCCATTCTAATTCATTCATACGATCCATTCTAATTCATTCGTACGATTAGAATAGATCGTACGAATGAATTAGAATGGATACATTCGTGCGAATGAATTTGAATGAAGGAATTAGAATGGATCGTGCGAATGAATAAGAATGGATCGTACGAAGGAATTAGAATGGATCGTACGAATGAATTAGAATGGACACAGTCGTGCGAATGAATTAGAATGGATCGTACGAATGAATTAGAATGGATTGTGTGAATGAATTAGAATGTATCGTACGAATGAATTAGAATGGATACATTCGTTTGAATGAATTAGAATGGATCGTACGAATGAGTAAGAATGGATCGTACATTCGTGCGTATAAATTAGAATAGATTGTATGAATAAATTAGATTGGATCGTATAAATGAATTAGAATGGATCATACGGATGAATTAGAATGGATATATTCGTGCGAATGAATTAGAATGGATCGTACGAAGGAATTAGAATGGATACATTCGTGCGAATGAATTAGAATAGATCGTACGAAGGAATCAGAATGGATCGTATGAATACAATCCATTCCAATTCATTCGCACGATCCATTCTAATTCATTCTCACAATCTATTCTAATTCATTCGTACGGTAATGAATTAGAATGGAACGTACGAATGAATTAGAATGAATCATACGAATGAATTAGAATGGATCGTGTGAATGAATTAGATTGGAACGTATGAATGAATTAGAATGGATCGTGCGAATGAATTAGAATGGATACATTCATGCGAATGAATTAGATTGGATCGTGCGAATGAATTAGAATGGATCGTACGTATAAATTAGAATAGATTGTGCGAATGAATTAGAATGGATCGTACGAACGAAATAGAATGGATCGGTAAGAATGGATTGTACGAATGAATTAGAATAGATTGTGCGAATGAATTAGAATGGATCGTACGAATTAATTAGAATGGACCGTACGAATAAGAAAGAATGGATTGTACGAATGAAATAGAATGGATTGTACGAATGAATTTGAATATATTGTGCGAATGAATTAGAATAAATCGTACGAATGAATTAGAATGGATAAATTCGTGCGAATGAATTAGAATGGATTGTATGAAAGAATTAGATTGGATCGTATAAATGAATTAGAATGGATCGTACGTATGAATTAGAATGGATACATTCATGGGAATGAATAAGAATGGATCGTACGAAGGAATTAGAATGGATCATACGAATGAAATAGAATGGATCCGTACGATCCATTCTAATTCATTCGCACGAAACATTCTAATTCATTAATACGATCCAATATAATTCATTCATATGATCCATTCTAATTCATTCATACAATCCATTCTAATTCTTGCACACGATCCAATCTAATTCATTCGTACGATCCATTCTAATTCATTCGCACGATCCATTCTAATTCATTAATACGATCCATTCTAATTCATTCGTACGACGCACGGTCCATTCTAATTCATTCATACGATCCAATCTAATTCATTCATACGATCCATTCTAATTCATTCGTACAATCCTTTCTAATTCATTCGCACGAATGTATCCATTCTAATTCATTCGTACGATCCATTCTAATTCATTCCCATGAATGTATCCATTCTAATTCATATGTATAATCCATTCTAATTCATTTATACGATCCAATCTAATTCATTCGTACGATCCATTCAAATTCATTCGTACGATCCATTCTAATTCATTCGTACGATCCATTCTATTTCATTCGCATGATCCATTCTAATTCATTCATACGATCCATTCTAATTCATTCGCACGATCCATTCTAATTCATTCATACGATCCATTCTAATTCATTCGTACAATCCACTCTAATTCATTCGATCCATTCTAATTCATTCGTACAATCCATTCTAATTCATTCGATTCATTCTAATTCATACGATCCATTCTAATTCATTCGTACGATCCATTCTAATTCATTCGTATGATCCATTCTAATTCATTCGCACGATCAATTATAATTCATTCATACAATCCATTCTAATTCTTTCACACGATCCTTTCTAATTCATTCGTACGATCCATTCTAATTCATTCATACGATCTATTCTAATTCAATCGTACGATCCATTCTAATTCATTCGCATGATCCATTCTAATTCATTCGTACAATCTATTTTAATTCATTCGTACGATCCATTCTAATTCCTTCGTACGAATGTATGGATTGTACGAATGAATTAGAATTAATCGTACGAATGAAATAGAATGGATTGTATGAAGGAATTAGAATGGATCATACGAATGAATTAGAATGGATCGTACGAATGAATTAGATTGGATCGTATGAATGAATTAGAATGGATCGTGCGAATGAATTAGAATGGATCGTACGAATGAATTAGAATGGATCGTATGAATGAATTAGAATGGATCGTACAAAGGATGGATACATTCGTGCGAATGAATTAGAATGGATCGTACGAATGAATTAGAATGGATCGTACGAATGAATTAGAATGGATCGTATAAATGAATTATAATGGATCATACGAATGAGTAAGAATTGATCGTACGAATGAAATAGAATGGATTGTACGAATGAATTAGAATGGATCGTACGAATGAATTAGAATGGATACATTCGTGCGAATGAATTAGACTGGATCATACGAATGAATTAGAATGGATCGTGCAAATGAATTAGAATGGATCGTACGAATGAATTAGAATAGATTGTGCGAATGAATTAAAATTAAAATGGATCGTACGAATGAATTAGAATGGATCGTACGAATGAATTAGAATGGATACATTCGTGCGAATGAATTAGAATGGATCGTACGAATGAATTAGAATGGATCGTGCGAATGAATTAGAATGGATCGTATGAATGAATTAGAATGGATCGTATGAATGAATTAGAATGGATCATACAAATAAGTAAGAATGGATCGTACGAATGAAATAGAATGGATCATACGAATGAATTAGAATGGATCGTACGAATGAATTAGAATAGAACGTACGACTGAATTAGAATGGAATGGATACATTCATGGGAATGAATTAGAATGGATCGTGCGAATGAATTAGAATGGATATATTCGTACGAACGAATTAGAATGGATCGTATTAATGAATTAGATTGGATCGATTGTATGAATGAATTAGAATGGATCGTATGAATGAATTAGAATGGATACATACGAATGAATTATAATGGATCGTATGAATGAATTAGATTGGATCGTATGAATGAATTAGAATGGATCGTGCGTCGTACGAATGAATTAGAATAGATCGTATTAATGAATTAGAATGGATCGTGCGAATGAATTAGAGTGGATCGTACGAATGAATTAGAATGGATACATACGAATGAATTAGAATGGATCGTATGAATGAATTAGATTGGATCATATGAATGAATTAGATTGGATCGTATGAATCAATTAGAATGGATCGTGCGAATGAATTAGAATAGATCATGCGAATGATTTAGAATGGATCGTACGAATGAATTAGAATGGATCGTAATAATGGATCGTACGAATGAAATTGAATGGATCGTACGAATGAGTTAGCATGGATTGTGCGAATGAATTAGAATGGATCGTACGAATGAATTAGAATGGATTGTATGAATGAATTATGATAGATTGTACGAATGAATTAGAATGGATCGTACGAATGAATTAGAATGGATACATTCGTGCGAATGAATTAGAATGGATCGTACGAATGAATTATAATGGATACATTCGTGCGAATGAATTAGAATGGATCATGCGAATGAATTAGAATGGATCGTACGAATGAATTAGCATCGATTGTGCTAATGAATTAGAATGGAACGTACGAATGAATTAGAATGGATCGTGTGAAAGAATTAGAATGGATTGTATGAATGAATTAGAATGGATCGTATGAATGAATTAGAATGGATCGAATGAATGAATTAGAATGGATATATTCGTGCAAATGAATTAGAATGGATCGTATGAATGAATTAGAATGGATCGTATGAATGAATTAGAATAGATCGTACGAATGAATTAGAATGGATACATTCGTGCGAATGAATTAGAATGGATCGTGCTAATGAATTAGAATTGACCGTGCAAATGAATTAGAATGGATCGTTCTAAGTAATTCGTAATTCGTACGATCCATTCTAAATCATTAGCACGATCCATTCTAATTCATTCATACGATCTATTCTATTTCATTCGTACGATCCATTCTTACTCAATCGTATGGCATGGAATGGATCGTACGAATGAATTTGAATGGATACATTCGTGCGAATGAATTCGAATGGATCGTACGAATGAATTAGAATGGATAAATTTATGCGAATGAATTAGATTGGATCGTATAAATGAATTAGATTGGATCGTACGAAGGAATTAGAATGGATCGTACGAAGGAATTAGAATGGATCGTACGAATGAATTAGAATGTATATATTCGTGCAAATGAATTAGAATGGATTGTACGAATGAATTAGAATAGATCATACGAATGAATTAGAATGGATTGTATGAATGAATTAGATTGGATCGTATAAATGAATTAGCATGGATCGTACAAATGAATTAGAATGGATACATCCGTGCAAATGAATTAGAATGGATCGTACGAATGAATTAGAATAGATTGTGCGAATGAATTAGAATGGATCGTACGATTGAATTAGAATTGATCGTATGGATGAATTAGAATAGATTGTGTGAATGAATTAGAATGGATCGTACGAATGAATTAGAATGGATCGTATGAATGAATTAGAATGGATCGTACGAATGAATTAGAAACGATCGTGCGAATGAATTAGAATGGATTGTGAGAATCAATTAGAATGGATCGTATGAATGAATTAGAATGGATCGTGCGAATGAATTAGAATGGATCGTATGAATGAAACAGAATGGATCATATGAATTAGAATGGATCGTACGGAGGAATTAGAATGGATCGTATGAATGAATTAGATTGGATCGTATTAATGAATTAGAATGGATCGTACGAATGAATTAGAATGGAATGTACGAATGAGTAAGAATGGATCGTATTAATGAATTAGAATTGAACGTGCGAATGAATTAGAATGGATCGTACGAATGAATTAGAATGGATAGTACGAATGAATTAGAAAAGATCGTGCGAAAGAATTAGAATGGATTGTATGAATGAATTAGAATGGATCATGCAAATGAATTAGAATGGATCGTACGAATGAATTAGAATGGATCGTACGAATGAATTAGAATGGATACATTCGTGCGAATGAATTAGAATAGATTGTGCGACATACAATCCATTCTAATTCATTCGTACGATCTATTCTAATTCATTCGTACGATCCATTCTAATTCATTCATACGATCCATTCTAATTCTTTCGCACGATCCGTTCTAATTCATTCGTACGATCCATTCTAATTGATCGTACGAAGGAATTAGAATGGATCGGATACATTCGTGCGAATGAATTAGAATGGATCGTGCGAATTAATTAGAATGGATCGTACGAATGAATTAGAATGGATACATTCGTGCGAATGAATTAGAATGGATCATACGAATGAGTAAGAATGGATCGTACAAATGAAATAGAAAGGATTGTACGAATGAGTTAGAATGGATCGTACGAATGAATTAGAATGGATCGTGCGAATGAATTTGAATGGATCGTACGAATGAATTAGAATGGATACATTCGTGCGAATGAATTAGAATGGATTGTACGAATGAATTAGAATTGATCGTACAAATGAATTAGAATGGATCGTACGAATGAAATAGAATGGATTGTACGAATGAATTAAAATGGATCATATGAATGAATTAGAATGGATACATTCGTGCGAATGAATTAGAATGGATCATATGAGTGTGAATGAATTAGAATGGATCGTGCGAATGAATTAGAATGGATCGTATTAATGAATTAGAATGGATCGTGTGAATGAATTAGAATGGATCGTACGAATGAGTAAGAATGGATCGTGCGAATGAATTAGAATGGATCGTAAAAGAATTAGAATGGATTGTATGAAAGAATTAGAATGGATCGTACGAATGAATTAGAATTGATCGTACGGATGAATTAGAATGGATACATTCGTGCGAATGAATTAGAATGGATCGTGCGAATGAATTAGAATGGATCGTACGAATGAATTAGAATGGATCGTATGAATGAATTGATTGTGCGAATGAATTAGAATGGATCGTATGAATGAATTAGATTGGGTCGTATGAATGAATTAGAATGGATCGTGCGAATGAATTAGAATGGATCGTACGAATGAATTAGAATGGATCGTACGAATGAATTAGAATGGATCATACGAATGAATTAGAATGGATCGTGCGAATGAATTAGAATGGATCGTACGAATGAATTAGAGTGGATACATTCGTGCGAATGAATTAGAATGGATCGTACGAATGAGTAAGAATGGATCGTACGAATGAAATAGAATGGATTAGAATGGATTATACGAATGAGTAAGAATGGATCATACTCTAATTCATTCGCATGAATGTATCCATTCTAATTCATTCATACGATCCATTCTAATTCATTCGCACGATCCATTCTAATTCATTCATTCGATCCATTCTAATTCATTCGTACGATCCGTTCTAATTCAATCGCATGAATGAATTAGAAGGGATCGTGCGAATGAATTAGAATGGATCGTAGGAAAGAATTGGAATGGATCGTTTGAATGAATTAGAATGGATTGTGCGAATGAATTAGAATGGATCGTACGAATGAATTAGAA
This sequence comes from Chamaelirium japonicum, assembly GCA_947650365.1. Lineage (NCBI taxonomy): Eukaryota > Viridiplantae > Streptophyta > Magnoliopsida > Liliales > Melanthiaceae > Chamaelirium > Chamaelirium japonicum. Next base: position 3,634,443 of record OX393554.1, on the reverse strand, counting down.
TGGATAAATTCATGCGAATGAATTAGAATGGATTGTATGAATGAATTAGATTGGATCGTATAAATGAATTAGAATGGATCGTATGTATGAATTAGAATGGATACATTCATGGGAATGAATAAGAATGGATCGTACGAAAGAATTAGAATAGATCGTGCGAATGAATTAGAATGGATCGTACGAATGAATTATAATGGATCGTATGAATGAATTAGAATGGATCGTACGAACGAATTAGAATGGATCGTACGAATGAATTAAAGTGGATCGTGTAAAAGAATTAGAATGGATTGTATGAATGAATTAGAATAGATTGTGCGAATGAATTAGAATGGATCGTACGAATGAATTAGAATGGATCATGCGAATGAATTAGAATGTATACATTCGTGCGAATGAATTAGAATGGATCATACGAATGAGTAAGAATGGATTGTAAGAATGAAATAGAATGGATTGTACGAATGAATTAGAATGGATCGTACGAATGAATTAGAATGGATCGTGTGAAAGAATTAGAATGGATTGTATGATTGAATTAGAATGGATCGTACGAATGAATTAGAATGGATCGTATGAGTGAATTCGAATGGATCGTACGAATTCATTCCAATTCTTTCATACAATCCATTCTAATTCCTTCGTACGATCCATTTTAATTCCTTTGTACGACCCATTATATTTCATTCGTATGGATACATTCGTGCGAATGAATTAGAATGGATCGTATGAATGAATTAGAATAGATTGTGCGAATGAATTAGAATGGATCGTACGTATGAATTAGAATGGATACATTCTTGGGCATGAATTAGAATAGATCATACAAAGGAATTAGAATAGATCATACGAATGAAATATAATGGGTCGTACAATGGAATTAGATCCTTTCTAATTCCTTTGTACGACCCATTATATTTCATTCGTATGATCCATTTTAATTCCTTTGTACGATCCAGTCTAATTCATTCCCATGAATGTATCCATTCTAATTCATACGTACGATCCATTCTAATTCATTTGCACAATCTATTCTAATTCATTCATACGATCCATTCTAATTCATTCACACGAATGTATCCATACGAATGAAATATAATGGGTCGTACAAAGGAATTAGAATGGATCGTACGAAGGAATTAGAATGGATTGTATGAATGAATTAGAATGAATTCGTACGATCCATTCGAATTCATTCATACGATCCATTCTAATTCTTTCGTACGATCCATTCTAATTCATTCGCACGATCCATTCTAATTCATTCATACGATCCATTCTAATTCATTCGTACGATCCATTCTAATTCATTCGTACGATCCATTCTAATTCCTTCGTATGATCCATTCTAATTCATTCGCACGAATGTATACATTCTAATTCATTCGTACGATCCGTTCTAATTCATTCGTACGATCCATTCTAATTCCTTCGTATGATCCATTCTAATTCATTCGCACGAATGCATCCATTCTAATTCATTCGTACGATCCATTCTACTTCATTCTTACGATCCATTCTAATTCCTTCGTATGAACCATTCTAATTCATTCGCACGAATGTATCCATTCTAATTCATTCGTACGATCCATTCTAATTCATTCTTACGATCCATTCTAATTGATTCGTACGATCCATTCTAATTCATTCGTCGTACGAAGGAATTAGAATGGATACATTCATGCGAATGAATTAGAATGGATCGTGCGAATGAATTAGAATGGATCATACGAATGAATTAGAATGGATCGTATTAATGAATTAGAATGGATCGTGCGAATGAATTAGAATGGATCGTACGAATGAATTAGAATGGATCGTATAAATGAATTAGAATGGATCGTATGAATGAATTGGAATGTATCGTGCGAATGAATTAGAATGGATCGTGCGAATGAATTAGAATGGATCGTACGAATGAATTAGAATGGATCGTACGAATGAATTAGAATGGATCGTGCGAATGAATTAGAATGGATCGTATGAATGAATTAGAATAGATCGTGTGAATGAATTAGAATGGATCGTACGAATGAATTAGAATGGATACATTCGTGCGAATGAATTAGAATGGATTGTATGAATGAATTAGAATGGATCGTGCGAATGAATTAGAATGGATCGTACGAATGAATTAGAATGGATCGTATGAATGAATTAGAATGGATCGTGCGATTGAATTAGAATGGATCATGCGAATGAATTAGAATGGATCGTACGAATGAATTAGAATGGATCGTATGAATGAATTAGAATGGATCGTGCGAATGAATTAGAATGGATCGTATGAATGAAATAGAATGGATCGTATGAATTAGAATGAATCGTACGAAGGAATTAGAATGGATCGTTTGAATGAATTAGATTGGATCGTGGATATAGAATGGATCGTACGAATGAATTAGAATGGATCGTGCGAATGAATTAGAATGGATCGTACGAATGAATTAGAATGGATCGTACAAATGAATTAGAATGGATCGTACAAATGAATTAGAATGGATCGTACGAATGAATTAGAATGGATCGTATGAATGAATTAGAATGGATCGTGTGAAATAATTAGAATGGATTGTATGAATGAATTAGCATGGATCGTGCGAATGAATAAGAATGGATCATACGAATGAATTAGAATAGGTCGTATGAATGAATTAGAATGGATCGTATGAATGAATTAGAATGGATCGTGCGAATGAATTAGAATGGTTCGTATGAATTAATTAGAATAGATCGTATGAATGAATTAGAATGGACCGTGCGAATGAATTAGAATGGAACGTACGAATGAATTAGAATAGATTGTGCGAATGAATTAGAATGTATACATTCGTGTGAATGAATTAGAATGGATCGTACGAATGAATTAGAATGGATCGTACGAATGAATTAGAATAGATCGTATGAATAAATTAGAATGGATCGTATGAATGAATTAGAATGGAACGTACGAATAAATTAGAATAGATTATGCGAATGAATTAGAATGGATCGTACGAATGAATTAGAATGGATAAATTCGTGCGAATGAATTAGAATGGATTGTATGAATGAATTAGATTGGATCGTATAAATGAATTAGAATGGATCGTACCTATGAATTATAATGGATCATACGAATGAATTAGATTGGATCGTATGAAAGAATTAGAATGGATCATGCAAATGAATTAGAATGGATCGTATGAATGAATTATAATAGATCGTACGAATGAATTAGAATGGATACATTCGTGCAAAAGAATTAGAATGGATTGTATGAATGAATTAGAATGAATCGTGCTAATGAATTAGAATGGATCGTACAAATGAATTAGAATAGATTGTGCGAATGAATTAGAATGAAGGAATTAGAATGGATCGTATGAATGAATTAGAATGGATCGTACGAATGAATTAGAATGGATCGTACGAATGAATTAGAATGGATCGTGCGAATGAATTAGAATGGATCGTATGAATGAATTAGAATGGATCGTATGAATGAATTAGAATGGATCGTGTATCCATTCTAATTCATTCGTACGATCGTATGAAGGAATTAGAATGGATCGTACGAATGAATTAGAATGAATATATTAGCGCAAATGAATTAGAATGGATCGTACGAATCAGTAAGAATGGATCGTACGAATGAATTAGAAATAGAATGGAACGTACGAATGAATTAGAATGGATACATTCGTAAGAAAGAATTAGAATGGATCGTACGAATGAATTAGAATGGATCGTACGAATGAGTAAGAATGGATCGTACGAATGAATTAGAATGGATTGAGTTAGAATGAATCGTGTGAATGAATTAGAATGGATCGTATGAATGAATTAGAAAAAAAGAATTTGAATGGATCTCTAATTCATTCATACGACGCACGATCCATTCTAATTCATTCATACGATCCAATCTAATTTATTCATACGATCCATTCTAATTCATTCGTATGTATCCATTCTAATTCATTCATACGATCCATTCTAATTCATTCGTACAGTCCATTCTAATTCATTCGTACAATCCATTCTAATTCATTCGCACGAATGTATCCATTCTAGTTCATTCGTACGATCCATTCTAATTCATTCGCACGATCCATTCTAATTCATTCATATAATCCATTCTAATTCTTTTGCACGAATGTATCCATTCTAATTTATTCGTATGATCCATTCTAATTCATTCGTACGATCCATTCTAATTCCTTCGTACGAACCATTCTAATTCCTTCGTACGATCCATTCTAATTCCTTCGTACGATCCATTCTAATTCCTTTGTACGATCCATTTTATTTCATTCGTATGATCCATTCTAATTCATTTGTACGATCCATTCTAATTCCTTCGTACGATCCATTCTAATTCATACGATCCATTCTATTTCATTCATACGATCCATTCTAATTCATTCGTATGATCCATTCTAATTCATTTGTATCCATTCTATTTCATTCGTACGATCCATTCTAATTCATTCATACGATCCATTCTAATTCCTTCGTACGATCCATTCTAATTCCTTCGTACAATCTATTCTAATTCATTCGCACGAATGAATCCATTCTAATTCATTCGTACAATCCATTCTTATGAATTTGAATGGATCGTATGAATGAAATAGATTGGATCATACGAATGAGTAAGAATGGATCATACGAATGAAATAGATGGATTGTACGAATGAATTAGAATGGATCGTACGAATGAATTAGAATGGATACATTCGTGCGAATGAATTAGAATGGATCATACGAATGAATTTGAATAGATCGTACGAATGAATTAGAATAGATCGTACATTCTAATTCCTTCGTACGATCCATTCTAATTCCTTCGTACGAACTAGAATGGATCATACGAAGGAATTAGAATGGATCGTACGAATGAATTAGAATGGAGACAATCATGCGAATGAATTAGAATGGATCGTATGAATGAATTAGAACGCACGAATGTATCCATTCTAATTCATTCGTACGATCCATTCAAATTCATTCGCACGAATGTATACATTCTAATTCATTCGCACAATCTATTCTAATTCATTCGTACGATCTCTTCTAATTCATTCGTATGATCCATTCTAATTCATTCGCACAATCTATTCTAATTCATTCGCACAATCTATTCTAATTCATTCGCACAATCTAATTCGTATGAATGAATTAGATTGGATCGTATGAATGAATTAGAATGGGTCGTGCGTCGTACGAATGAATTAGAGATTCATTCTAATTCCTTTGTTTTAATTCATTCATACGATCCATTCTAATTCATTCGTACGATTCATTCTAATTCAATCCATTCAAATTCATTCCTACGATCCATTCTTACTCATTCGTACGATCCATTCTAATTCATTAGCACGATCCATTCTAATTCATTCATACAATCCATTCTAATTCTTTTGCACAAATGTATCCATTCTAATTCATTCGTACGATCCATTCTAATTCATTCGTATGATCCATTCTATTTCATTCGCACGATCCATTCTAATTCATTCATACGATCCAATCTAATTCATTCGTACGATCCATTCTAATTCATTCGCACAATCTATTCTAATTCATTCGCACGATCCATTCTAATTCATTCATACGATCCATTCTAATTCATTCGCACGAATGTATCCATTCTAATTCATTCGCACGAATGTATCCATTCTAATTCATTTGTACGATCCATTCTAATTCATTCGCACGAATGTATTCATTCTAATTCATTCGTACGATCCATTATAATTCCTTTGTACCGTATGATCCATTCTAATTCCTTCGTACGATCCATTCTATTTCACTGGTATGATCAATTCTAATTCCTTCGTACAATCCATTCTATTTCATTCGTACGATCCATTCTTACTCATTCGTACGATCCATTCAAATTCATTCGCACGAATGTATCCATTCTAATTCATTCGTACGATCCATTCTAAGTCATTCGTACGATCCATTCATTCTAATTCATTCGTATGATCCATTCTAATTCCTTCGTACGATCTATTCTAATTCATTCGTACGATCCATTCTAATTCATTCATACAATACATTCTATTTCAATCGTACGATCCATTCTTACTCATTCGTATGATTTATTCTAATTCATTCGCACGTGCGAATGAATTAGAATAGATCGTACGAATGAATTAGAATGGATCATATAAATGAGTAAGAATGGATAGTACGAATGAATTAGAATGGATCGTGCGAATGAATTAGAATGGATTGTGCGAATGAATTAGAACAGATCGTACGAAGGAATTAGAATGGATCGTACGAAGGAATTAGAATGGATCGTACGAAGAAATTAGAATAGATACAATCGTGCGAATGAATTAGAATGGATCGTACGAATGAATTAGAATAGATTGTGCGAATGAATTAGAATGGATCGTATGAATGAATTAGAATGGATACATTCGTGCGAATGAATTAGAATGGATCGTATGAATGAATTAGATTGGATCGTATGAATGAATTAGAATGGATCATGCGAAGGAATTAGAATGGATCGTACGTGCGAATGATTTAGAATGGATCGTACGAAGGAATTAGAATGGATCGTACGTACGAAGGAATTAGAATGGATCGTTCGAAGGAATTAGAATGGATCGTACGAATGAATTAGAATAGATCGTACGAATGAAATAGAATGGATACAAATGAATTAGAATGGATCATACGAATGAATTAGAATGGATCGTACGGAATGAATTAGAATGGATCGTGCAAATGAATTAGAATGGATCGTGCGAATGAATTAGGATGGATCGTACAAATGAATTAGAATAGATTGTGCGAATGAATTAGAATGGATCGTATGAATGAATTAGATTGGATCGTATGAATGAATTAGAATGGATCGTACGAATGAATTAGAATGGATATATTCGTGCAAATGAATTAGAATGGATCGTATGAATGAATTAGAATGGATTGTATGAATGTATTAGAATGGATAGTGCAAATGAATTAGAATGGATCGTACGAATGAATTAAAATGGATCATAAGAATGAATTAGAATGGATCGTCCGAATGAATTAGAATGGATCGTACGATTGAATTAGAATGGATACATTCGTGCGAATGAATTAGAATGGATCGTACGTACGAATGAATTAGAATGGATACAATCGTGCGAATGAATTAGAATGGATCGTACGAATGAAATAGAATGGAACGTACGAATGAATTAGAATGGATCGTGCTAATGAATTAGAATGGATCGTACGAATGAATTAGAATAGATTATGCGAATGAATTAGAATGGATCGTACAAAAGAATTAGAACTGATACATTCGTGCGAATGAATTAGAATGGATCGTATGAATGAATTAGAATGGATCGTACGAATGAATTAGAATGGATACTACGAATGAATTAGAAAAGATACATTCGTGCGAATGAATTAGAATGGATCGTACAAATGAGTAAGAATGGATCGTACAAATGAAATAGAATGGATCGTACGTATCAATTAGAATGGATACATTCATGGGAATGAATTAGAATGGATCGTACGAAGGAATTAGAATGGATCGTACGAAGGAATTAGAATGGATCGTACGAATGAATTAGAATGGATACATTCGTGCAAAAGAATTAGAATGGATTGTATGAATGAATTAGAATGGATCTTAGAATGGATCGTACGAATGTGTAAGAATGGATCGTACGAATGAAATAGAATAGATTATACGAATGAATTAGAATAGATTGTGCGAATGAATTAGAATAGATCGTACGAATGAATTAGAATGGATACATTCGTGCGAATTAATTAGAATGGAACGTACAAATGAATTAGAATGGATACATTCGTGCGAAAGAATTAGAATGGATCGTATGAATGAATTAGATTGGATCGTATGAATGAATTAGAATAGATCATGCGAATGAATTAGAATGGATCGTACGAATGAATTAGAATGGATTGTGCGAATGAATTAGAATGGATTGTACGAATGAATTAGAATGGATAAATTCGTGCGAATGAATTAGAATGTATTGTATGAATTAATTAGATTGGATTGTATAAATGAATTAGAATGGATCGTACGTATGAATTAGAATGGATACATTCATGGGAATGACTAAGAATGGCTCGTACGAAGGAATTAGAATAGATCGTGCGAATGAATTAGAATGGATCGTACGAATGAATTAGAATGGATCATATGAATGAATTAGAATGGATCGTACAAATGAATTAGAATAGATCGTACGAATGAATTTGAATGGATCATGTGAAAGAATTAGAATGGATTGTATGAATGAATTAGAATAGATTGTGCGAATGAATTAGAATGGATCGTACGAATGAATTAGAATGGATCGTGCGAATGAATTAGAATGTATACATTCGTGCGAATGAATTAGAATGGATCATACGAATGAGTAAGAATGGATCGTACGAATGAAATAGAATGGATTGTACAAACGAATTAGAATGGATCATACGAATGAATTAGAATGGATCGTGTGAAAGAATTAGAATGGATCGTATGAATGAATTAGAATGGATCATACGAATGAATTAGAATGGATACATTCGTGCAAATGAATTAGAATGGATCGTACGAATGAGTAAGAATGGATCGTACGAATGAAATAGAATGGATTGTACGTATCAATTAGAATGGATACATTCATGACGATCCATTCTAATTCTTTCATACGATCGACTCTAATTCATTCGCACGTACGAATGAATTAGAATGGATCGTACGAATGAATTAGTATGGATACATTCATGCGAATGAATTAGAATGGATCGTACGAAGGAATTAGAATGGGTCGTACGAATGAATTAGAATGGATATATTCGTGCAAATGAATTAGAATGGATCGTACGAATGAGTAAGAATGGATCGTATGAATGAAATAGAATGGATCGTACGAATGAATTAGAATGGATAAATTCGTGAGAATGAATTAGAATGGATTGTATGAATGAATTAGATTGGATCATACGAATGAATTAGAATGGATCGTATGTCCTTTGTACGATCCATTCTAATTCATTCATACGATCCATTATAATTCATTCATACGATCCATTCTAATTCATTCGCACGATCCATTCTAATTCATTCATACGATCCAATCTAATTCATTCATACGATCCATTCTAATTCATTCGCACAATCTATTCTAATTCATTCATATGATTCATTCTAATTCATTTGTATGATCCATTCTAATTCATTCGTACGATCCATTCAATTTTATTCACATGATCCATTCTAATTCATTCGCACGATCCATTCTAATTCATTCACACGATCCATTCTAATTCATTCGTACGAATGAATTAGAATGGATCGTACGAATGAATTAGAATAGATCGTACGAATGAATTAGAATGGATCGTATGAATGAATTAGAATGGATCGTATGAATGAATTACAATGGATCGTGCAAAGGAATTAGAATGGATCGTACGTGAATTAGAATGGATCGTACGTATGAATTAGAAGGGATTCATTCATGCGAATGAATTAGAATGGATCGTGCGAATTAATTAGAATGGATCGTACGAATGAATTAGAATGGATCGTACGAATGAATTATAATGGATACATTCGAGCGAATGAATTAGAAAGGATCGTACGAATGAGAAAGAATGGATCATACGAATGAAATAGAATCGATTGCACGAATGAATTAGAATGGATCGTACGAATGAATTAGATTGGATTCATTCGTGTGAATGAATTAGAATGCATCGTACGAATGAGTTAGAGTGGATCGTGCGAATGAATTAGAATGGATCATACGAATGAATTAGAATGGATCGTACGAATGAATTAGAATGGATACATTCGTGCGAAAGAATTAGAATGGATCATACTAATGAGTAAGAATTGATCGTACGAATGAAATAGAATGGATTGTATGAATGAATTAGAATCCATTCTAATTCATTCGCACAATCTATTCTAATTCATTCATACGATCCATTCTAATTCATTCGCACGAATGTATCCATTCTAATTCATTCATACGATCCATTCTAATTCATTCGTATGATCCATTCTAATTCACTCATACGATCCATTCTAATTCATTCGCACGAATGTATCCATTCTAATTCCTTCATACGATCCATTGTAATTACTTCGTACGATCTATTCTAATTCATTCGTACGATCCATTCTAATTCATTCATACGATCCAATGTAATTCATTCGTACGATCCATTCTAATTGTACGATCCATTCTTACTCATTCGTACGATCCATTCTAATTCATTTGCACGAATGTATCCATTCTAGTTCATTCGTACGATCCATTCTAATTCATTCGCACGATCCATTCTAATTCATTCATACGATCCATTCTAATTCATTCGTACGATCCATTCTAATTCATTCGCACGATCCATTCTAATTCATTCATACGATCCAATCTAATTCATTCATATGATCCATTCTAATTCATTCGTATAATCCATTCTAATTTATTCGCACGATCCATTCGAATTCACACATACGATCCATTCTAATTCATTCGTATGATCCATTCCGAATGAATTAGAATGGATCGTGCTAATGAATTAGAATTGATCGTACGAATGAATTAGAATAGATTGTGTGAATGAATTAGAATGGATCGTACGAATGAATTAGAATGGATCATACGAATGAATTAGAATGGATATATTTATGCAAATGAATTAGAATGGATCGTGTGAATGAATTAGAATGGATCTTACGATCGCACGATCCATTCTAATTCATTCATACGATCCAATCTAATTCATTAGTACGATCCATTCTAATTCATTCGTAGAATCCATTCTATTTCATTCGTACGATCCATTCTTACTCATTCGTACGATTTATTCTAATTCATTCGCATGAATGTGTATCCATCTATTTCATTCGTATGATCCATTCTAATTCATTCGTACGATCCATTCTAATTCATTCGTACGATCCATTCTAATTCATTCGCACGATCCATTCTAATTCATTCATACGATCCAATCTAATTCATTCATACGATCCATTCTAATTCATTCGCACATTCTATTCAAATTCATTCGTACAATCCATTCTAAATCATTCACATGAATGTATCCATTCTAATTCATTCGTACGATCCATTCTAATTCATTCGTACGATCTATTCTAATTTATTCGTACGATCCATTCTAATTCATTCATACGATCCATTCTAATTTATTCGTATGTATCCATTCTAATTCATTCATACGATCCATTCTAATCCATTCTATTTCATTCGTACGATCCATTTTTACTCATTCGTATGATCTATTCTAATTCATTCGCACGAATGTATCCATTCTAATTCATTCGTACGATCCATTCTAATTCATTCATACGATCCAATCTAATTCATTCATACAATCCATTCTAATTCATTCACACGATCCATTCTAATTCATTCATACGAGCCATTCTAATTCATTCGCACGAATGCATCCATTCTAATTCATTCGTACATGTATGAATGAATTAGAATGGATCGTACGAATGAATAAGAGTCGTACGATCCATTCTAATTCATTCGTCGCACGATCCATTTTAATTCATTCGCACAATCTATTCTAATTCATTCATACGATCCATTCTAATTCATTCGGACGAATGTATCCATTCTAATTTATTCGTACGATCTATTCTAATTCCTTCGTACGAATGTATCCACTCTAATTCATTCGTACGATCCATTCTATATCATTCGCACGATCCATTCTAATTCATTCGTACGATCCATTCTAATTCATTCGCACGATCCATTCTAATTCATTCATTGTACGAAGGAATTAGAATGGATACATTCGTGCGAATGAATTAGAATTGATCGTACGAATGAATTAGAATGGATCGTATTAATGAATTAGAATGGATAGTGCGAATGAATTAGAATGGATCGTACGAATGAATTAGAATGGATCGTACGAATGAATTAGAGTGGATACATTCGTACGAAGGTATTAGAATGGATTGTACGAATGAATTAGAATGGATACATTTTTGCGAATGAATTAGAATGGATCGTATGAATGAATTAGAATAGATTGTGCGAATGAATTAGAGTGGATCGTGCGACGAATGAATTAGAATGGATCGTACGAATGAATTAGAATGGATTGTACGAAGGAATTAGAATGGATCGTACGAATGAATTAGAATAGATTGTACGAATGAATTAGAATGGATCATATGAATGAATTAGATTGGATCATATGAATGAATTAGAATGGTGCGAATGAATTAGAATGGATCGTACGAATGAGTAAGAATGGATCGTACGAATGTATTCGTGCAAATGAATTAGAATGGATCGTATGTACGAATGAATTAGAATGGATACATTCGTGCAAAAAAATTAGAATGGATTGTATGACGTACGAATGAATTAGATCCATTCCAATTCATTCGCACGATCCATTCTAATTCATTCGTACGATCCAATCTATTCGTACTATCCATTTTACTCATTCGTACGATCCATTCTAATTCATTCGCACGAATGTATCCATTCTAATTCATTCGTATGATCCATTCTAATTCCTTCGTACGATCCATTCTAATTCCTTCGTACGATCCATTCTAATTCATTCATACGATCCATTCTAATTCCTTCGCATGATCCATTCTAATTCCTTCGTACGATCCATTCTAATTCATTCGCACGATCCATTCTAATTCATTAATACGATCCAATCTAATTCATTCATACGATCCATTCTAATTCATTCATACAATCCATTCTAATTCTTTCACACGATCCATTCTAATTCATTCGTACGATCCATTCTAATTCCTTCGAACGAATGTATCCACTCTAATTCATTCGTTTGATCCATTCTAATTCATTCGCACGATCCATTCTAATTCATTCATACGATCGATTCTAATTCATTCGCACGATCCATTCTAATTCATTCGTCGTACAAAGGAATTAGAATGGATACATTTGTGCGAATGAATTAGAATGGATCGTCTGAATGAATTAGAATGGGTCGTACGAATGAATTAGAATAGATCATATGAATGAATTAGAATGGATCGTACAAATGAATTAGAATGGATACATTCGTGCGAATGAATTAGAATGGATCGTACGAATGAGTAAGAATGGATCGTACAATCCATTCTAATTCATTCGCACGATCTATTCTAATTCATTCGTACCCATTCTAATTCATTCGCACGAATGTATCCATTCTAATTCATTCATACGATCCATTCTAATTCATTCGCACAATCTATTCTAATTCATTCGTACGATCAATTCTAATTCATTAGCACGATCCATTCTAATTCATTCGTATGATCTATTCTATTTCATTCGTACGATCCATTCTTACTCAATCGTATGATCCATTCTAATTCATTCGCACGAATGTATCCATTCTAATTCATTCGTACGATCCATTCTGATTCATTCGTACGATCCATTCTAATTCATTCATACGATCCATTCTAATTCATTCGTACGATCCATTCTAATTCCTTCGTACGATCCATTCTATTTCATTCATACGATCCATTCTAATTTATGCATATGATCCATTCTAATTCAATCTTATTATCCATTCTAATTCATTCGCACAATCTATTCTAATTCATTCGTACGATCTATTCTATTTCATTCGTACGATCCATTCTTACTCAATCGTATGATCCATTCTAATTCATTCGCACGAATGTATCCATTCTAATTCATTCGTACGATCTATTCTAATTCATTCGTACGATCCATTCTAATTCAGTCATACGATCCATTCTAATTCATTCGTACGATCCATTCTAATTCCTTCGTACGATCCATTCTATTTCATTCGTACGATCCATTCTAATTCATTCATACGATCCATTCTAATTCATTCGTACGATCCATTCTAATTCATTCGTACGATCCATTCAATTACATTCTAATTCATACGTACGATCCATTCTAATTCATTCGTATGATCCATTCTAATTGATTCATACGATCCATTCTAATTCATTTGCACGAATATATCCATTCTAATTCATTCGTAGGATACGATCGTACGAATGAATTAGAATGGATCATACGAATGAGTAAGAATGGATCGTACAAATGAATTAGAATAGATCGTACGAATGAATTAGAATGGATCGTGCTAATGAATTAGAATTAATCGTACGAATGAATTTTAATAGAATGTGCGAATGAATTAGAATGGATCGTATGAATGAATTAGAATGGATACATTCGTGCGAATGAATTAGAATGGATCGTATGAATGAATTAGATTGGGTCGTATGAATGAATTAGAATGGATCGTACATATGAATTAGATTGGATGTACGAATGAATTAGAATGGATACATTCGTGCAAATGAATTAGAATGGATCATACGAATGAGTAAGAATGGATCGTACGAATGAAATAGAATAGATCGTACGAATGAATTAGAATGGATCGTGCTAATGAATTAGAATTGATCGGACGAATGAATTAGAATGGATCGTGCTAATGAATTAGAATGGATCGTACAAATGAATTAGAATGGATCGTACGAATGAATTAGAATGGATCGTACGAATGAATTAAAATGGATCGTGCGAATGAATTAGAATGGATCTTATTAATGAATTAGAATGGATCGTATTAATGAATTAGAATGGATCGTATGAATGAATTGGAATGGATCGTATGAGTGAATCAGAATGGATCGTGCGAATGAATTAGAATGGATTGTACGAATGAATTAGAATGGATCGTACGAATGAATTAGAATGGATCGTGCGAATGAATTAGAATGGATCGTACGAATGAATTAGAATGGATCGTACGAATGAATTAGAATGGATCGTGCGAATGAATTAGAATGGATCGTACGAATGAATTAGAATGGATACATTCGTGCGAATGAATTAGAATGGATCTTATGTATGAATTAGAACACATGAATGTATCCATTCTAATTCATTCGTACGATCCATTCTAATTCATTCGCACGATCCATTCTAATTCATTCGCACAATCTATTCTAATTCATTCATACGATCCATTCAAATTCATTCGCACGAATGTATCCATTCTAATTCATTCGTACGATCCATTCTAATTCCTTCGTACAAATGTATCCACTCTAATCCATTCGTACGATCCATTCTAATTCCTTCGTACGATCCATTCTAACTCGATCCATTCAAATTCATTCATACGTACAAATTCATACGTACGATCCATTATTACGATCTATTATAATTCATTCGTATGATCCATTCTAATTCCTTCTTACGATCCATTCTAATTCATTCATACGATCCATTCTAATTCATTCGTATGATCCATTCTAATTCATACATACGATCCATTCTAATTCATTCGTACGATCCATTCTAATTCCTTCGTACGATCCATTCTAATTCCTTCGTATGATCCATTCTAATTCCATCGTACGATCCATTCTTATTCATTCGCACGATCCATTCTAATTCCTTCGCATGATCCATTCTAATTCCTTCGTACGATCCATTCTAATTCATTCGCACGATCCATTCTAATTCATTAATACGATCCAATCTAATTCATTCATATGATCCATTCTAATTCATTCATACAATCCATTCTAATTCTTTCACACGATCCATTCTAATTCATTCATACGATCCATTCTAATTCCTTCGAACGAATGTATCCACTCTAATTCATTCGTTTGATCCATTCTAATTCATTCGCACGATCCATTCTAATTCATTCATACGATCGATTCTAATTCATTCGCACGATCCATTCTAATTCATTCGTCGTACGAAGGAATTAGAATGGATACATTCGTGCGAATGAATTAGAATGGATCGTATGAATGAATTAGAATGGGTCGTACGAATGAATTAGAATGGATCGTACGAATGAATTAGAATGGATACATTCGTGCGAATGAATTAGAATGGATCGTACGAATGAGTAAGAATGGATCGTACAAATGAAATAGAATAGATTTTACGAATGAATTAGAATGGATCGTACGAATGAATTAGAATGGATACATTCGTGCGAATGAATTAGAATGGATCGTATGAATGAATTAGAATGGATAGTATGAGTGAATTCGAATGGATCGTGCGAATGAATTAGAATGGATTGTACGAATGAATTAGAATGGATCGTACGAATGAATTAGAATGGATACATTCGTGCGAATAAATTAGAATGGATCATACGATTGAGTAAGAATGGATCGTACGATCTATTCTAATTCTTTCATACGACGTATGATCCATTCTAATTCATTCGCACGAATGTATCCATTCTAATTCATTCGTACGATCCATTCTAATTCATTCGCACGATCCATTCTAATTCATTCATACGATCCATTCTAATTCATTCGTATGATCCATTCTAATACATTCGCACAATCTTTTCTAATTCATTCGTATGATCCGTTCTATTTCATTCGTACGATCCATTCTAATTCATACGATCCATTCAATTTCATTCATAAGATCCATTCTAATTCATTCGCACGATCCATTCTAATTCATTCAGACGATCCAATCTAATTCTTTCGTACGATCCATTCTAATTCCTTCGTACGATCCATTCCAATTCCTTCGTACGATCCATTCTATTTCATTCGTATGATCCATTCTAGTTCCTTCATACGATCCATTCTAATTCCTTCGTACGATCCATTCCAATTCCTTCGTAAGATCCATTCTATTTCATTCGTATGATCCATTTTAATTCCTTCGTACGATCCATTCTTATTCATTCCTATGAATGTATCCATTCTAATTCATACGTACGATCCATTCTAATTCATTTATACGATCCAATCTAATTCATTCATACAATCCATTCTAATTCATTCGCACGAATTTATCCATTCGAATTCATTCGCACGAATGTATCCATTCTAATTCTTTTGCACGAATGTATCCATTCTAATTCATTCATACGATCCATTCTAATTTATTCGTACGATCCATTCAAATTCATTCGCACGATCCATTCTAATTCATTCGCACGATCGATTCTAATTAATTCGTACGATCGTGCTAGTGAATTAGAATGGATCGTACAAATGAATTAGAATAGATCGTACGATTGAATTAGAATGGATACATTCGTGCGAATGAATTAGAATGGATCGTACGAATGAGTAAGAATGGATCATACGAATGAAATAGAATGGATTGTACGAATGAATTAGAATGGATCGTGCTAATGAATTAGAATTGATCGTGCGAATGAATTGGAATGGATCGTACGAATGAGTAAGCATGGATCGTACGAGTGAAATAGAATGGATTGTACGAAGGAATTAGAATGGATCATACGAATGAAATAGAATGGATCGTAATCTAATTCATTCATACGATCCATTCTAATTCATTCGCACGAATGATTAGAATGGATCGAATGAATAAATTAGAGTGGATACATTCTTACGAATGAATTAGAATGGATCGTACGAATGAATTAGAATGGATACATTCGTGCGAATGAATTAGAATGGATCGTATGAATGAATTAGAATGGATCGTATGAGTGAATTAGAATGGATACATTCATGCGAATGAATTAGAATGGATCATACGATGATATAGATTGGATTGTACGAATGAATTAGAATAGATTGTGCGAATGAATTAGAATGGGTCGTACGAATGAATTAGAATGGATACATTCGTGCGAATGAATTAGAATGGATCATACGAATGAATAAGAATAGATCGTGCGAATGAATTAGAATGGATCGTACGAATGAGTAAGAATGGATCGTACGAATGAAATAGAATGGATTGTACGAATGAATTTGAATGTATCGTGCGAATGAATTAGAATGGATCGTATGAATGAAATAGAATGGATCGTGCGAAGGAATTAGAATGGATCGTACGAAGGAATTAGAATGGATCGTATGAATGAATTAGAATGGATACATTCGTGCGAATGAAATAGAATGGATCGTACGAATGAGTAAGAATGGATCGTATGAATGAATTAGAATAGATCGTACAAATGAATTAGAATGATTACATTCGTGCGAATGAATTAGAATGGATCGTATTAATGAATTAGAATGGATCGTGCGAATGAATTAGAATGGATCGTACGAATGAATTAGAATTACGATCCAATCTAATTCATTCATACGATCCATTCTAATTCTTTCGCACGAATGTATCCATTCTAATTCATTCGTACGTTCCATTCTAATTCATTCACACAATCTATTAATGGATCGTGCGAATGAATTAGAATGAATCGTACGAATGAATTAGAATGGATCGTATGAATGAATTAGAATTGATCATGCGAATGAATTAGAATGGATCATACGAATGAATTAGAGTGAATACATTCGTGCGAGTGAATTAGAATGGATCGTATTAATGAATTAGAATGGATGGTGCGAATGAATTAGAATGGATCGTACGATCCATTCTATTTCATTCGTATGATCCATTCAAATTCCTTCGTACGATCCATTCTTATTCATTCCCATGAATGTATCCATTCTAATTCATACGTACGATCCATTCTAATTCATTTATACGATCCAATCTAATTCATTCATACAATCCATTCTAATTCATTCGCATGAATTTATCCATTGTAATTCATTCGTACGATCCATTCTTATTCTTTCGCACAATCTATTCTAATTCATTCATACGTTCCATTCTAATTCATTAGCACGATCCATGCTAATTCATTCGTACGATCCATTCTATTTCATTCGTACGATCCATTATTACGATCCATTCTAATTCATTCGTATGATCCATTCTAATTCTTTCACACGATCCATTCTAATTCATTTGCACGAATATGTCCATTCTAATTCATTCGGAGGATACGGTCGTACGAATGAATTAGAAGGGATCATACGAATGAGAAAGAATGGATCGTACGAATGAATTAGAATAGATCGTACGAATGAATTAGAATGGATCGTGCTAATGAATTAGAATTGATCGTACGAATGAATTAGAATAGATTGTGCGAATGAATTAGAATGGATTGTATGAATGAATTAGAATGGATATATTCGTGCGAATGAATTAGAATGGATCGTATGAACGAATTAGAATGGATCGTGCGAATGAATTAGAATGGATCCGAATGGATTAGAATGGATCGTACGAATGAATTAGAATTGATCGTGCGAATGAATTAGAATGGATCATACGAATGAATTAGAATGGATACATTCGTGTGAATGAATTAGAATGGATCATACGAATGAATTAGAATGGATCGTGCGAATGAATTAGAATGGATACATTCGTGCGAATGAATTAGAATGGATCGTATAAATGAATTAGAATGGATCGTATGAGTGAATTCGAATGGATCGTGTGAATTAATTAGAATGGTATGAATGAATTAGAATGGATCGTACGTATGAATTAGAATTGATACATTCATGGGAATGAATTATAATGGATCGTAAAAAGGAATTAGAATGGA